>CM074992.1:17903187-17918863 GCA_037576825.1 Pangasius krempfi
AAAGTACAGGCGCTGCTGAGCTTTCTTTGTTATGGAGCTGGTGTTGAGCGACCAGGTGAGGTTCTCCGTCAGGTGAAAGAAACTCGGTGCTCTTGACGATCTCCATGGAGGAGCTGCCGATGTTCAGCAGAGAGTGGTCACTCTGTGCTCTTCTGAAGTCAACAACCATTGTGCAGGGCATCCCTGGGGCAGCTCTTCCTCACATCCACGGCAAGGCGCAGTGGCAGCGACACCTCCATTCCTGGTAAATGAGGTTTACATTCTGTCTTTTTCTTAGTAGTTCATTATAATGAAGTATTTTTTTTTCTTTTGTGCAGTTGTAGATAATACACCAACACTTCTACCAGTTCCCAAGCAAGTGGTGAATGAAGCATGTGTAGTAAGTAAATAATTTTTCATGTTAATTTTACATCAAAAGAGGAAAAGTGCAACTGTGTTTGACACCCATTTTATGTTCATTGCAGGACAGTGAAGAAACCCTCTCAGATGGCTTTCCATTGGAAGAAGTACTTGTAAATGTTTAAATATCTTAAATTGCATTTGCTCATGTAACTAGTATTTCTGAGTAAGACTGCATTAACAATTACAATTGGGTTCTCATTTTGCACTGCTTTGATTTCTGCTCCTTATTTACCATCATGTCTGTAAATCCATATTTTTATTTCATGTTCATTTCCTGTAGTTCCATTTTTAATTTTTTTTTGCTGAACTCCTACATAAACGCATTGTATCAGGATAGTGCAAAAGCCTAAAACAGATTGTACACTCTTCAATTAAATGTGGCTTTTTTGAACGAGACTCTAAGTAACATGTCAAATAGCAGCAAGCAAAGCAAGCAAAATGTGTTATTTTAACAATACACCACAGCGCTGTTGAATTCTGGATTCTGATTAGTCAGAAGGTGTTGATTAATTTTCTTTAACAGCAGCTCTGACAGTATCACAGGTTTATATTAATGCACTTGTTCTGATATGTTATCGTTTCTATAGCAACAGCTCATTTGCAGGGATTTGTGAATGCAGCATTATGGATGTTCCCCATAAATGGATTAAAAATGTGTGTAGTCGTTGATATGGTAAAGTTTTCAGTAACAAGACGTTTAACATTTATAGAAGGAGTCTCCAGTGTCAGCGTTTGTAACAGTCAGAGGTAAAGCTGTAACGTTAAGTTTTCTGACATCTTCAGGACAGAGGAGTTTACGCTTTGCGGTCTCTCGGTAACATCACAAGCTGCATTAACTTGAATGGACAGAAACAAGAGAGGCTGGTGAGGGAACGATTGTTTATAGCTGCTATAACATAAGTGACAACAGGGACTAACTTGTATCACGGACATTTCACAACATTAAATGTAACTCTAAACAGATAAAAAGTATCACCATAACCAGAACTTCTAGAACAAAACACCTTCTACTCAATCTACTACATCTCTCCCCCTTAAAAGCTAAACATTATCATCACAGTAACAGTAACTCTGATATGTTTAATTTCAGCAGGTCATCTTTGGAGATTCTTTTAAGGCTGTAATTCCTTAAAGCCAATCAATAAATAATCCTTACACACCTTCTTTACAGAGGAATTTGGAATAACGTGAAAAAGGCATGACTTGCCATCACTACAAATATATTCCCCTCCAAAAGTATTGGAATGGCAAGGTCAAATCTTTTGTTTTTCCTGAAGACATTAGAGTTTTAGATCAAAATAAATGAAAGTGAAATGATAGATTAGAATTTCAGCTTTCATTTCCTGATCTTTACATCTGTATGCTGTACATTACTGTATAGTGAAATTCTTTTCTTCTCATATCCCAGCTTGTTAGGAAGTTGGGGTCAGAGCACAGAGTCAGTCATGATATGTAGCCCTTGGAGCAGAGAGAGTAAAAAGCCTTGCTCATGGGCAGGTCAGTAGCAGCTTAACGATGCCTGAACTTTTTTGTGTGTTACCAGGAACTCTGACATACTTCAGGTTCAGCAGGTCACTGCCTGAAGCTACTGCAGCATGAATGCCATGAATGTCTTTGGAGATACTTTCACTTTAATTTCTGCTGCACAGGTTGGACTGTCACTCAAGAAGTAACTTAAATACAGAATGTGTGTCATTCTTGTTTTCCTGACTTCTTAGAGGTATTTTTTTATTTTTATCTTAGAAAGACAAGGTAGTTAAGCATTTCTTGTTCGAGAAATGCTATGCTTTCAGGAAAGGCTGCCCTGGAAACACACAAATATGGATGGAAATGAAGATGGACATGAAGATTTACTGTCAAATTGAGTACACAGTGTGTTGTTTAGCCTGTAATTCCTCTTTCCCTTCAGACTGGCTGAGGAATTTCCCCTTACTTTTATTACAATGACATGCTGCTCACTGATGGTAAATGTGCTACTAGTGATGATGTACTGGTGTTAATGTGTTACTTTGAACAGGTTCTCTCCACTGTAGAGCATTTTACTCATAAGCTCATGCACTGAAACACTGTTTGTGTATGTTTTATTATCTGACTTTTGCCAGACTTTGATACCCATGTATAACAATAATATTTCAAATAAATTTGCAGGAAGGCCTACAGGTTTTCCTGAACTGAAATATGTTTCTCTTTGGCATGTTTCTCGTTCAGAAGAGCATTTTAAATTCTACTTACCCCTAAAAGTGAAAACAGAGAAAATCACATTTAATGTTTTTTATTCCACTGAAAGACGCCACACCTACCTCTACATATTACAACCTAAACTACTTATGGAAAAACAATATTACTGACAAACTGCAGAGTGTCTTCACTCACCTGATCTCTGTTCATGCTAACATCGGTGGGGAAATAGTCTCTACTTTAGTCTCTACCTGTCTGTTGGACCAGTTTCTTGTTATTAATATCTTTTTATTAGGCTAATTATAACCTTGTCGACTGTCATGGGTACAGAGTGTATAAGTGCTCTTCTCTGTTTTGATGACGCTGGTGCATCACGGACATTTTGAGAACTGGAATCTGATCACAAACTGAACTGATTCCAGTTTTGTATGTTTTGTACTTATAAAAAACCCTTAATCAAGTCATGAGGAAAGCACACTTAGCTAGTGAGGTTTTAGACATCTTTAGGCAGACTGACTGCATTTACTGCTGTGTTCGTTAAACTGCCTTTATACACATTTACAGCCAAAGCAAGGGTAGAAACAGAAGTCATCACTGTAACCTGTAAACAAGATGAATGACACACCATTCTATCAGAAGAGTCTTGTCCTCATGGACACTATTGAGGGGTGTGCTGCTCCAAGAGCCCTACCGCTTTTTATTTATTTTTTCATATTTTTGGTGGACCACCACCAACCCAGTTGGCCCTCAGTGAGTAGATTCCAGCATTGGGCACTTATCATGAGTACTACATCATGGTCATATGACTTTGTGGTAAAGGTCTCAGCATATGTGCATGAGAGGATAACCAGATGTTAAACACCACCCCTTGTGATTATCTGGGCTTCATAGAACCACAGTTACATTTGTATCTAGCTTTTTCCAACACCTTGAGGACAGAGAAGTTTACATTTTTTGGCTTCTCTGTTCTCTTTTTACGTGGATAAAATGTATGATATGTGTTGAACACGGTGTGTGTGTGTGTGTGTGTGTGTGTGTGTGTGTGCGTGGGTGTAAAGGAGGACCCAGGAGACAGGCAACTATGAAGAAGGTTCTTTTATTTTTTAAAGGGTTTTTTCTTTTTTGGCTTGGGTGCTTTTCAGCATTCTTCTCTTCCACTCACTAAAGTTCAATTTGAACCAAACTAAGCTGTTAATGGCTTGCTAAGTTCCACTGAATTCAAGCTCAGTTTTAAACCCAAGGAGATCCTGGTGTGCCAGCTCTGTCTCTCTTTCTGGCTCACAGAACCTGCTGAAAAGAAAACACACGTAAGCTGCCGGTAAAATGAAAAATAATCAAAAAATAAAATAATCAACTTCGTGGTGGTAACAGTAACAAAGTTAATTGTAAGAAGGTCACTAACTGAAGTTTGTTGGTTTGCATGTTTTTCTGTTTCTTATGTTCTGTAAAGCTCCTTTGAGACAATGCTCATTGCTTAAAGCACTATACAAATAAAACTGAAAAAAAAAATTGAAAAATTGTATTGAAGTACACCACCACAGTGTTTAAAATAAATGTCATGTAAAAAAGTCTCTCACAGAGCTGCAGGTCTATTCTTCAGAGATTGTTTTTTTTGGCTGCAATTCCTGCTAAACCGGTTGGACTGTCAATCCCATGATTTCTTCTCTGCTAAAAAGAAGGTGAAGATGCGTGCATGGCCTAGCCAATCTCCTGATTTGAATCCCATTGAAAATTTGTGGAGGAGTTTGAAATAGCAAGTTCATCAGAGAGACCATTGTAACTTTGGGGAATTGAAGATGATTTACTGAGAGGAATCGGGCAAAATGAAACCACAATTCTGCAAAAAGCGAATTACTTCTCACCATAGACATCGCAAAACTGTAATCTCAAAGCAGCAAGAGCTGTGCTAAAGACTGATGGTGTTCATTTGTGGTGTCTGAATACTTTATGCCCTATAAGTTTCCTTTTTTAACATATCTTTGTCTATGCATATGAATACATCCTTTTTTGTACATATTTAGTCAAGTTGTTGTTCCTCTTTCGGCTGCTCCCATTAGGGGTCGCCGCAGCTGATCATTGGTCTTTAGGCCAGAATTTTATCTGGGCTTGGGACCAGCACTGACAGCGCACTGTTCCACACAACCCCAGTGGCTGGAGTTGGTTCCCTGGCAGGCAGGGAATTGAACCCAGGCCGCAGCAGTGAGTGCGCTGTGGCCTAACCACTAGTCCTCCAGGGACCTTTGTACATATTTAGTCAAGTACAAAGACAAAATTTGGAGGGTGGAAATTTGAAGTGGAGTTATAGACTAGAAATGTCCAAATACTTATTTCACCCACTGCTTATATGAAGCATTTACAATATAAGTCGTCCTGAAATTACTTTTTTTTCTTTTACACAGAAAAGGATGAAAGTGCAAAGAAAAGGCTTCTGTCACCATCTTGGCTGCTCTTGAGCTCCTTGCTGTAATAATTTAATACTATAAAATGACAGTTTAACAAATGCTGTATCGTCCTGCAAAGGTTATAATACCATAAATAAAATATTTGCAAAACATCCTCAATCTCATCACTCATTTTATTACCGTATTTATAGTTTGCTAACAAACAAATTGTCACTATGTGATAAACTTGGTTTAACATTTCTGCATTAAACTCCCATCATAACAAATACATCATAAAAGAGTAATGGACCTTATTAAACAATTTGAATGGCTTTAATATACATGATATCTGATGTTTCATCCTTCTGCATTCACAACTTTATTTTTTCAACATATGACCTGAAAGGCAGATCAACCTTACGCCATGTGCCAAAATATTTATAATACAAAAGATATAATATTAAGTACAATATTATATACAATGTATATAAATATCACTGGGGTCAAGGAAAATAAGAAATATGATTGTTAAAAACCTTTTTTTCTAGATTTGTTTTAATTTGATTGAAAATAGATACAATGGAAGAAACCTTCATACATTTCTTCTTATCACAATATGTTAATTAGTATTTCTTACTGTCAGCTCTTTGGCATAAATCTTAGAGCAGTTATCTCTTTTTCCAAGATATTTGACCTAATTGATTTTGACCTAATTTCTAATAATAAAATGAAACAAATCTAATGTGAAAACACATTTTTCAGCACTCATTTTAGTTAAATTAACAATTTCCTGTTTAATGTGATTTAGAAACAGACAAAATTCAAGTGAAAAACAAATAGGAAAGTTTTAGGGGAAAAAAAAGAAAAGAACAACATTAAACAATCTGGTTGCATAAGTATGCACACCCTTTAACTAACACTTTGTTAAAGCTCCTTTTGCTTGTTGTACAGCACTGAATGTTTTTAGTTAAGAGTCTATCAGTGTAGCACAAATGTCTTCATTTGGCAGTTTTCTTCAACTTTTCCTTACAAAAAGTCCCAGCTGAAGAGAAGCAACTGTATAGAAGGATGCTGCCACCACCATGTTTCACCATTGGCATGGTGTTCTTTGGGTGATAAGCTGCCTTGTTTTTTGCACCAAACATATCTTTTAGAATAAAAATAACCTACTTTAACAGACCATAACACATTTTGCCACATGGTACACTACTCCATAGGCCAGACATGTGAAGAATACAAGAGATTGTTGTCACCTGCAGGGGGTGACCAGTACTTGCCAGCTATTCCTGCAGCTCCTTTAATGTTGCTGTAGGTCTCTTGGCAGGCTCCTGGATAAGATTTCTTCTTGTACTTTTGTCAGTTTGGAGAGACGTTCTGTTCTTGGTGATGTCACTGTGGTACTCAATTTTCTCCATTAGTGATGATGACGACATTTATGGTGTTCCACGGTACATGTAATGTTTTGGCAATTCTTTTGTTCCCCTCTCCTGAACAACAGTGAGATGCTTTGCAAGCTCTTTGTGGAACATGGCGTCAGCAGTCAGATGAAATCAAGATGATGTCAAGAAATCTTGATGTGTTATTTGTGAATAAAAACATGTAAGTCTGTATATCGGCTGTAGTTCGTTATAACCGCCAGTTTAAGCCTGCAGGATCACACACTTTACTTTCTCTTTCTTCTAACGAATAAATACACAAATGTCGGCAATGTAAATCAAAGCAACTCAAATAAAATACAATCTAAAAGTATCCATTATCCTGTGATTGCTAGAATTGTGGATTTAAACACTAGTTAAATCGAAGTGCTTTAATACATGAGCTGCTTGATACTCCTGAATAGAGCTAGGCGAAAACACTTCAGAAAGTCAGTATTATGATCATGTGACAGGACATGTAAGGATTCTTTTTTTCAAGAAAGTTACACTAATGGTGCATTTGATTTTGCTCTTTTTTGCTTTCACTTTTTTTTGGAGATCTGGTGTGATTCATGTGTCACTAGTGGACATGTCACATGCAAGTATGAGGGCTTCACCCCTATGCGAGTGTCCACGCACGACACCCTGCCATGCTATCAGACGTATAAATCAGCCTGAAAGGATGAAAGCATTGCTATCTCTTTTCTTTAGGTGGAGATGAAGTAAGGTCTAAATCCCACTGCACCACTATCAGCAGGTAGTCAAACAGCATCGTGGGTGATGTAGGAACCCAGAACCCACAGACTAATATGCAAATTATTAATGGTGGATTTTCTCTTTAAAGTAGAAAAGACCTCTGATAAAATGCAGGATTAGATTATTCTTTTTGTATATACAGGACTCTTTTGTTCAACAACTGCCATGTAGTGGGTTAGAAACTCCTTGTTCTCCGACATCTAATGGAAACAGTATTCTGTCTGTGATACCAGTTTGGCACTTCAGTGTCTGCAGCAGTGAACTGTGCTGTATCTGTTACTGTTGTAATTGTAGTGTCCTCTGAAGTGTCTGTATTTAGTCTATTATCCCAACAGGACATGTCAATGTCTCTAGTGCCTGATAGTGTTGATATTGTGCTTGATATTGGTATTGGATCCTCTGAGCTATCTGTATTCGGTACATTATCCAAATCTGACATTTCTTCATCTGCAATAGAGAGCTGGTCTGGTGATGTGCTTGGTATCGTTGTTGTGTGCTCTGAGCCACCTACACTCATTTCATTTTCCCAACAGGACATGTCAACGTCTCTAGTGCCTGATAGTATTGATATTGTGCTTGATATTGGTATCGAGTCCTCTGAGCTATCTGTATTCCCTACATTACCCAAATCTGACATTTCATCATCTGCAATAGTGAGCTGTTCAAATGATGTTGTGTTTCGTGTCGTTATCGAGTCCTCTGAGCTACCTATATTTTGTTGATTATCCCCACCAGGTATTTCAACATCTGCAGTGTCTGATAGTGTTGAAGACATCGTTCTTGGTAATGGTAAAGAATCCATTGAACCCCTTGGGGAAACAGAATCTATTGCTGACTGTGAAACTGTTTCTGTTGACTGGCTGTCCATGGCATTCAATGCCTTATTGTGTTCCACGTTTTCTGAGATAATCTTAAACCACTTTGGGGTGAAGTGGCAGAAGATGACTCCATAATTGGAGACCATGATGGCTGAGATCTGCGTAATGGGTCGCTGTTCATGCTGCGTGAAAAAGACTGGAATAAAGCAAAACCAAGCAAACAGATGGATGAGCATGCTGAAGACGATAGGCTCTGTCTCATCATCTCTGCCTTTGAAGGCCAACAGGAAACACACCACAGCTAGAACTGCGATGTATGCATGCATCACCCAAAAGCCGATCCTGGATGTACCTTGGGTGCACAGATGGTTCATGGTAAGTTGAGATTTTAATTCAAACTTCTCAACAAATGGGCGATCTAATACAAACCAGAAGATGCAAATGACACCCTGAATAGCAGTAAGGAGGCCTATGATAACAAACGGCTTATTAATCATAAGCAACTTGTGCTGTGTGTGTGGATCGTAGACCACATAGGCTATGAAGGTGCGAAAAGCCTTCATCAGAATGCAGGACACACACAGCGTAAATCCAAGACCATACATGGCCTGTTGTGCCATGCAATGATGAAGACACGGCCTGCCTAAAAACATGATGACACCTCCAAAACTCACCATAAGACCGAATTTCATAATACAAGAATATATTAAAGTGTCTTTGATGATGGGATTGTCTCTGTGTAAAATGAAAAAGATGAATGAGGAGATCAGTAGCAGTATGCCGACCCCTGTACCAATCATCACCACGATGGAATATATGTCAGACCACTTCAAATACCCAACCTTTAACTCCTGACATTCTGATGAACCCGCAAGAGAAGAAGAACCATTTGGACATTTTTGACAAGTGTCTTGATCTGTGGACAGAAAACAATGGAATGTGATAATACTCACATTAATGCCTCTTACTGAAAATAATAATTACTATTAAAATAATAAGTTACTATTTATAACTGTAATTCCTATACTTCTGTCTCCAATTTGATTTGTTACAGAGCAGGTGGGATTCAGGATCTTTTCAATGTCAATCCTCAGGCCACAATTATACAACTAACCTGTTGTGTTCGAAAAGTATCCTTCACTACAATTATTGCACTTATAGCAACACGGAATATTTAACACACTCTTCTTCTCTGTGCCGCGGAGACAAGTCTCTGAACACCTAGACCAGGGCACCTAGATGTAAAAAGAGAGGTTTTCTTTGGTTAAAATATTCACAAAGCCATTGTTTTACAGTGCCTTGCATAATTATTCACCATTCTAGGACTTTTTCTACATATTTTGGAAATAAGATAGATGTAATTGGGGATTATTAGTTCAATAATTTACACCAAATGGTCTATAATGTCCTCTGGCTTTATCCAATTTACATCCAGCAGATCAAAAGTATCCCCACAAAAACATACTACCACCACCATGCTTCACAGTGAGGCCTGTGTTCTCAGGGAAATCGGTGTTTCCTCTCAAATTCCTTTCTCTAGCTCCTTCAGAGTTACCCTTGGTCATATTAATTCATTAATAAATGATTTAGTGGTGCTCTGAGGCAGGAAATATATTTATTAACTAATGTTATTGTTATGCATTGTCCTGGACCCGCTTGGTCTACTAGACTGCTATGAAATTCCAGAAACAGATGCATTTGTCTGGAGATCTTGTTACATTCCATTCAATGTAATGGAAGGCAGTTGGATGCAACAGAATTGGGTTTCACAGCAAACCAGTGAATAAAAATGCAATCAATAATTTTGTAAACTATGTACAGTAGATCTTTGTCTACTTCAACATTATGGACTATTTTGTCTGGAAGTCTGAAGGATATATTATATGGAGGTTAGTGTACAAAAATTATATAAATGTATTCAAATTAAAATGGCCTAAATTCCTTTTTTTTTTCTTCATATAACAGCTAAACAGATCACATGACATTCAATTTGATCTCACCGTGTTGTTGGACCACAGGATATTGTGCTCATAGACTTCCACATCCTTCTTGCTTATGAGGAATTTTCCCACCACATTGTGTATTCGTACATCATTGGCCTTTTTCCACATTATTAGATCATACCCGTTGTCGAAATCACCATTCTTATTAAAAGAATATGTCTGGTTGTCCAGGGTGAAGTTTATCTTTTGAAGAATGGCCACTAGCTGAAAGAGTTAAAAAAACAAAACAAAAAAACATACAGTATAGTCCACAGCACTGTTGAATTCTGGATTCTGCCTGGCAATGGTTAATTTTCTATACCAGCAGCTCTGACATTAATGCAGCTGCAAATGTGTTTATATTAATGCACACATTTGCTGTCAGGAGATGTTTATTTAACATTTATGGAAGGAGTCTCCAGTATCAGCAGTCACAGTCAGAGATAAGGCTGTAATTTTTTTTCCTGACATCTTCAGGACAGAGGAGTTTACACTTTGTGAAACTCATTTTTTGCGTTATTAAAGTCAACAAAGAGAAAAGAGAGACGCTGACAAGCAAATGACATGAGTGTGTAGCTGCTAATAATGTATAACATAAATGACACTGCATAGCTGAGAACAGGAACAAACGACTTTCATGGACATTCTACAATGCTTATTGTTGATAAATTCTTGATATAAGATGGGCTTACACACTTGATGTGCTGTTGTAGGAAATAATCAACTTATGGGTGATAACTCCACTTCACTCATATCACTCACTATTTCATTGTAACAGCTCATCCCCAAGCTTGAGTTTACCTTCTCTAGTGGAAAGTTGACATCTCCAGGACAGGCAGTGTTGTTACATTCAAGAATTTTTTTGAAGGCATGTGCTATGGCGTAGACTGCAACTCTCTGACTATATGTAGCTGCGAGATCCACCGAATTGATCAGGGAGTCATAATTCATCTTCTGGGAGTTAGTCTTGCAAGCAGATTGATGTGTGTTCTCAGAATTTTGCCCAGGAATGCAGTTGAAACTCATTTGCTTGTACTCCCTGATGAAGTCATTCCATGCTCCTGGGCTTGGCTTCAGGTTCTGGAGATAGTCTTTAAAACCTGGAATCTCACCAGTGACAAATGTAAAACCTAAGATGTCTCCTACTTTGTTTATGTCTTTCATCTTCATTATGGAGCCTGCCATAGACCAGGCATCACTGGCTATCCAGGTACGACTAGTGTTCGTCTTAATCATCTCTTTAAAGAGCATCTCCACCAATTGGGCTCTTAAAATGAGCAGCACAACCTTGGCACTTGAGGATCGAATGCGATCACCCACCTTCTTAATGCTCTGCTCAGATACATCAATGGTTGGTAACACTTCTTGGAACTCCACACACACATTTACTTTCTCTGCAGCCAATAGAAAATTCTCGAGTGCTGCATTGCCATACTCATCATCCAGGGTCACCACCCCAACCCAATCCCAGGAAAAATGCCTCATGAGCTTTGCCAGTGCCTGTGTCTGGTATACATCACTTGGAATGACTCGAAAGAATGATGGGTAACGCAGCTTGTCACTTAGTATGGGCGCTGAAGCTGTGCAACTGATCTGTGAAATGTAGAGACACAAATAAGGACAAATGAAACAAAAAAAACCTAATTATTAGAACAGTGCAAAATACATGCAAAGGTACTTTTTAAATTGATTTATTCTACTGTTTATTCTACTGCAATTTGCTTAAAACTGAAAATTACAATAGAAGTACAATATAAACAATGATCCTGAATTTTGACAATTAGTGAATAGTAACCTCATTTCCATGTTGTGTGTAATTTTATATATTATATACTGTACATACATACATATATACACACACACACACACACACACACACACAGTACTGTGCAAAAGTCTTAGGTACATGCAAAGAAATGCTGTAGAATAAAGACGCCTTCAAAAATAATGAAATTAAATGTTTCTATGTTAAAAAAAATCCTATAAAGGGCAGTAAACAGTAATAAATGAAACAGAGTCAGTATTTAATGTGAGGATCCTTCGCTTTAAATAAATAAACAGTGTCTCAGGTGCAGTGTGCAGTTTGATAAGGAAATGAGCTGGAAGTGTTACTGAGCATCTTGCAGAAGCAGCCGCAGTTCTTCTGGAGACTTCGACTGTCGACTCGCTTCTTATTTCTGCAGCAAAACCCAGCAGCCTTCATTCTGTTTTTATCTGAAAAGTGTCTCTTATGGAATCTGCTGCTTTCTTTACTGACACACAAACATTCTTCTGTAACGTTTCATTCTGTGCTGGAAAACTATTAACTTTTCTATTAAAATTAAAACATTTGTCACTCATTAATGTATATAACGTGGAAGCATTAACAAACTAATAAAGCTGTGGGTTTTATAGATGTAAGAGTTTAGAATTAAACATTTCATAAGATAGTGGTAGTAGGCCTGTGCGGTAGCTAACTAATAAAATTATAACAAATCTACAGATTGTGACTAGGTTTGTCTAGCCTTCCCATCAAGGTAATATTTTACAGTCAGGCATGTTCATGAAAACAATACTGGTTAGTGATATTAAAGGTGTCAGAGAGCAGGTTAAAATGATGTATCACCTGCTTCGACCTTCATATTTACAACATCAAGGCAGAATATTTATTTATGTAATAACATGAGCTTTCATACAGGAGAATATTGCTTTTGTTTATGCTTATTCTTAGACTTAACCCCCCCACCACAATACTCCTGAGTATTACCTGAGGAATCATGTAGAGACTAAGCAGTTTGGCAACAGGAATGGATAATTCAGAGTATCTTTCTCCCAAAAATGCCTTCACAGGTGAACTGAAATTTGAGTAGTCAGAGAGAACGGGAAGTGACCCATTAACTGCAAGCATGTGCTCAACACAATGCAAGGCTTTGGACGCACACACACATGGATCACACATCAGATATCCCAGCTGAATTCCAGGCAGAAAGCTTGAGTTATTGATAGTTTCAATGGTTTGGATTATCGCCAAAGATTGTACAAAAGATACTGGATTAAAACTGAAAAAGACAAGAGGAGGAGTCAGCAATTAAAATGTATGGGTTTATCAACAGAATTGGTCATATGAGTTCTCATACAGTTCTAATATGGATAAAATAACACTTTAATAAACTCTTACGCATACTCACTCTTCACATGGTGTGTACGGACGATTTGAGGCATTAAACACTGTAAACTTAGAGTGAACTGAGCTCAGAATCCCGATGATAATATCTCCAGGTAAATAAGCTTCAGAAAGTGACAGTGTAACATCACAGAGTACCAACCTCCCAGAAATCAGAGTTACTCCTAGCATGTAGAGACAGAACGAAGAACCCATGTTGCAAATACAAAAAAACGGACTGACATTGTCTGACACCAGTGCTGTCGGAGATCTCTGGTACCTCAAACTGAAAGGCATTCTGTGGGAATTTTTTTTCCACATTCTCTAATGCATGACGTGCTACAGAGAACAGGAAAAACCAGCTCCATTTACAGCAGGAATGGTGTCTGTAACCAGAGGAAAAACAACTTAATTCTGGTGAATTATGTTTTAGGAAAACAGTGTTTAATAATATTCCTTCAGATATGATGAAATGGACATCTCTGGCAGAGGTGAACAGAAGCAGGGGCTGCATGAACAGGAATGTGTTATGTGGAGAAATAAAATAAATAATTTGACAGCCACCATCATCTGTGCCCCTGGACTGTGTAGCACTTTGAAAATTAAAGGTTGTAATGCCAGAAATTACTTATCCACATACAGAAAGATATCTCTGCCCCCATATATTCAAGTTCATGTTTAGGCTATGACAAGTGTATCGTAGCAAATTCAACTAATGTTTCTTTTTTTTTTATTACATTTCAGAGACTTTGTTTATTCAATCAAATTTTTGGGAGAATTTACAAATTGATTTTTATTGACCTATTAATTGATTATTGTTAAGATATCATGAACCTGTAGTACATTTTGTTTCCAATATTAAACCTGCGTTTGTAGTCATTTTTTATTTAGTTAGTTTTATACGGACAGAAATGCACATTGTATTGCATATCAGAAATAAAATGAGTCTTTTCAGTCATAATTTACTTTACTTTGTTCTAAATTTTCTGAGAATCAAATCATCACAGGAGGGTATCATTATACTCATAAATTTATATATATGCTGTATATACATATAATTTTTTTTTTTTTTTTACTAATTTCAAGCTTGACATTATAAGGGGGACAGGCCCAGAGGCTCAAACACCAGTCAGGGTGTCCCAAAGACAGGAATGCTACCCACTGTGCCATGAACTGAGCCTGGGAGGATGAACTCAAATGCAAATCCAACTAAAAACCAACGTGCACAAGCGGCGAACCAAGGGATAGGGCCTAGAGAAGTGGCCCTAGGCCTTGGGACTGAAACTTGGGGAAGAATACCTCCAAAGAAGGGAAAACAAAGAGTCACCTAATGCTGAGATTGAACCTATGGCTAGCAAATTGAGAAACCAACATGCAGCCCAGGGATCTACCAGAGTAACGGAAATTCAGAAATGACTGACTTATGAAAGAAATAAGTAAACACAGAGAAACCACAAGAAACAAGCTCCAAGAGGTTTTTTCTGATGCAGCAAGCAAGCTTTATTATTATTATTATTATTATTATTATTTTTTTTTTTTTTTAAACCAAACTACCAGTCTGTGTACAGCACTCAACAAGGAGAGCTCAAGAATGAGCACTTAAGTAACCTGTAAGCAGCTCTTAAATAGGCCAGTCACAGGTGGCTAATTACCACTAGTTACTAGTTACTAGTTGCCACTAATTACTGTGTGGCAGCTCTCTGTCTCCCTCTGGTGGTGGGCTGGGGCTATGGTGGCCGGCCCCTGACAGAAATTGTCTTATTCTATTAGCAGATAATTTTGCTTATTTCAAGCATTTATTTCTAGAAAGGAGCAAATTATCTGCTAATAGAAAAAGACCATTTAAAGCTTGAAATTAGTAAGCACGTCTAGAAATAGACTTGTATTTCTACTTAAGAATGGTCTTATATTTGTTACACAATAATCTCCTGTAAGAACTATTAGGTAAGTTTTCCTTCAGTCAAGATATCTTCACATGCTAATTTTTTTTTGAAGTGAATTCCTTTATTTCACAAGGCTTACATCTCTCTGACTGGTCCAGATATTACACAGGCAGTGCTGTCATCTAAAACAGTTTCACACAGTACACAGGCCTGTATTATTTTTTAATCACTACAAGCTTGTAGTGGGAAATTGAAACCTCAAGAGGTTGACTGGAAAGCTTCAACGCTTCACAAAGCATTGTCACTATCTTATCCCTTCATTTTAACCACAACCCATGAAGCAGGCAAACTCACAGGATCAAAGGGGGCCAAACGAAAGAGCACAACTGAAAAAAAATCTAAGAAAATACACTGAAAACCAGACTGATAAATTTAAGTGTCACAAAGTATTTTATTTCTCTTATACCACAGCAATCTAAAACTACATTTCATACTTTTTATCCATATACAGATACATTTAATGTTGTGGAACATCAGTGAACCAAGTTAATAAGACAAAAAAAGCAGCTTGTCATGTTATTAAGAAATGGCAAAGCATAAACGTGTCCTGTCCATAAACATGTCCTGAAGATGTCAGAAAATTTCAATTCAATTCAATTCAGTTTTATTTGTATAGCGCTTTTAACAGTGGACATTGTCACAAAGCAGCTTTACAGAAA
>CM074992.1:17931803-17945997 GCA_037576825.1 Pangasius krempfi
GAAGCTCACAACCTCTGATAATGGAACGATCTACTGTGCTGTGGCTGCGTGTGGACAAATCCTCTTTACTAATGGAAATAAAGTGGAAGTAAAAAGTAAGCAAGACTCCTATAATAGAATTTTACTTTAAACCTTGTTTCACTAGGCTCAGTATTAACTTTCAGCTCTTGACATGTTTTAAAACTGATGTTTTTTCCATACAGGTTACAGTTGTACTGATCAGATGTATGTGCTGTTCTGGCTCTCCGTTTCTAGAGTTGGAGTTCTTGCCTTCATGCTTATCATTACAATAATTATTTGCAAATTAAGATCAAATTAGAAATTAAAAATTCAAGACAAATCTAAGAAATTCTGACATGAGAAAAAAACCGTGTTGCTTTGTTTTTCTACCTAGATTTTTTTATTCAGCTCAAAACTGAAAAAGCAATTAAATAAATTAAATCTATAATGAATATAAATGCCTTAGTCCTCTTGATTTATGAGCTCTTTTAAATGTTACATCTTGGTCTGTGATTTCATTTAAATGTTTTGTGAAATAGCAAATGCTTGTATCCATTTTTCCATTAATAAATTTTTGACAAGAAAAAGTCTCAGACATTTCATTCTCATGTAGAACTGCAGTGAATTAATGTACTGAATGAATAAAAATGTGGCAGTACTAAAATAAAGAAATTATTTATGGTATTCAATACATGACAGAGTCTAAAATGCTTCTGTAGATTAGATTATTTGTTGATTTTTTTTACATTTCTCTTTCTTAATCTACAAAACATGGACAATACATGTGAAGTGATTTTCAAAGTGTGTATAGAACAGTAGGAACATGTCTTTACAGATATAAGACCTAAGTGCTGCCTCGCCTCTTGTGGGGCTTACAAGAGGCAAGCCAGTGTGTCCCACACATAGATCATACTCCGTCGGAGTGTCAAAGTATTATTCAAGCCCACACAAGTTCATTTCATCCCACGAAAAAGGCCTGCTGTTCACAGGCTTCCATTTCCACATCCAAAACCCTGCTTTCCGCCATCTAAACAGGATCTTGAACAAACAGCACACAGAGCAGGAGATGGTCCCAGTCATATGGATTGAAAGATTCCATCAAATAAATCAAAATGTTAAACAGCTCAGTGATTCATCAATGATTATGGGGCTATATTATTTTCTATTGTGCAGAATATAGCACATTTATTATAGGTAGAAAGGGGAGCAAGGGCAGCCTTCCAGGATGATGACTCATGGCAGGTAGGACAGCTCTGGAAAAATCTTCGCACCACGGTATCAACGGAAGGCCAGTGAACCCAGTTCTGGTGCCATTCAGATACTAGATGCCACTTATGCATCTGGTCCACTCACATCCCCTAACGTGACTTTTAAGGGGATGTGAGTGGACCAGATGCATAAGTGGCATCTATCATGGAGCGCAGGAGGAGTAATTGAACCTTTAACCAGAAATATTCTAATCATTTTATTTATAAAAGTCTAGCATCTCTTACAGCCCTGATAAAAAAAAGAATCAAACCCTTTAGTTTATATCTCTCACTTTAAACCACAGTGCTGTTTCCACTAACACTGACACACACTCTCTGGTGTGAGATGGAAACTAGAGGACAAACGTTTCAAACCAAACACCAGCGTGAGGTCATTAAGGTTTTTACCACATCAAAGGTACTGAAACTGCCAGACTCATAGACTGCAGCAGCACTTTGTCTAAACGTTTTGCATGCATATGTCTAGACATGTTTTACAACTTAATCATTTAATAATCATATAGTGTGAGTGTATTCTTTACTTAATACACTTTCTTTCTTGTTTTAAAAACTTTGTCTTTCAAGGTGGACAAGTCCTCACAGACATTGAGCACAGTCTCTAGCACAGTTTGTATATCATATTTATCAGACATTATCATCAATGAGCTTTGTGTCTTTTGTGTTTTAGCCTGAAATTGTAATATAAAGATATTTGGACTGTTAAAGTGAAATAAGTCAGTGTGAGCTGCTGGCTAAAGCACTCAGTCTCTAGCTGAGGCTTGAAACCACAATGCTATTTCTGTTAAAGTGAAAGCACTGTGATGTGACAGAGCGCTGCTGCAGCCAGTAACACTTCTTCAAATGCATTAAGAGTGTTTGGCTCGAATAAATGAGTCCACATCCAGAAATGATTCTGGGCTCGTTTGGGGATGAAAATCACAGGTTCGCCTTCACAGTGAAGAATTCCTTCTGAGCTGAGGCTCGATTGCACAGTTCCATACGTCACTTTTGTGCACACAGGTTTGCAATATGGTAGCCATTAGGTTCATCCTTTTCTTCTCAAGTAATGAAGAACAGCACTTTTTGGAAGGATGCCATGACAGGGTGCAGGAAAACCTGCAAAAGAAAAGTCATTCTCATGGAAGAAGAATTTTAGCCATGGAGGCTGATGCTGAGCCAAACTGATCCAGTGCTGTGAAAGTACACCTCTCCCTTCCCACCTTACACTCTATAACCAGTGGACTACATAAAGTTTATCCCAGTATGAAGGCAATACAACAATAAAAGCACACTCAATTTAACATTGAGACAAGGCCAAGTAGACACGTGCTGTCTTTCCTACCTACACGTTATATTTGTAGCTTGTGGTTGTACACTAGAGGTTGCATTGGGATTGGGATTGTTTTATCCTTGTCAGAGTCTCTACAGTGTAAAAATCAAAAATCAGTTATATTGTGGGAAAAAGACTAAAGTTATTAGAAAATATTTTGGACAGGTACAGAGAAAACATTAACTGGGTAAGAGTAGGATTGATCAGAATTCCTTCAAAAGTAAGCAGGATTTGGATTTAAAAAAAACAACAACAACAATTACCTGTAATTCAACTATTCAAGGCTTATCAGTGAAGTTGAAAATCTCCTTGTATAATATCAAATCACTGAATCTGGATTTGAACTCCCTTTTCAGTTCTTTAAACACTTTAACAAGTTCACTGCAGTTGAAAGTGCTGATGTGGTGCTGCGTCATTTCTCATCACGACTATTTGATGTCTACATACAGCCTTTTTTACAGAGACTTTATATCTCATTACAGCTAATGGACCAATCAAATAAGTCCACAGCTTCAAAACATCCAATCAGGGGCAACTCTGAACCTGGTCTTCTACTGAACACACAAGTTCATTACCTCACTATCACTTTGTCTGAGCAGGAACAATGATCACACTCTTTGTCGCTCTTTCTTTCTTAACATCAGGTGAGTTACATTTTGTATATTTTGATATAAAATAATATAAAATAAGTTTAAAAATTATGAAAAGATTTCACTATATTTCTAACTTCAGGTTGTTGTCAGTTGGCAGCTGGTTTTAATTGCTGTATGTTATTATGGCTCTTTATGTAGCACTTTGAGATTTTCTTTAAAATGTAAAGTGCTTTATAAATAAAATGTATGTATTATTATATTCCTTTATAAATGTCAAAGGGAAAACACTGCAAAAGGTTATTTTGTTCTTTCATTCTTTTTAAAAGATGTTACACAGCAGTTAATGAGTGTGTATGTAATTTTAAAGCGAGTACATTTTACTAAAAAAGAAGAGTGTTTTTTTTCCCCCAAAGCACTTGGTGGTTCCTGTTAGGTAGTTTATTCAGGCTAACATAAAACATTGTGTGAATTCTAACAGTGAACAATATTAAAGGTCATGACATTTACATGTATAAATGAATTTAGTTGAATTATCACTTTAGCATTGCCATGAAGTTATTACAGATGAAATGTTATTAGCATTATTAGCGTTGTCCTGATTGGCATAGGAAAATACTTTGAGTGTGATTATCTCATGCCCTTTCGCTCTACTCCTCACTCAACCACAGGCATCTCCCCATCAGAGCTACTGCACAAACACCGGATGAGAACAAAGGTGGACATTTTTCTTGTGGGAGAGAAAAGTGACAAATTTACACAGGTCAAGGACATTGTTAGGGAGAAACACAAAATGCAAAAGGAGCAAAGGAGCTTGTAATCAAGACTGGAGATCTGGCCTGATCATGTACCCAAAGGCAGAGGTCAAAGGTCACTTATCCCATGTCTGTTCAAAAGCTAACTGGACCAAGCACTTTCATACTTAGTTGTTGTTGTTCCTCTTTCGCTGCTCCTGTTTGGGGTCGCCACAGCAGATCATTGGTCCTCATATTTGATTTGGCACAGTTGATGTTCTCATTCTTGCCAGATGCCCTTCCTGACGCAACCCTCCCCAATTTTTTTATCCGGGCTTGGGACCGGCACTGAGAGTGCACTGTTGCACGCAACCCCAGTGGCTGGGGTTGGTTCCCTGGCTGGGAATCAAACCCGGGCCACAGCAGTGACAGTGCTGTGGCCTAACCACTAGTCCTCCAGGGACCCAAGTACTTTCATACTTAGTGATGGAAAGAAATGGAATGGGCCACGGCTCAGTCATGTTCCAGATGGAGCTGAAACTCTTCTGCTGGAGGAGACAGACCAAATGTCAATCCACGCTCCCAGGAGAAGAATGAGAACTGGTAAACTACCTGGCTGCTTATAAGACTTAAAATCAAGTCTTAGAAAAATAGTAGCAAGTGTTAATGGAGAATAAGACATGTTGCAGGTGTTGAATTTGACATGGCTCTCTTGAAGTTGCTGCCCTGCTTTCTTGCAGCATAGAACATTATCCCAGAACAGGCCTAGTTAATTAGTGACAATCCAGAGCCAAGGCCAGGGAGCAGACTAGCAGGATACACAGGCAATGGGCAGAGCATAACGAACAAGACAGTTTGTCCTTTTTTCAGGGCAATAAGATATGTTAAATTTTATAAATGCTTTTTTATAAAACAAAAAGCATTTATGAAATGGAACATTGGAACATTACTGTTTAAAGGTTCAGTTGCCAAAGTGTGTTTACTTTTAATGCTGTCACATTAAAGCTCAAAGACACATTTCAATACTAAGAAACTGAAGTAATTATTATAATGAAAATAGTTGTCTTTTTGTAAAACCTGCTCCCAGTCTCTTTGTTGCTCCATGGTCAGAATAACCAAATAAGAGACAAGCATGAAGTTGAACTGCTGACTGTCACTCTGGGGATGTAAATTTGTATCCTTATCACCAGCAGCTGAGAAACTTCCTGAAACACGAGTGCCTTAGAGTTCCATCATTGGTCACTATGGACATCATGGCCAACCTCTGCTGTGTAGAGGGGCTTACTCTCTGGGATGGCTAATCCCCAAATCTCCCAACAACATTGTTTTGGCATCAACAGGAGAAAGGGATGTCAGGCCCAACACCCCAGCTGGCCCAGCACCAGCATCACTGTCAATTTTGTTTCTTTTGGCTTTCCCCTTCACTTCCCTCTACTCCTTAGGCTCTACTTGACAACATCATCCACTCTTTCTGCCTCTCTGGTCTGGATGAGCATAGTGGGTGCTGACAGGTGGACTTGCTGCCAAAGTCTCTCAGGGTGAAACCTTGAAAAGTATGAAATGCTAGCTTTTTCAGCACAGTGCCTGGGAAATGGAGAGCAGTAATGCATGTCTGCAGCAAAGATGCCAATACACTCTCTTCTTCTCTGCTCACATACTGATGAGTTCTCTCTCATGGCTTCACTTGAATTGCCATCTCTTCTCCTTCCCATCCACTGAGCCAAGCTTCCTTCTTAGTAATTGTGAGAGATTTGACTCCCAGGTGGGTGTGTCATCATGATAATACACTTTTGTGGAGATCTATTGGTTGTTGCTCCACTGTGAGTGAAATGCTAGCTTGAGGCTGGCTTGGTCCTCACAACAGGCTGAAATCGGGCTTGTGGTGTCCGCAGCAGCCATCATTTTCATCTTCTGAATTATCACACAGTGCAAGCCTTGGTGTGTCCCTATGGTGCTTCTGGAGGCCTGGCCAAATCAAGCTGCTAAAATATTTACTTACACAGTAAAGTCAGGCATTAAAAGTCAAAGCAAAACAAGAATTATTGAAAACTTTTTCAAAAGATTATTGAAAAAGGATTCTGCAATCATCCACTTTAGTTGTCTTCCATGGTCTTCCAGGTCTTTCGATGTTGTTGAGCTCACCAGTGCTTGCTTTCTTTTTAAAAATGTACCCAACTGTTGATTTGGCCACACCTAAGGTTTTTTCTATCTCTCTTATACATTTATGTTGTTTTTTCAGCCTAATGATGGCCTCCTTCACTTGCACTGAGATCTCCTTCATGTTGGTAGCTCCAGTCAAACAGCTGCTGAATCTAGTGGAAAGCCTTTAAAGAAGAGTGGAGGTTATTATAACAACAAAGGAGGACTAAATTTGGAATGGGATGTTCAAAAAGCACATATGGGTGTGATGGACAGTTGTCCACAATATAGAGCATATAGTTAAGTACCTGTTTTTGAATTGTTTGTGGGAGATTCTTGCCTGTTAGGTGTTTAAACTAAATGAACATTGACATGAACTCTAGATGTGCAGCAGCAAAAGACTGTGGTGTGATTAATGACTCCAGTTTCTCATTTGAAGCGCATGTCGCTAATATTACTAGGATAGACTTCTTTCATCTCAGAAATATTGCTAAGATAAGAAACATAATATCACTACACGATGCAGAAAAACTAGTTCATGCTTTTGTTACCTCTAGGTTGGATTATTGTAATGCCTTGCTGTCTGGATGTTCCAGAAGGTGCAGCATGCAGCAGCCCGGGTTCTTACCAGAACCAGAAGATATGACCACATCACCCCTATTTTATCCACATTGCATTGGCTCCCAGTAAAATTTTGCTGCAGTACCTGAGTTAACTTCTGGTCTTTTATAATCTGTCACACCTACTTCAATCAAAAGTTGCAGGGACTTTGTTGGTATTTTGAAGGCGACAGTAGGGAGTAGCGCTTTCTCTTACCTAGCCTCACAATTATAGAATAGCCTTCCAATTAGTGTTTGGACTTAGACACAGGCTTTCATTTTTTGAAGGTAGAGTGGCTGGCTGCATTATGTCTCAGAGCACCCTCATGTCTATAGCTGTGTGTGTGTGGTAGTGGTAGCTTAGTGGTTAAGCAGTTGGCCTACTGATTGGATATTCATGAGTTCAAACCCCAGCCCTGCCAAGCTGCCACTGCTGGGCCCTTGAGCAAGACCCTTAACTCTCAACTGCTTAGTTGTGTAAATGGGATGAATATAAGTCACTCTAGATAAGGGTGTCTGCCAAATGTTGTAAATGTGTTACCCTCTGCTCACCCTTTTAGGTGTGTGAGAGTGACTGTTTTCAAACCTTAAAAAACTTTTCTTTATATTTTGGGGCTTTTATTGTAGCGCAATCACTGAGTGCTTATAGTAAACAAATTGTGATATTTGTTTCATTTATCATTGGAGCTGTTGGTCTCACGGTGGAGTGCAGGGATGGCGGCTCACTTGATCACTGGAGCCCATCCTCTCTCATTACGCATTGGGTGAGGTGTGAGGGGAGCTCCATGGCCTCTGTGGAGTAGATGTAATTGGTGGTAAGAGAGGACATGGATGTGAGAATATCGTGTCAGCATAAGGATGAACAAAGCCATGGCGGTGTTTGTGAAGGAGAGGGAACTCATCTAGCAGTTGATTGAACACAGAATAACAGTAAGTGGAGAGCTTTATTCCATTACTCCACTGGGCGCAACAGCAAATAAAATTACGATCTCCAACATTCCACCATTTATCCTGAAAGAGGATATCAACCAGGAACTGTCCTGCTTTGGAAAAATAGTGAGCAGTGTGAGAGTGGTCCTGCTGAACAGTAAAAAACCCACAATGAAGCATATTGTCTCCTTCAGGTGCACATTGCTCATGTTTCTGAATGAGGCCACTTTAAATGTCTCATTCAGAGTGTGGCATGAGGAAAAATTGTACATGTTCTGGGAGCATAAGATGTTTTGAAGGCAGGGGCATTAGACATAAAAGGTTTATCTGCCTGCTTAAAGCTCAGGATAATGAGAAAGCTGAGCCTAACGGGGTCAAGGCAGAGAGGCAGGCTGGAGCGAGCCGCAGCACAGAACAGTCAGATACTGCCGAGCCTGCTGCAGTAGAGAATGTACAGAGGAAGAGCGAGCCAGCAGGTGGTGAAGAGGTGAGTGGTGATCGGGTTAGTGTTAAAAAGATCAATATTGAGCAGGACAGTGTGGAACAAGTCAGTGGATTAGACAGGTGTAAAGACTGGGGCAAAAAAGACTGAGCTTAGGCAAAGGTCAGAGTCACAGTTTTGTGCAGAGGACAGGGCACTGAAGGAGAAGGTTGGGCAAAAGGCAAAGAGTAACTTAGAGGGCAATGAGAACAGTGGGCGGTCACTCTGTGACAGATCACTCAATATGACAGGGTCACACAGTGAGCTAATAAGTGTTCAAGAAGAGCAGGATGTAGGGATGTGGGATTTTGGATAACAGGATGAGGATACTTTCTCAGAAATCTCTTATATAAGCATTTCTTAAGTTGGGAGAGATCAACAGCTTTATAGCAAATTTATAAACAAATGTACTGTATACAGAGATTTTAAAAACAAATGTATTGTATACAGAGATGGATTTCCAGTTCAGCCGTCTAATGCAGCAGTTGTTGGGGGAGATGACCTCTGCTTTACCCTACTGCTTCAGGGAGGCTTTGCGACATGGCTATGGAAAAAACAGCAGCCTCTCCCATCATTACCCATCTCTGAAACAGTACAGGATTATCAACTAGAGGAAGGAGCTCTCCAGTCTTTCAAAACACCACAGCCAACAACACTTCAGGAAGCTTCAAAGAAAGTGCTGTATGAGACCTGCAACAAGGTAACACACAGAAGCTATTTGATTGAAATAAAGGAGTCGTGTTGGTCAGTGTATCAACTCAGGGCTGTGAGGGTTGAACACAGGGCCCTTGCCAGCGGGCCAGGAACTTATGATTGGTGCTCAGGAGCAAGAGGAGCACTTGGTCTCCTGGATGGAACTCCCGGGGCTGGGCTGGCCAGTTGTACCTGCACTGTTGGTGCGCCTGAGCCTCTTCCACGGTGGCCACTCACTTGATTTGCGCTTTGTGCATATTCCACCACCAAGTTTGAGGGTCTGGTTGAATCGTTTGACGAGCCCATCGGTCTGCAGGTGGCAGACGGACATCCGGAGGTGTTTCACCTGCAGCAGCCAACAGAGGTCCATCATTAGGTTGGATACAAATGGGGTGCCTTGGTCCTTGAGCAGATCCTTGGGGATCCCCATGCAATGTTTCGGGATGTGACCTTCCAAAGGGGTACCACCTCAGGGTACCATGTGGCATAGTCGATGATGACCAGGATGTACTCATGTACTCATGTACTCACTTTCTTGGTCCTTCCCCGGACCAAGAAATAGGAGGTGGGTAACACCAGGTCGGGCTATGGGTTCTCCCCTCCAATGAGGCACACCTGGCCCCAATAATGCTTTAGGCAGTCATCATCCTTTTGTTCACACCTGAAGCTACCCTCCTGAATCACCTGTTGAAACACACAGAACACTGTGGTAGTAACGGCAGAGGGTGACTCACCTTCAGCTCCCGTCCCGGGATTCTCTTCTTCTAGGGCCATGCAAGCTGTCCGGCCCTGGGGTTGCTTCTTGGATGGCTGCTTCCACCGGCATTGTGGTCTCCCTGACATCGAAGGTGCAGGGGCCGCAGTCTGGAATCCGGGGCAGTCACATCCAAGCAGGAGAGGTACCAGCAACTCGGGCACAAGATCCACCAGTAGCGGCCACTTGCCGGTTAGGCTCCCGACCCAGACCTGGGAGGTGGGGAGGTGGGGACACAGGAGCCAGCAAGGCTCCCGCATGTCCAGGCTGTTCAGGGTAGAACTGCTGGCTGGGTGAGGATAACGGTGCTCCCAGTGTCTAGAATAGTTGTGGTGGGCATGCCGTGTACCTCCACTGTGACTGTGGGAGCCTACCACGGGGCACAGGCGTGGATAGCACAACCGGCTGTGGGGACTCTGGGTCTGGCTCGGTGGGGAAGTATATGCGGGGCAGCTGAAAGGCAGTCTCCTGTCCCTACTATCGTAGGGGTCTGGGTGCTAGGGTGTGCCATCCTGACATAGGTTGTCTGGGGTTGTCAGGGGAGCGCATGCCAACAGCCTTCCCCTCCTCCGGTGGCAGGGCTTTTAGGTATCGGTCCGTGACGACCCTTTCGACGACCTCCATTCAGGCATGGGGGGTGCTTAGCATCTGGCCAGTAGGCCCAGCTGTGGTACCCTGCTGCCGCAGTGGTAGGATCTCTTTCTTGAGAAACTTGAAGTCAGCAGGTTCCCCCGGCTAGAGTGCGTGGCATGCCAGTTGGGCCTTCCCAGAGAGAGGATTGCGAGAATACTTGGGTCAACCCTCCCAGACGGCAACCCATTTGAAGGTCTGGAGGTAGGCCTCGGGATCGTCATCGGGAGTCATTTTATTTAAGAGCCACTGTAGATCTCTGGGAGGGTCGGGCAGGGGGGTGGCAGCAGCCATGTTCAGTTTCTGGAGGCCCATCATCTTTTCGGTTGCGGTGCACAGTCTGAGGGCCAGCTCTTGTGTCACGGCCTGCTCATGGAGGCTGCTCTCCAGAAGATGCTGCAGGATTTGCTCCACAGATTGGGAGGGGGTTGGGTCTGTGCTCTTGCTCGCATTCTCCACCAGTGTAGCAACTCAGGGCTGTGAGGGGCTGAACATAGGCACAGGAGAGAGCAAAAAAGTGCCAAAGGTGATGTTTATTTTTAATAAAGTGGATGAGTGAAGGAGTGGGGAGTGGAAGTGTAGGAGAGAGCCTCGAGGGGGGAGCGGAAGCATGCTCATCTCTCTGCAGCCTGAGTCCTTTTATAGCCCTTGGTCTTCTCGACGACTGTGGAGAGCCGCGACCACAGTAATTGTCTGCCAGCTGTACGCGATCGGGCTGTCCCACCTTAGAGCCATGTGCGCTTTGGCTGTCCAAAACACGAGTGGTGAAGTGGTGCTGTCTGTTCAGCACTCAGGTGGCAGCTGCATGAGGAGCACCTTTTTTTCCTCCTTGTGTGTGGCTCTTTAGCCCGCCATCACATTGGAGCTATTGGTCACAGACTCTTCCCCACAAGGCTGCTGGAAGTCCTTGTACAAACCCCCCACAGAAAAGCATACAGCTGATCTACAGTAGGCAGTACATAGGGCTGTGGCCATGAACAGAAACCGCACTACCAGAATGAATGTGTATTCTGTACAGTGAGGAAACTATAGAGCACCTGTTTCTGTGCTGTAGAAGGCTGAGCAGAATGTTTGCACTACTATATTGTTAGAGGGTTTGGTGTAGTGTATACTGAGGTCGCTTACAAGTTTATTTTTGGGCTGAAATATAATTATTGTTTTATTGAATTTCCTTGTTGGTCAGCCTAAGCTAAGCCTAAGCGAGAGTATGGCTCTCGAGGAAAAAAAAATGCAGGGGAGGGGCACTCAGGAGGCTGAAAAAATGCTGAGAGAAATACTTAATCTGTAAAAGTCTCTATCTGTCATACTACACATGCTACATCCCCGAGTTACCAGTGATCCTGACTCCTCTGGAGTTTTAATTTTAATAACAAGTTTCAAGACATGAAAAATGTGATGCTATTTAAGCAATTGAGTTTATGTCACATCATTCTAAATTGTACTCATAGCTGTATATAAAGGAAAGACCAAAGTTGCATATCTTAAAAAAACGGCTTCAAAAAGAAAACCAACTGGTCCAAGGAAGAAAGTTTTCTTCTAGTGCAGTCAGTTCTTAAATGGAAGGAGGTGATAAGAGGAAGATTTGGCCCAACTCTAACAAGTAAGGACAAAAATAATGCTTGGCAAGACATTGAGATCACTGTAAGTGATCATTTCATCAGACAAGACGTTCAGCAGAGGATTGCAAGAAAAGGTGGTTCAATCTTTTGCAACAGCACACAAGGAAATTGCAGCATACAAAGAAAGCATGAGAGCCACTGGTATGTTTCATTTTAGGCCTATTAAACAACCCTTTTTTATATTAAATGATTGTTTCTGTGTGGTCAACATCTGAGTACTTTTCAAACAGGTGGAGGCCCAACATGTAATATTCTGTCTGAGATCACTGAGATAGTAGAGGAGATATTGGGAATGACTAATCCATCCATTTGTGGCATTGAAGATGCCCTAGATCCTGCACTGCTCAAACTGAAGGAATTGCAAAAATGGTATGAAGAAAATACATGTAATAATATGTTTGCCTTTTTATAACTTGACCTTGGTTACTTTAATCTATGGAAATGAAATAAACACAACACATCATATTGAATAAACATGTTTGCCCTGTTTAATATTTTCTTCATGTGCATGTATTGTGGATGATGCTGGAGCTGGTCCATCTGACACAGCTTCTTCGAGATCATCTCAGGATATCTGCCGGTGTCCTCCAGTTGAGCCTTCTGCCTCACAAGACACAGGGTTTGTAAAGAGTGTTGCCCCTCAGGATGACATTAATTCTCTTAAAAGAAAAAAAAGCTCAAATTACAAGTAAAGTTGCTGGAAATTCAAAAATGAATATTACACACTAAAACTGAAAAGATTAAAGAATACTCAATGATTGTATATAAGTTCTGTGTAAATAACTGTGTAAAATGACAAATTTGTGTGTTGTTACTTATTGTCAACCAGTTTTACTTACCCAAAATGTAAGTTGGCAAAGCAGTCCCTTATCGATTCTCTCCCTGAAACACTCTGTAATGTGTGCACGGTGGTATTGTCATCATTCTTGTCATAATAATCATGATCACTGTCATCATCATCATCATGATCATCATCATCACCAAGCACTGGAAGGTGCAAATGTTGTGTTAAATGCCACAAGCCATAATAATGCAACTAGCACACTCTGGGGAGTGTCAAATCTATCCATGAAGGATGCGACAACTCCTTTTCAGCTGTCCAATTCCTCTCTCCACCACAGCTCTTGTTACTTTGTACACTCTTCATGATGCAAAAAAAAAGATAAATGAACATAGCTCAGATAAGTCAGGAATGCACTCAGTGAACAAAATTGGTATTTTGGCTACAGTTCAGTCCAGTACAGTACCTGTTATAATTGAGCTGCTGTTCTCCTTGGGGTCTTCTGTAAGGGGTGAGAGCCCAGTGTTTTAAAGGATATCCAGGATCTTGTAATTGGCATCAAACACAACTTGAACACTGATGCTGTGGAATCCTTTTCTATTCGATTATGTCTCCTCATTTACAGTTGGAGCAATGATGTGAACATGAGTTCCATGGCTCGATGGCTCCATCAACTTTGGGGGAAGCCCACAATCCTCATAAAAGTGGCTTGCTTTTGCCGTGTGGTTTGAAGGTCAGTTGGGAAGTCAATGAACTGCTTTACTATGTTTGGTGTGGTTAGTGGCGCAATTGCGGTATTTAAGACCCAGCTTACTGTGAACTGGGATGGGCCCAACTCATCACTGCTGCATTTTTCCAGTCACCAAAAAAACTCATTATTGTCAATATTACTTTCATTTCTGCAGTTAGAATGTTGTTTCATAGAGTGGGAGAAGTTACTGAATTTTTTACTAGGTCAGTAACAAAAAGAATACTTTGATGATCAAGCCTGTATTGCTTTCTTTGTTGGAAAGTGTGTGGTCTCCGCCTCTCTGCTGCCATCTTGTTACTCTTAACTAGGTTAGGATACCTCTCCAAATAATTTAGGAGCTGAGACCTAGTCATAACACTTAGGAAGCTTTATGAATCATTTTTAAGTATTCTTAAGTTTAGGTATAAGACCAAAATTGTCATTCTTAGAATTTTGACACACATAAGACTAAAATTTTACTCTGAGTGGTTTTATACATACAGCCACTGGTCATTCAGCAACAGGATTGTGTACATCATCAATCTATCTGTGCTGAAAAACTATAAAACACCACATTTTTATTTGAAATAAGGTCATTTTTTTACTGACTAAAAGCAAAAGTAGGCAGACAAACACAATAACAGCGGTGTAATAAAATGTAGATAAAGTGGTTCACTGTGTGAGATGCTGAAAATGTTCTACAGTGGAGAGAAACTGTACAAAGTAACTCATTAATGTCAATACATCATCATCAGCCTGCCATTACAGCAAAAGAAAGGGGAATTTCCTCAGCTGGTTGGAAAGGAAATAGAGGAATATCTAGCCAAACAACACGCCTCCTTATTTTCAATCTTCCTGACGATCATTTACATTTACATTTACATTTACGGCATTTGGCAGACGCCCTTATCCAGAGCGACTTACAATAGTGCTTTGA
>CM074992.1:17961687-17974213 GCA_037576825.1 Pangasius krempfi
TTCCCATAGCGTTTCGTGACGCAGCGTCTCGTTCCCTCGGGGAACCAGGGTTACATACGTAACCTGGAGACGTTTCTACACAACAGACTTGACAATCCATCGTTAAATTATATGTTTAATGACCATGTTTCATGTGTTAATTTACTTTCTAATGACAGCAATTTATTTACCCTTTTCATGACATTAACAGCATTTGACATGTAAATTAGTCACAGTGGTAAAGTCCCAGCATTTCTAACATAAACATGAATGAATGTAGTGTGTGATTTATGCTTGTTTAACTCCAATTACTTATTGATGTCTTTGTAAACACCTCAACATCACGTTGTGGTCCGGGGGTCACTGTCTGGAGAAGTGGAACTTACTGGATAGCTGAGTGAGGTAGCCAGTGAGGTCAGTACACTTCCAGTTTCAAGTTTGGTGATGTTGGGAAAAGGGTTGTTACAGAACACCTTATTGATAAATAAAACCACACTTTGCTAGGACTCTAGCAATATTACTGTAATGAACTCACCCTTGTGCTGTGAGTGTTTGTACTGAGAACATTAAAAATACACACGTCTCATGTCGGCTAAAATCTTCTTGCACCAGAACAGCTCCACATGTGAAACTTGTGAAATGAAACTAATAAAAAAACAATAAAAGGATGAACCTCCAGCAAAGTTGCATCTGCATAAGTGACGTATGGAATTGCAGAAGTGATCCATGGCTCAGAATTAATTCCTCTGTGTGAAAGCAAACCTGGGATTATGAGGCCCACCCCAAACAAGCCTAGAAGCAGTCATGAGAGTGGACTCAAGTGTGAGGCCAAGTGTGAAAACGCTCTTAACGCATTTGTAGAAGTGTTACTGGCTGCAGCAGCGCTCTCACATCATGCAGTTGTTTTACTTGAACAGAAATAGCATTGTGGTTTCTGAGTTTCTGAGACCGAGTGTTTAAATCAGCAGCTCACACAGACTTATTTTGGGTCACTTCAACAGTCCAAATGTCTTTATGTTAGAATCTCAGGTAAAAACACAAAAGAGCTGGAGTTCATTAATTAAAATGTGTCTAAAAATATCATGTAGAATGTTGAGAGCACTATTTATTCAAACTGTGCTAAAGACTATGCTCTAAAAGACTGCGTATTTATGCAAAACATTTAGACACAGTATTGCTGCAGTCTGTGAGTCTGACAGTTTCAGCACCTTTGATGTGGTTAAAAACTTAATGACCTCACGCTGGTGTTTGGTTTGAGACGTTTGTTTTCTAGTTTCCATCTCACACCAGAGAGTGTGTGTCAGTGTTAGTGGAAAAAGCACTGTGGTTTAAAGGTAGAGATACAATCTAAAGGGTTTGATTCTTTCTTTATCAGGGCTGTAAGAGATGCTAGACTTTTATAAATCCAGTGGTTCTAACTGAGATGGAGGTGTGGTAGCACACAGCCGGCACTTCAGGTCTAGAAACATGGTACATTGTTACGTGTAGTCCATACCACCACCAAAGAGATCGGGACCAGGTTTTATAAAAATTTCTATTTTGTTAAGTGTTTTTCTTAGGTCACACTGTTTGTATTTTTCAGTGTGTGTGGTGGATTCATGCCTGAGGCTCGGTGTTCGGCTCTTCATAAATGTAGCGGCCCATCCCCCCAGTGTTCACACCTAAACAGATACACACACACAGACACTCACTCACACTCACACACAAACACTTGGAGCAAACCCTGGTTTAAACTTCTGCATTAATGTTTATTTGTGTCTTTGTGTTGTGATACAGAGGGGAGGATTGTGGGTAAATGTGGCATGCAAAAAAGGCTAGCATAGTCCTGTTTTATTGAGCACCGTCTCTAGCACAGTTTGAATAAATAGTGCTCTCAACATTCTACATGATATTTTTAGACACATTTTAATTAATGAACTCCAGCTCTTTTGTGTTTTTACCTGAGATTCTAACATAAAGACATTTGGACTGTTGAAGTGACCCAAAATAAGTCTGTGTGAGCTGCTGATTTAAACACTCGGTCTCAGAAACTCAGAAACCACAATGCTATTTCTGTTCAAGTAAAACAACTGCATGATGTGAGAGCGCTGCTGCAGCCAGTAACACTTCTACAAATGCGTTAAGAGCGTTTTCACACTTGGCCTCACACTTGAGTCCACTCTCATGACTGCTTCTAGGCTTGTTTGGGGTGGGCCTCATAATCTCAGGTTTGCTTTCACACAGAGGAATTAATTCTGAGCCATGGATCACTTCTGCAATTCCATACGTTACTTATGCAGATCCTTTTGGGTTGAATCAGGAAAAGTTCAACCACTCCACGGAAAAACAGATGACATCCACAGTAATGATAGAAAGTTGGACTAGCTTAAATTTTTCCCTTCCCTGGAGTTTCACTGGGACAGGATCACCATCTTGGAATCAACAACCTTGTGCAATGTAAAACATGATAGTTATCATTAAGTTAAACATTAAGTTATCTAAACTTCTTTCTTCTATTTAATGCCAATTGTCATGGCAAGTTTTGAAACTCAAGTTTATAAGTTTTCAAAAATTAAACTACAAGTAATCCATTGTCTTGACTTGTCTGAAACAAAGCTTATCTTCAAGTTGAGTTTACTCCCATTTTTAAAGCAGCAGGAGAATTTTTGTTTCTAAGTTTAACCAACTTGAAATGTCTTACATTGTGGCAGGAAAAGACCACAGGAGACAGAAAAAAACAATTGTTACAATAGTGGACTAAATAAGGGAAAAAGCTTGGTTTCTTTCATGCATATCATCTAATAAACCTTTCACAGGAGAATTTGGAGAGCAGCAAATTCACCGTAACACATGCTTCTAATGAAGCTTTACTCTTGTGCACCTACAGGCCGCAATGAGAACCAAATCCAAAACTTAAATTAACCTTTTCCTGTTACACTGGGTGGGTTACACAACAATCATTCAGCATCACTACCTGTAACATTAAGTCAAGCACTGCCATAGTGATAACTCACTGTAATTAACAAACCAGAATAATAAAGATTATAAAGAGTTTGCAAGCAAACTCATCCAATTTTACAAAGTGTAGTGTGTCCAGCCCTGTCAAATTCAACACCCGTAACATGTCTTATTCACTATTAACACTTGATATTAATAGATTTTAAGTCTTTTAAGCAGTCAGGTGGTTTAGCAGTTCTCCCTCTCCTCCTGGGAGTGTGCATTGACATTTGGTCTATCTCCTCCAGCAGAAGAGTTTCGGAGTTTCATTTTCCATCTGGAAAATGACTGAGCTGTGACCCATTCCATTTATTTCCATCACTAAGTATGAAAATGCTTCATCTAGTTTGCTTCTGAAAAGACAGGTTATCAGTTACCTTTGACCTCTGCCTTTGGGTACCTGGTCAGGCCTCCTATCTCTCACCAGATCTCCAGTCTTGAATACAAGCTCCTTTGCTCCTCTCCGTACATCAGTGTATGTTTTGTATTTTGTCTGTTCTCCAGAACAATGTCCTTGACCTGTGCAAATTCATCACTTTTCTCCCCCACAGAAAAAATGTCCACCTTTGTTCTCATCCTGTGATTGTGCAGTAGCTCTGATGGGGAGATGCCTGTGGTTGAGTGAGGAGTAGAGCGAAAGGGCATGAGATAATCACACTCAAAGAGCTTTCCTATGCTGATCAGAACAATGCTAATAATACTAATCACATTTCATCTGTAATAACTTCATGTCAATGCTAAAGTGATAATTCAACTAAATTCATTTATACATACACAATATCATGACCTTTAATATTGTTCACTGTTTAATGTTAGTCTCATGAGTCTGACAAAACTACCTGATGGTAACCACCATGCCCTTTGGGGGAAAAAAACTGTAAACACTAAAATATTACATGCACATTTTCTTATTACCTGCTGCATGTAACATCATTTTTTTTAAAATAAAGAACGAAAGTAACCTTTTCTACTGTAAACCTTTGTAGTGTCAACATCTTAAATAATACAGATGAGCTCCCCCTCCAGGTGTCTGATGGTTACCGTAAAACCCAGTATATATACAATCACTCCAGTTTCTACTTTAGACAAATGATTTGTGAAAGGACCATACTGAAACTGTACTGCGTCCCGCTCCCCCACAGCAGGATTACACATTATTCCTCTTTGGGGTTGTTAGATCTGCTGACCTGAACTTCTTTAACTTTTTCTTCTAAACATTGAACTTCTTCTATCAGAGAGGTTCCAGCACACAGGACTGATAGAGCTCCAGTAGATCATATCTGTAAAGTCATGTGACTCATCACAGCATCAGAGTAGACAAGAATTCACAGTGAGCTTCACAAATCATTACAGCTAATGGACCAATCAAATCAGTCCACAGCTTCAAAACATCCAATCAGGCGTGAGTCTGGACCTGGTTTTCTACTGAAGTTCATTACCTCACTATCACTTTGTCTAAACAGGAACGATGATCACACTCTTTGTCACTCTTTACTGTTTGCTTTGTCTCTGCACAGCTGGTGAGTAACATTTTGAAAACTTGCATTTAAAATAGTAATATTACATATTTATAATTTACTGACATCATTAAACATTAAATATTACACACTTTTATTGAAAAAAATTCTGACATCAAGGAGCTTCACATGAAAACAGTAAAGCATGGAGAAAATGTAACTATGGAGTGTAACATTAACATTAAAAACAAAGATTATTTAGTGTGGAATAGACCTAGTTTAGGAAAATTGCCTCAGTTTTTGGCAAAACCATACAATAACAAATTGGGCTACACATTTGATCCAGGATTTAAAAATAGCCGCTTCAGTAAATGCGCATAAGTTTGATCTTAACATTAATGAAACGAGAGAAGATGATGGAGGGGAATATTTCTATTCTAAAGTATACTAAAGTTCACATCTGGAACACGTCTGTAAAGGTAAACAGTTTTACTCTGATAACCTGCTAATTCCAGATTAACACTTTAACCAGAATTATGTGTACATATGCATTAAATGTTGAATATTTCACATTATTCATATTTAGTACCATTTCTGTTTATTTGCTGCTTTTCCATTTTATTTGTAAAGGTGAAGAGATGAAACCCCGTCCCACACCTGGAACAGTTAACAAGAACCCAGATTCTGTTACACTCCAGGGTTCAGACTGCAGAGATGGAAAAGGTGAGAGTTTTGATCAAATAACCTTCCTTTCACTTTCTGTAACAGAATTTTCTCTAGTTAAAACCTTTTCCTGTTAATAAATCATACAATATTTATACAAGTTGCATTTTCCTCATTTCAGGAGATGACTATTGGATTAATACCTTAACAATCTTCAATATAATATCTGTTATTGTAATCATGGCTCTGATTGGAGTTTTATTTAAAAATCAAAGAAAAGGTTTGTTTTTTTTATTATCATTATTTATAGTTACTGTATAAAGTTGTCACCAAAATGTGAATCCTTTCTACATTTAAACTTTACTCATGTGTATTATTGTTCAGGTGCTTCATCAAGAAACCATCAAATTCCCACCAATCAGGTAATCCAGTCTTCTAGTAACTGTGATTCTGTTAAATAAATCCACATCTGACCTACAATCCACAATACACACAGAATTTTAACAGAAAACTATTTACAAAATATCAATGTAATAATTATTTGTAGTCTTTTAATCCGCTCTGGTTTATAAACGGCTCTTGTTCTTTATCAGGCTGATGATGAAGATGTCTTGAACTATGCAGCTGTGAGTTTTACTAAGAAACCTTCATCCTCCAGAACATCCAGAGACAAGAGCCATGAAGACGTTTATACACAAGTTAAAATAAAATAGATAAAAAGAATTTACTTGACTTGTTTTTCAGACATTATTCACTCATTCTGTAGACAGATGTGTCATGTTTTAATCAGACAAAAACATTTTTATTGCTGTAAAATTTATCACTATTTCCCAACATTTTTGTTGTACTAATTTGTCATACTTGATGGATGTAGTTTTTTTTTAATTATTATTGTTTGTGATCAAAATCTTACATCATGCTGGGCTTTTTTCCTGAAAGCCTTATCTACGTTTTCTCAGCATTTTCTCTTCAAATAGTGCACATTATTTCCAGAATGTAAAAAATTATATTTTTGTTTGATTCTGAAGGTTACTCTATCAACAAATGGCTCATGGTACACATTTTGCTTAAACTTTTGTTTTTGTGGACCACTTTTCATGAATATTGTAATAACTTTAGATTAGCTTAAACAATTTTTATAGCCAGTACCTCTGTAAACATAATACATTTTCCACTTTTCCAGAAATACTAAGGGCCTTTTAAGTGCAAGAGGGCTCAGTATAAAGACGAGTGGCTACTGATGAGATTCAATTGCTTAACCTGAAATTAATTCCAGACACTAAATATTAAATCAGATTAAAAATGTATATTGAAGACTGATGAAGTGCCAAGGAGTCCTTTATTTGAAATGTGTTTTTAACATCATTTACATTCTGATTAGTTAACAAATTCTACAAATGCCCCTGTGCGACATCATTTTGTTACTTTCTTATGGGTTCCTGTTCAAGATTAGGAATATTAGAAACATGACCTTTATATAGATGTACCTAATATGCCTACCTGGTTATATTCAGACATGTATGTGAATAATGTTAATGACCATATTGTGCCATCACTTACAGCCCTGATGAAGACACTTAAGCAGTCTCTTTCTTTTAAGCAGTAAACACTTTGGCAGTTTTTAAACAATTTAAGAGGGTTTGTTGTTCCATTAACTTTCACATGTATTATCTGGTGTGAAATGAAAACTAGGACAAACATCTCAAACCAAACACCAGCATGAGGACAGCATGAGGTTGTTACCACATCAAAGATGTTAAACTGCAGCAGTTTGTGCACAAATTTTGGATATATAAGTTTGAACATATATAGTCCAACATCTTAACCAGTGAGCTACCACTACCACATATAGAGGGCCAGCACACCCATATGTGGTAGGTGCACACACTACTGAAACCCCGAGTGAGAACAAGGCAGCCCTCTGCACAGCAAGGACCAATTTGTCTCAGGCTATCAGAGACGCAAAGCACAGCCATGCACAAAGAATCCACAGCTACTTCTAGACACCAAGGACACACAGCGTATGTGGCAAGGTATTCAGGCCATCACAGACTACAAAGCTAGACCACCTTGTGTACCTTAAAATAAACCACTCAAAAATTAGAATGTAAATGGATGGCATCAAAATAAATTCGTAGTATTTCAAACAGCATGGAAGGAGGGCCTACTTAACTATAAAGAATCTCTTAGTGCTGCTTGATCAATGTATCTCTCCACCCTAATTGAAGAAAACAAAAATAATCCTAGATTATTATTTAATACTGTAACAAAATTAACTAAGAATAAGTCCACAACATAAACATGCACACAATCATTATATAGCAGCGGCACCACCAGGAGTAAGCACAATATATGAAACCTGGAGGCCGGGACATGAAAAGGATTGACAGATTGACTGCTCTTTCTCGATCCTGTGGCTGGTGGTGCATGGCCATTCTTAGTTGGTAGAGCGATTTGTCTGGTTAATTCCGATAAAGAATGAGACTCCAGCATGGCCCTTTGTGGTCGGCATCCAACTTAGAGGGACAAGTGGAGTTTAGCCACACAAGATCTAGCAGGTCTGTGATGCCCTTATGTCTGGGTCTGCAATGGTTGGATTAGTGTGTCCCTACCCTACACCGAGAGGCACGGGTAATCCACTGAACCCCATTCGTGATTGGGACCAGGGATTGCCATTTATTCCACATGAACGAGGAATTCCCAGTAAGTGTGGGTCATAGTGTGTGGGTCAAAGTGTATGTTGTTCAAGTCCCTGCCCTTTGTACACACCACCCGGTTCTACTACAGGTCAGATGGTTTAGTGTGGTCCTCAGAGTAGCTCTGCCGGGGTGCCTCGCGGGCCTTGGAGGAGTGTCAAGAAGTCGATCAAACTTGACTATCTAGAGGAAGTAACAGTTGTAACAAGGTTTCGATAGGTGAACCTGCAGAAGGATCATTAACAGGTCAAATTCAGATGACCTCTGCCCTGTGAAACATACAATGCCTCTTCAAATGGTCAAATTTGGTTATATTTACACATTTGGCATCATTGCAAAGCTTTGGTTCAAGCTTTCAGATAAATTAAGTCATGCCACTATCATATACAGAAGTGGACACAACCCTGCTCAAATTGCGGTCAATTTCAGTGACCACAGTAACTGTAAAACATAGCACAATATATTGCCTCTTTAAAGTGTTAAATGTGGTTATTTTTACACTTAGCTTACTTACTTAGGCTCATCCCACACCCTGGCCTTTCCAGTCTAGGTCTTAGGAACCCTCCTGATTGTCTGTCTTTATGGTGATGACCACAAAGATATGCGAAACATTTTGAGATGTTTAGGGGAAAGGCCCCCTGTGTCACTGGAAATCCTCTACTCTCCAGTGCTGCCTCATCTGCCAGCCCCACTCATGACAGTACTTCCTGGCCCATGACAATATGGGAAAGAAGTTGGTTGTTTGTGAATTGTTCTAACACATCCAGATAGAGGGCAAGTTTGTCCAAGTAGGCAAATGATGGCTGCTGGGGCCACATCCTAGTTATCAAGGGGATGCTGCGAATGGAATGGCCTCTCCCTACTGAATAAATTTCCATCAAAATTGCCCGCCTATGCTCCCTCCTGAATTTACGCACTGAGCTCTTGGTCCTCCCACTCAGTTAATGTTGCTCTTAAAACACTAACAAAAACTGATATCCTTAACTGATTTGTTAAACAAACTACACTATATGGCCAAAAGTATGTGGACACCTAACCAATAATTATTATTAATCAGTATTAATTTGATGTGAAATTATAGTTGCAGTCAATGAGAGGAAATGCAGATAAACTTTTTAAAGTGGTGCCATCATTTCCAGGCATTAGTAAATAAGTCTAATGTCACATGAGTTAAAGAGAGCTGAGAGTGCTGAGGGTGAGGTAGTAGATCACAGCTGAGGTTAGGCAAGTTGAGCCTTTTAAAAAAGTTGATTAAACCTCCACCTGCTCCCTGCTCCCACTGTGTCTAAATAGGAAATCCTGTCCACACAAGAACAAGTATAGCAGGTCAAGAGCTCTCAGTATAGGACAGAAGGGACTGTATGTTCCTGTATTATATAATTACACATTACACATCACTCACTTTCTCACTTACTTTCAGTAACTGATTTATCCTGCTCAGGGTTGAAGTGAATCCAGAGCCTATCCCAGTAACACTGGTTGTCAGACAGGAATACATCATGGATGGGACACCAGTCCATTGCAGGGCACCATGCACACACTCATTTATAATTATGGGCAATTTTTCTTAGCCAGTCCATCTACTGCCATGTTTTTGGGAGGAAACCGGAGAACCTGGAGGAAACCTACATGGAGAACATGCAGAGAAACTCTACACAGAGAGTAACCTGAGGTCAGGGTCAAACCAGGGATCTCGAAGCTGTGAGGCAGCACCATCGCTGCTGGACCATCAGGCTGCACTCACTGTCCTATACTAAAGACCTCACACATATTGCATTTTGTAGGTTTTATTAAATAACAAAAATGTAAATTTTGTTAGAAATTAAATAAAATATTTTTTATGCAAAGGATTGATTCAGTATTCCAAACTTAATTTCTAAAAACATGTTAAGCAGGTGTGCAGTGGGACTGAGTCATACTGGGTTAGGTGTTTGACTATCCCAGGTGAGTGTTGGGAGGCAGAAGGGTGTTGAGTAATCTGACTGCCTCAGGGAAGGAACTGTTGTAGAGTCTGCTGGTGATGGCACGGATGCTCCTGTACCTTCTACCAGATGGCAGGAGGGTGAACAGTCCATGAGAGGGTCAGAGGGGTCCTCTGAAATACTGGTGGCTTTGCGGATGCAGTAGTTGTTGAATGAGGTGTCGATGGTGGGTAGAGAGACTCTGATCTTTGGAGCTGTCCAAACAATCTGCTGAAGAGTCTTGCGATCAGAAACTGTGCCGTTCCTGTACCACACTGTGAGACACCTGGCCAGGATGCTGTCTATCGTCCCTCTGTAGAAGGAGGTGAGGATAGGAGGGGGGGAGTTTGACTCTTCAGCCGCTGCAGGAAGTGGAGGCACTGCTGGGCCTTCTTGGCTAGGCAGGTGGTGTTGAGAGTCCAAAGTGTAAGAGTAAAAGTGTTTAATATAGTTTCACAATATTATTTACTTCATGTGAATTTATCACAGGGTAGAAAAATGATCATTATATCACTGGTAAGAATAAAAAAATTACAATGAAGGCTCAAGACTATCAAGGCTGGAGTGAAACATACTGCCCAGTGTCAGAAAGCTCTCTCTCAGTCGCAGGTCATGGGTCCTCCAACAGGATAATGACCCAAAACACACAGCTAAAAGCACTCAAGAATGGCTGGGGAATAAACACTGGACTATTCTTAAATGGCCCTCTACGAGCCCTGATCTTAATCCTACTGAACATCTGTAGAAAGATCTGAAAAATGCAGTGTGCAGAAGGCACCCTTCAAACCTCAGACAGAGCAGTTTGCTCAGGAAGAGTGTGCCAAAATACCTGTTACCCGATGCAGAAGTCTCCTTGTAAACTTGTAAACTCCCTGTTGCCAGTGATCACTGCTAAAGGTGGTGCAACAAATATTAAGTTAAGGGTACCATCTTTTTTGTTTATTTTTACATCTATTTTGTTTATATTTCTATATAAATAAAAGAAATATAGTAGATGAGCACACTCCATCTTCAGTCCCTCGACACACACCCAAGTGTATTTCAGCTGATTTCGAAAGGCTTTTAATATAAAAATATAACATAACACTTCCTTTCCAACACTTCTCTTCTTCTCTCTTTCCTAAACCCAATCGCAAATTAGGGAACTTATGGAGCCTTACTGATTCACTTACACATGCCAATAAAAGAGGAGCTGAAGACGTGAATTAGCCGATCTCCAGACCGACAGATCTTACAGCACTCCTGTCAGCACTGCGGTTTTATCATTTATGAATTTACATATGCAAATGTATACAAATGACATCATGAGCCACTACAGCTGTTCCCTTATGATGTACACTCAATGAGCACTTTATTAGGAACACTAGACTAATACTGGGTAGAACTATCGGTCCCTTTGCTCTCCAAACAGCCTCAGTTCTTCATGGCATGGATTCCACAAGCTCATGGAGACATTCCTTTGAGATTCTGCTCCACGTTGAGAGCATCACGCTCACATGACGCAGTTCCTGCAGATTTCATGCTGTGAATCTCCTGTTCTATCACATCCCAAAAGTGTGGGTGGGTGGAAAGGCCACTGAAGAAGAACACTGAACTGGTTGTCATGTTCATGAAACCGGTTTGAGACAACTTTTTCTTTGTGACATGGTGCATTATCATGCTGGAATGAAAAGCCATTAGAAGATGGGTAAATTATGGCCATGAAGTGGTGCACATGGTCAGCAACAATACTCAAATAGGCTGTGGCAATCAAGCCATGACTGATTGGTATTAACGGGCCCAAAGTGTACTAAGAAAACATTCCCCACAACATTACTCCACCTCCACCAGCCTGGACTGTTGAAGGCAGGTTGGGTCCATGGATTCATGCTGCTGTTGCCAAAAACCTGACCCTACCATCTGTGTGCCTCGGAAGAAATCAGATTCATCAGACCAGGCTACGTTTCTCCGGCCTGAAAGAAGTGGAACCTGACGTGGTCTTCTGCTGTTGTAGCTAATCCACCTCAAGGTTTGACGTGCTGTGCAATCTGAGATGCTTTTCTGCTCACCACAGTTGTAGAGTGGTTATGTGAGTTATTGTAGCCTTTAAGTCACAGATCACACTTTCTCCACATTCTGATGTTTGATGTGAACATTACCTTAAGCTCTTGACCTGCATCTGCAGGAGTTTATGATCGCGCTGCTGCCATGTGATTGGCTGATTGGATAACTGCATAAATGAGCAGGTATACAGGTGTTCCTAATAAAGTGGTCAGTGTGTGTATGATAATGAGGCTGTACATATAGGATTTCTAAATAACCATAAGCATCAGACATAATATTAGAAACCAAAATATTTTTATTCTTACAGTTTACAATCTAAATAAAAGGTAAATTAATGAGATAAAAGAAAAAAACAATAATAATTATTACGGACTGACAGTTTAATCTAAACTACAGAGACTCTCATTCTAATATTATTTTATTATTTATTATTAATAATAATTTATTGATATTTACCCACCCTGACTGGAGCTCTGAGAATAATCTGAGAGAAATGACAATTTAAAAAAACAAAACATAAAATCAACACATTTTCATACATAAATAAGTTTTTATATCTAAATAAAATGATAATAATGAAATGATATTAAAACGCTAATGATGCTAACCTGCTGCTGTTAAATCAGGTCAGTGTGAGAGACAAAATGGCGGACACGAACACACTCCGCTCTATTTACACAATATCACCACAACACTGAAATAATATTTACGCACTGATTATTTCATTTCGCTCCCGTTTTATTGAAGTTTA
>CM074992.1:18029433-18040048 GCA_037576825.1 Pangasius krempfi
CCATTGTGGTGGTGTATAGAGCCAAAAATGTTAGAATTGTGTCGATGTCCCAATATTTATGGACCTGACTGTATTTAGCAGCTGATGCTGGAATGTTTGTATGCAGTTGTTTATTTGAGCAAAATTATTAATAATAAGCTAAATAATGATTTGCTCAAAAATATATTTTAGTTAAAGAGAAGAATAATGAGCAGAAAGGACATTTTTCCATATGTCATTACCAGAGACACTCATTACCCTAGCTAAGGGTTTCTGGGCTTTTGTAACCTAAACACCACAAAAAGAATCCCACATTATATTCTCGCATCAAATACAAGAAAAACAGGTTCTTAAATTTTCCAAAGAATTTTTACACATCTTGCGCTCTCTAGAACGGGAGGTGGTCATGCCTCTGAAGCATTCCTGTTTCTTTCCCACTCAAATCCTGTTTCACATGAAGATGTGATTCTCAGTCTAAAACACGCAAATACAACAAACAAATGCCAGTGCATTAACAGTGTGCTTTGTTGTCCTCTTTGATAGTGGTGAAAAGCAAACAGTACAGATTCACTAATATAGTAAAGCACATCTGCACCTCAACAAAATTAGGATGACTTTACACAGAGTGATCAGTAAAAAAATTCTGATTGTTTTTCACTTTATTTGAATAGTTTGCAATTTTACATTAAAGGTGGGAAAAGATCTGAGATGATTTATCTATTCATTTTTTTACTTTAAAAAACTGCTATTTTAAAAAGGGTGTGTAGACTTTTTATGTCCAATGTACTTTCTTTGTATTTGGACTGTGCTGAACTGAATAGATTAGCGGGCTACAATGGCATAATTAGTAAAGAGACTCAAATTACCTGTCTTTATTGTCTTTATTATGACAAAATATGGAATAAATAAAAAAAGACATGAAACTTAACTTGTGTTTTGTGTACATAACAGATACAAAAATAACACACAAGGCTTTCCCAACAATTAATAAGTTTACTGTTAACAATCCACAAATTCATTGTACAGGTACACGAGACAAGGGAAGTCCAGCAAGAATGCATACACAGTAAGAAATATACAACTGAATTTAAATGATTTTAATCAACTGCGAAGTGCTGCAAAATTCCTTAGCTCCTAAAAAAAGTCCTAAGTTTACACATGAACTAATGGTAAAACTTTTTATTTTTAATAAAACTGTCCTTTCGGATTATATGTAACCAACAAGGTCTTAGCATGTACTGGAAACTCAGGAAAGCTTTTTTTTTTCTTCTGAATTATGCTGCTCAGAATTAGCACACTGAGGTACACAGTAATGCAGTGAAGACCTTCTTTCCTGTCTTTGGTAAGAAACATCCCTAGGTTATATCTGTAACCATGGTTCCCCGAGGGAACGAGATGCTGTGTCAAACAACGCTTTGGGAAAGCCTCTGCGTGACCATGCTCTGAATCACATGTGTAACGGAACGGCATGACGTCACCGCCGGGATGACGTAGCGACCTGGAAGTGTAAAAACGCATGCGGTGGAGCCAGCGCCAGCTTCAGGAGAGTGAAGGAAGCGCTTGCAGGGATACAGGAACCATGGTTACAGACGTAATCTAGGGACGTTCCCCTTCGGGAACTCGAGCTGCATCAAACAACGCTTTGGGAACGAGTATCTAAAACCACCAGACTGACAAATCCCTGCCTAGTGTGTAAGGGCACAACTGGGTCGAGAGAACTGAGGAGCCGGGAGCGGCATCAAGGTCAAGGCTATAAAACCTGACAAAAGTCAGAGGGGTAGACCATCCCGCAGCATTGCAAATATCCTGGAGAGAAACACCAGAGGAGAAGGCCTTGGAGGCCGCCATACTTCGGGTAGAATGAGCCTTGACCCCCAACGGAGAGGGGAGATCAGAGGACTCATAAGAAGTAGTAATAGCATCCACTATCCACCTGCTGAGGGTCTGCTTGTTCGCAGGAAGACCCTTCTTATAAGGACCGTAGCAGACAAACAGCTGGTACGACTTCCTCCACAGGGCAGCTCTGAGAACATATGTGTCCAGTGCTCGCACTGGAAACACAGAATTAAGCCTTTCCTGGTCCTGGTCCCGAAAGGGAGGTGGACAGAATGCCTGAAGCACGACTGGCACGACCTTAGGAACATATGCTGGTCTGAGGTAAAGAAAGGCTTTGGTCATGCCAGGGGCAAACTCTAGAAAAGAGGGGGCCACATAAAGAGCCTGAAGGTTGCTGACTCTCTTCAGGGAAGAGATGGCTAATAGAAATGCAGTCTTGCCTGTAAGAAATCTCAAAGACATCTCCTCCAAGGGTTCAAAGGGAGGTTTAGAAAGGGCCTCTAAAACCATGCCGAAGAAGTCCCAAGAAGGCACTCTAGGTCGTACCGGGGGCCTCAGCCTCCTGGTACCATGGAGGAAACGCGTCACTAATGGGTTTCTCCCCAGAGATTGCCCACCCAGCGGAGAATGATATGCAGCAATAGCAGCCACGTGAACTTGTAAAGTGGATGGAGATAACCCAGTGGCAAACCGCTCTTGCAGAAATTTCAGCACTGAACCAACCAGGCAGTTAACTTGTTCTAACTGATGGTTTTTACACCATGACGTGAACAGATGCCACTTAGCGGCGTACGATTTCCTCGTGGAGGGAGCTCTGGATTGGATTATGGTCTCCACAACCTCGGTTGAGAGACCCAAGGCTACGAGCTGTGCCCCCTCAGGGGCCACAGCCACAGCCTCCATACCTCTGGACGAGGGTGAAATAGGGTGCCCCCCGCCTGAGAGAGGAGATCCCGCCTGACAGGAATCTCCCAAGGAGAGTCTTCGAAAAGGGCTTCCAGGTTTGTAAACCATGGCCGGCCCAGCCAGTAAGGGGCTACTAACAGAAGACGTGCTCCGTCTCGGCGGACCCTCTCCAGAACTCCCGGGAGCAGAGCAATCGGGGGGCAAGCATACAGGCGCAGCCTTGGCCAAGTGCGAAGTCTCTTGAGACACAAACAAGTCCACTTGTGCTCTGTAGAACCTCTCCCATATCTGCTCCACCACCTCTGGGTGGAGCCTCCATTCCCCGGGCCTCAGCCCCTGCCTCGACAGGATGTCTGCTCACTGATTGAGTTGCCCCGGGATGTATACTGCTCTCAGTGAGTGCAGCTTCCCTCGGGCCCACAGAGGGATCTGGTGCGCCAGACTGTAAAGGGGGCGTGAGTGCAGACCCCCCTGCCTTAATTCATGTCTTGTTTTCCTCCTTCAGCAGCAACAACTGTTTCTCACAGGACATCTTTTCCCTTGTAACTTGTCAAAACATAAAAACTAATGATACATGGAAATAAAATTTTCCACTACAGGCCACTCATGACAGCCCCACAGGCCATGAGGGAGGCATCCATCGTTAGCGTTACGGGACGACAAGGAGCCCCCAACACGGGGTCTTGTAACAGGAACCATGGTTTCTTCCACATGTCCAAGGCCGTAAGCCTCTCTGCGTGACCTTGATCATGCGAAATGGGTTGCGCCTCGGGGAAAACCCTTTGGACCTGAGCCACCACTGCAAGGATCTCATGTACAGCAGGCCAAGAGGTAACAGACCCAACAGTCTCTGAAACTGTATAGCAGTGAGTGACTGGCCTTCGCTCACTCTCTTGACTGCTGCGAGGATCGACTCGATCCAGACAGGAGACAGACGCGCTTGTATCGTGGTCGAATCCCACACTACGCCTAGATAAGTGGTCCTCTGCACTGGAGAAAGCACACTTTTCTTTGCGTTCAGTCTCAACCCCAATTCTCTCATATGGGCGAGAACGACATTGAGATGTCGAACCGCCATCTTCTCTGATTGAGCTAAAATCAACCAATCATCAATGTAATTGAGTATGCGGAAGTGGAGCCAGAGCAGCATCTACACACTTGGTGGAGGTGCGGGGTGAGAGTGCAAGACCGAAGGGAAGTACCCGATATTGGTAAGCTCTGCCCCCAAAAGCAAACCTCAGATACCTCCTGTGCTGAGGAAGAATGAAAATATGGAAGTACGCGTCTTTCAGATCTATCGTGACAAACCAGTCCTCGGGCCTGATTTGAGACATGACCTGTTTGAGCGTGAGCATTCTGAACTTGAGTCTCATAACTGAGCGGTTCAGCAGACGCAGATCTAAAATAGGACGCAACCCTCCATCTTTTTTCAGAACTATGAAGTACCAGATGTAGAACCCGGACTCTCTGTCGAGAGGAGGGACCACCTCGATGGCCTGCTTCCTCAAGAGAGTATGTACTTCTTCTTCAATGATCAAAGCCTGCTCGGGGGCCACCAGAGTGGGAAAAACCCCACTGAATCGAGGAGGACGAGACCCGAACTGGATCTTGTAGCCTTTTTCTACAGTACGCAGGACCCATTGAGACACATTTGGCACAAGCTTCCACGCCGCCAGAAAGTCTACCAAGGGAATCAGTCTCTCGAGACTGACCTTTGGCGTATTTAGAGCACCTAGATCGGTGCCTTGAAGCGGAGGACCGGCAGGGAATGGCCGATTTAGCTGTTCTAGAGACCTCATTGGAGGTAGCGAGCCCCCCCAGAACCGCTACGTTTCTGGGCGGGAACTGGGAGAAGCGCTCGCTGGAGACCGCTGTGCTCTGAAGCACCGGGGGTGGCAGGGTTGACAAAATGATCTTCCAAGGGCACTGAGGAGAGACAGGCACCATATGATGAGGTGTACACCTCCCTTCCCCAGAGGAGCCTGCCCTCAGAGGTCCTGAAAAAGTCAGGACTTCTTTGTCAAGGCCCTCTTATTGAGGATGACGTTCCTCAGATCTGTCATCTCCCTGGGCCTCAACCTGGAGCGCCACCCTGGCTCCTTCTTTTCGGGGGGAGCTTGAGTGGTGACGCTCCGTTTCTGGACCTCACGGTGTGAGGAGCTGGTACATGGCTGGGGCTATGGAAAAGAGCGGCAAGGGAGAAAACGCTGGAATGCCGCAGACTATTTCTTGGCCTCCTGGAACCTGTCAACGACCGTATTTACAGCGTCGCCGAACAGGCCAGTCGGCACCATAGGGGCGTCCAGAAGAAAGACCCTGTCTTTGTCTTTTAAATTAGACAGGGTCAGCCACAAATGTCTCTCCGTAGCCACCAGGGCTGCCATAGACTGCCCAATTGCCCTGGCGGTCTCTTTAGTGGCCCGGAGAGACGAATCTGCGGCACGACGCAGTTCGGAAATGTCATCAAAATTAATTCCTTCTCCCTCGTCCAACTCTTTAAGCAGGTCAGCCTGGTACACCTACGTGTGCAGGCAAGCACCAGCCTGACCTGCCGCCTTGTACGCTTTGCCCGCCAAAGCCGAGGAGGTCTGAAACTGCTTGGAGGGCAGTACCAGGGCCTTAAGGGACGATGCACCACCGGGAGAGAGATAGCTCGCAAGCGTCTCCTCAACCCGGGGAATTGCCCTGTAACCACGCTCCTCCAGTCCCACCACATTAGAGTAGTGAGAGACATTGGGACTGAAGAGGTGGGCTGAATATGGATTGTTCCACGTACTGGACACCTTGGTGTGTAAATCGGGAAAGAAAGGTAGGCCCCGGTGTGGAAGCAGTGACTTAGATTGCAGAAAATGCTCATCTAATTTGCTGCGTGGATGTGCCTTCTACTTTTCAGGAGGTCAGTCAATATTTAGCTTGGCGACAGCTCAAGTCGCCACCTCCAGTAACTCCTCAAACTGTACGGGCTGTGGTGGCAAACCCACAGACTCGTCCTCAGCGGCGATCCCCTCACCTCCCTCCTCAGGGGAAGACTAGAGGAGCATAGAGCCCTCTCCCTGGGGGGAAGAAACCATTTCAAAACATGCTTCCGTTCCCTGAGAGTGAGCACTGGATCTGGCAGGTGAGGAAGAAGAAAGGGCTCTCCATTCCCTCTGCCAAATCCATCTGCAAACCCGACGAGCTGAGCCATCGCTCTGCCTCGGCAGAAGTGGGACCCGAACCGCATGGCACGCTAGAGAGAGTGCCCTCCTCAAAGAGCGCCCTCCGGGAGCGGAGTGAATGCAGCGAAAGCCGGGCGCAATGCCGGCAATCTGCTCCCTCAAGAGCTGAACGAGCGTGTTCCACTCCCAAACAAGCCACACACAGACTGTGAGTATCCCCACCCGTAATAAAACGCGGGCAGGGAGAAACACACAGTCTAAATGACTGCCTGTCTAAGTTCTTTGCCAATTTAATATATACATGTATATTGAGACAGACAAACAATAAATCATGGACACACAGAGCACTTACTGAACAACAGAAGCTGGCACCGGCTCCACCGCATGCGTTTTTATACTTCCGGGGCGCTACGTCATCCCGCCGGTGACGGAACAAGATTGAGTTGGACGGATTACACGAGATTCAGAGCATGGTCACACAGAGGCATTCCCAAAGCATTGTTTGATGCAGCTCGAGTTCCCAAAGGGGAACCCTTCTCTGTTTAATGGTTAAAATGCTCATTCTGGTGATAAACAACTTCTACTTCTTAAACAAGTTCAGTTCAATTTTATTTGTATAGCACTTTTAACAATGGACATTGTCACAAAGCAGCTTTACAGAAATAAATGGATTCAAAAATTATATTGTAAATACGTGAATTTATCCCTACTGAGCAAGCCAGAGGCGATGGTGGTAAGCAAAAACTCCCTGAGACAATATGAGGAAGAAACCTCATATTGGATAGATTTTAACCAACCGGACTTCTTTCAAAAACTGAAAGTTTTTGCACAATTGCACTATTTGTCCTTATAGTATGCAATAATAGAAGGGATTTATTTAGAATTGCACTATCCGTTGCACCCAGATGAGGATTGGTTCCCTTTTGAGCCTGGTTCCTCTCAAGGTTTCTTCCTCATATCATCTCAGGGAGTTTTTCCTTGCCACTGTCACCAATGACTTGCTCATTGGGGATAAATTCACAGTGATAAATACAAATATTTACAATATATTTTTGTGAATCCATTTATTTCTGTAAAATGTCCATTGTTAAAAGCACTATACAAATAAAATTGAATTGAATTGAATTGAATAGAACCCATATAGCAGCCCATTTACTGACCCTCTATTCTCTAGTCATAGCCCACTGTAGGATTGAAGGCGCACAAGGCCCAACTTGTGCATGTGCTCTGCCGTCTTAGAGAATATTTTGTCCCCAGAAAAGTGTAAATTCTTCCAGAATTCAGTGTCCTGTCTTGGCATGTGGTTGCATAGGATAGAGTTCATCCTGGTAAATATTTGTGCCTTGGTACAAAAATTTTTACCACTTGGCTGGTTCCAAAAACCCTAAAATAGCTTAACACAGAAATAAGGAATGATTTGATAAATTTGTTAGGGACTCTACACTGGAAAAAAGGACATTATGCTTTTGTTAGATTAGAGCTACTCCAGGACTAAATTGAGGCTTAAATAAAACCTCTCATGGCATAGGTTTAACTTCAGATTAATGTTGTTTGTCAAAGAAGACAGATAGATTATATTGGACTATGTCAATGAAGATCAACGAGTACCACCAGCTAGACAAGTTCTTGCAGTAGAAGAAGTGGCCCATTGCAGCATTTTGATTAAATTAGTTTTCAAGATTGTTTTTGAAAGCATAAAGTAAATGCCATGAAGATTGTTTCACTTTTAGAACCCAGGCTTTCATCTGTGACCCAAAGAGGATGGCCTGTACCAATTTGTCTCCAGGTTTTTTAGCATGTGGCACCTTTCATCGAGAAACTGGGGATTTATGTGGTGTCAGTGAACCAACAGTACGTAAAGTCATTCACACAGTATGCAGGGCCATTTGTGAATTAAGAGGAAATTACAATAAACTTTCTTGATGCTACAACCCAGGCTAACTACAAAGTACATTTCCATGGATATTGGAACTTCCCAGGAGTCATAGTCTGCATAGATGGAACCCATACTCCCATAAAACGTCCTTCTACTCCAGATGTTAAGGAATACAGGAACTGCAAGAACTGGTTTTCCATAAATGTCCAAGGTGTATGCACCCCCCAGTTACAGTTTTCAGACATTGTTGCACTTTTCAGTGCCTTCAGAAAACACTTCAGTTCAAAGCAAGAAGATGCTGCACTGTTGTCATTGGAACAGATGTTCTTCAGAACTATCTGAAACAGCATGGATGCCCAGATCCTCCAATAGAAGAGGATCACAATCCAGATGTACCACCATTTACAACAGACTACAGAGAAGAACTAGCATAGAGATGCTTTTGCATTGTGCCACTTTAAGTATATATTTTTGACATTATTTACCTTTTCATCCTTCTTTCATCCTTAGTGCAGTTTTGTAAGGAAATGAGCTGTATGTTTTACTGAGCATCTTGCAGAAACAGCCACAGTTCTGGAGAATTTGATTGTTGCACTTGCGTTGTCTTACTGTTGCAGCAAAACCCAGCAGCCTTCATTATGTTTTTTTTTGTCTGAAAAGTGGTCTCTTACGAAATATGCTGCTTTCTTTAGTGACATACAAACATTTTCTTTATTTTGTGCCTGAAAATTCAATTCAATTCAATTCAGTTTTATTTGTATAGCGCTTTTTACAATGTCATTGTCTCAAAGCAGCTTTACACAAACAAAAAAAAAAGTAAGATGAAGTGTGAGAGTGTGTGAGAAAACTAATGTTTGGAAATCTAAAATGTTTTTGTACTGACTCGATAAAGTAGAAATCATAAAATAAAAATCTATAACAAAATTTGTAAGAAAAAAAATAGGGTGCCTAAGACTTTTGCACAGTACTTTACATATTACATACATGTGATGTAGTGAAATGTTTTTCCTTAGTTCCACGTCCCACAGTGCAACAATGAACAGAACAAAAATTAACTAGATATACGCATACATAATAAAAACAGAATATAATAAAATCTAGCAGACATGATAAAAAAAAATTAGCAGCCTATAAAGGAATGTTGTTGTTCCTCTTTCAGCTGCTCCTGTTAGGGGTTGCCACAGTGATCCATTGGTCTGTGAATATGAATATACATAAATAGAATATGTTAAAAAGCAAATATACAGTGTATATTTTAGGGTACAGAGTTTTCCATAGTGCAAACTGTTTGTGTATGTGTGTCTGTGTGTGAGGTAGAAATATGCAGACTTCTCAAGTGTCCTCATTCAGCTCACGGATTGCCTGAGGGTAGAAACTCCTTCTGAGTCTCTCTTTGTTGGTCTTCAGGATCCAGTAGTGCTTCCCTGATGGAAGCACTGAGAAGATATTGTTTCCGGGGTGGTGTAAGTCTTTTACAAGATTGGCCCTGGTCTTGCATCGCTGGTTGTAGATGTTTTTGTAATGCAGTGGAGAGATGTCCTGATGATCTTCTCCGCTGCCCTCACCACTCTCACCTTTTCGGTCCTTGGCCATGGTGCCTCTGAATCAGGTGGTAATGCTCCTGGTGAGAAGACTCTCCACAGCCCCAGTGTAGAAAGACTTCACCACCCTGTGAGAAACCTTGAACCTGGCCAGACATTGTAGATGGTAGAGACGATTGTGTGCCCTTGTCACCAAGCTATTTGTGTGTGTTGTCCATGAGAGGTCTTCTGTGAGGTGAAACCCAAGGTATTTAAAGCTGCTCAACCTCTCGACTGTGGCCCCTTTGATCATCAGGGGCTGTAGTTCCTCACCTGCTTCTTCTTGTAATCAATAATCATCTCCTTAGTCTTGGTGACATTCAGGGATAGATTGTTATTTTGACACCATATGTACAGGACGTCCACTTCCTCTAAATAGGCCTTCTCATCATTGTTGGTGATGAGGCCTACCACCACTGTGTCATCAGTGAACTTCACCAACTTGTTGGAGCTGTGTGTGTGGCTGTGCAGTTACTGTTGCAGAGGGATTACAACAGGGGGCTGAGGGACTCCAGTGCTGAGGGTGAGCTTGGAGGAGGTGTGGTTTCCCATCCTGACAACCTGGGGGCATCCAGTCAGGAAGTCCAGACACCAGTGGCAGATAATTGGAGTTTAGCCCCAGATTCCAGAGTTTTTTGCAGAGGTGTGTGGGGACAATGGTGTTAAAGGCGGAGCTGTAATCCACAAACAGCATCCACACAGTTTTCTTTCCTCTTGTCCAGGTGGGAGAGGGCAATGTGTAGGGAGTGGTTGATAGTATCACCTGTGGACCCATTGGACCAGTATGCAAACTACTGTATAATCATTCCTGTAATTACTCCATTATGCCTGTGAGTAGCTCATCCAACTGATCAGTATCTTTATTTGCAGGTCCTCCACCAGTCTTAAACCTCTCTCTTTGGGCTTCTGCAGAAGTTTTTTTGAGGTTTATTTTTATATTCTTCACCCATATTGAATAACTACTGTAATGACAACCCACTGATTTCACAAAACAGTAAGGTAATAAAGCTGATGATTCTTACCTGAAGTTATTGCATTCTTCTTGTAGATGTTTGTTCATTTGCATTAAATTTATTACAAATAGATTTCCATCCAAAAGTTAATCTTTTATTTCATTCAAAGTACTTATACAATTCAGTTTCCTTGTTTATTTTGATTTCTTTTCAGTCTGGTGTTTGCATTTGACACAAAAATTTCAATTTGCGGACACATTCTGCTTCTACTGTTGTTTTGGTGACTCCTTTTCGATTCTTAACTTGTATTTCTTTTTCCCCTTGGAA
>CM074992.1:18040148-18052448 GCA_037576825.1 Pangasius krempfi
TACTATCTATAAGTGCTGAAAAATAAGCAGACCTAGCTGCACTAAGAGCTTTTTTATAGACTACTATGCTTTCCTTCTATGCTGTTTTAAACACTGAGTTTAGTTTGGTGCCATAAATTAACAATAACTTTATCAATGTCCAAATATGTGGACCTGAGTGTATATATGATATGCTCTGCACTTAGACTAGGTGTATTCTGTTAGGTATGATGTTTTGATTTGTCTGAGCCAAGAAAAGGTGAAATGATGTCTATAGGAGGGTTGCTGCAAGTGGCTATTGTAGCTATTTGGATTTTGATTTAATAATGCACTGTATTATGAAGTCCAAATTTCATGATTTGATTGTTACTGGAAATGTTTTAAAGACACTCTCTTGAGTACCAAAGCTTATTACTGCCACAGTAACATAGGAATACACATTGAGTATGTACAACAGGAATGTGCATTAGCAGAGTTTTGGATGGGTAAACTTTTGATGTTTTGGCCCTAACACAACTGGCTTACCTGGCCAGTGTGGACTGAAATGAAACAGAACTGGAAATAGAACTGAATGAGGGAAGCATAAACTCAATAGCCACTTGTAGAAATCACAAAACTGACACTGTGCGTTTTATTTACAATCATAATCTACAAAGGTGTCATGATTGTGCGACCTGTAGCTGTATAGCAAAGTGTTTCTACACCACAATATTCATTTTACACCACTGTTGTTCCTCTTTTGGCTGCTCCTGTTGGGGGTCACCACAGCACATCATTGGTCCGTATATGACCTGGCACAATTTTTATGCCAGGTGCCCTTCCTGACGCAACCCTCCCCAATTTTATCTGTGCTTGGGACCGGCACTGAGAGTGCACTGCTGCATGTATCCCCAGTGGCTGGGGTTGGTTCGCTGGCTGAGAATCGAAGCCAGGCCACAGTGGTGAGAGCGCTGTGGCCTAACCACTAGTCCTCCAGGCATCCTCACGCCAAGATGGGAAACAAAATAAACAAACATACCAGTCACTCTCTTACTCTCTGATGTCATGGTTTTAGTTGAATAGTTTTGTAATTACACCTGATGGCTCACTACAACCAAAATAAGATTAGATGTAGATGAAGCTCAAGAGCAAACAAGAGGCAGCAATGTAATGACAGCTTGGCAAATACACTTAACTTGGCACCACTATGGTGGAGTGTTTAGCAGATTTCCTTATTGTGTATATTCTATTACATAATCATCTATAGCAATGTGATTTATAAACTGATAAAAGACTCTCGTGAAGTAATGAACAACAGGTGAGCATACAGCAGCGAGAGGTGTGGCATTGTTATCAACATTGATATTGACTGGCTAGCTCTCAGCTGCTGCATTCTGACTGATTGGAGCTTGTTTATTCACCTACTAGAACACCCAAGCATCTAATCCAACCTAAAGGTAACAAAAGCATGAACTAGTTTTCTGCATCATGTAATGACATTATATTTTTATCTTGGTAATATTTCTAATATTTTCTATCCTAGTAATATCTACATGAGTGAGAGACTGAAGTCAATAATCACACAATTATACTGTTGTTTCTACACATGATATAACATGAAAAAAGAAAATCCAAGCTTAATCAAAAATGTCCCTAGGTTACGTCTGTATGGTATAAAATGGTATAAAACCTGACAAACGTCAGAGGGGTAGACCATCCCGCAGCATTGCAAATATCCTGGAGAGAAACACCAGAGGAGAAGGCCTTGGAGGCCGCCATACTTCGAGTAGAATGAGCCTTGACCCCCCCAATGGAGAGGGGAGATTAGAGGACTCGTAAGAAGTAGTAATAGCATCCACTATCCACCTGCTGAGGATCTGCTTGTTCGCAGGATGACCCTTCTTATAAGGACCGTAGCAGACAACAGCTGGTCCGACTTCCTCCACAGGGCAGCTCTGTGGACACAATTAATCCTTTTCTGGTCCCGAAAGGGAGGAGGACAGAATGCCTGAAGCACGACTGGCCCTGGAGCCACAGAGGGCATCTTAGGAACATATCCCGGTCTGGGGTAAAGAAAGGCTCTGGCCATGCCAGGGGCAAACTCTAGAAAAGAGGGGGCCACAGAAAGAGCCTGAAGGTCGCCGACTCTCTTCAGGGAAGAGATGGCTAATAGAAATACAGTCTTGACTGTAAGAAATCTCAGACACCTCCTCCAAGGGTTCAAACGAAGGTTTAGAAAGGGCCTCTAAAACCACGGCCAAATCCCAGGAAGGCACTCTAGGTCGTACCGTGGGCCTCAGCCTCCTGGTACCACGGAGGAAACGTGTCACTAATGGGTTTCTCCCCAGAGATTGCCCACCCAGCGGCGCATATGCAGCAATAGCAGCCACATCAATTTGTAAAGTGGATGGGGATAACCCAGTGGCAAACCGCTCTTGCAGAAACTCCAGCACTGAACCAACTGGGCAGTTAACTGGTTCTAACTGATGGTTTTTACACCATGACGTGAACAGATGCCACTTAGCGGCGTATGATTTCCTCGTGGAGGGAGCTCTGGATTGGAGTATGGTCTGTACAACCTCGGTTGAGAGACCCGAGGCTACAAGCTGTGCCCCCTCAGAGGCCACAGCCACAGCATCCACAGCTCCGGACAAGGGTAAAATAGGGTGTCCCCTGCCTGAGAGAGGAGATCCCGCCTCCCAAGGAGAGCCTTCGAGAAGGGCTACCAGGTTCGCAAACCATGGCCGGCCCGGTCAGTAAGGGACTACTAATAGAAGATGCATTCCGTCTCGGCGGACACTCTTCAGAACTCCCGGGAGCAGAGCAATCGGGGGGGAAAGCATACAGATGCAGCCTCGGCCACGTCTGTACAAGAGGAGCTGGGTGAGTGAGGGAAAACCAGAGGGGGCAGTGCGAAGTCTCTTGAGTCACAGACAAGTCCACTTGTGCTCTGTAGAACCTCTCCCATATCTGCTCCACCACCTCTGGGTGGAGCCTCCATTCCCCGGGCCTCAGCCCCTGCCTCGACAGGATGTCTGCTCCCTGATTGAGGTGCCCCAGGATGTATACTGCTCTCAGTGAGAGCAGCTTCCCTCTGGCCCACAGAAGCATCTGGCTTGCCAGCCTGTAAAGGGGGCATGAGCGCAGACCCCCCTGCCGGTTCAAGTAGGAGACCACTGAAGTGTTGTCCGTATGGACCAACACATGATGGCCCCTCAGGTCTGGGAGGAAATGTCACTGCTCGAAACACGGCCAGCATCTCCAGGCAGTTTATGTGCCACCTGAGATGAGTCTGTCGTTAGCGTTACGTGATGACAAGGAACCACGTAGCAGGAACCATGGTTTCTTCCACATGTCTAAGGCCCGTAAGTCTCCCTGCGTGACCTTGATCATACGAAATGGGTTGCCCCTCGGGGAAAAGCCTTTGGCCCTGAGCCACCACTGCAAGGGTCTCATGTAAAGCAGGCCAAGAGGTATCACGTTGAACGCAGCCGCCAACAGACCCAACAGTCTCTGAAACTGTATAGCAGTGAGTGGCTGGCCTTCTCTCACTCTCTTGACCGAAGGGAAGAACCCGATATTGGTAAGCTCTGCCCCCAAAAGCAAACCTCAGATACCTCCTGTGCTGAGGAAGAATGGAAATATGGAAGTACACGTCTTTCAGATCTATCGTGACAAACCAGTCCTCGGACCTGATTTGAGACACGACCTGTTTGAGCGTGAGCATTTTGAACTTGAGTCTCACAACTGAGCGGTTCAGCAGATGCAGATCTAAAATAGGACGCAACCCTCCATCTTTTCTCGGAACTCTGAAGTACCGCCTGTAGAACCAGGACTCTCTTTCGAGAGGAGGGACCACCTCGATGGCCTCCTTCCTCAAGATTGTATGTACTTCTTGTTCCATGACCAGAGCCTGCTTGGGGGCCACCAGAGTGGAAAAAAAAAACCAATGAATCGAGAAGGACAAGACCCGAACTGGATCTTGTAGCCTTTTTCTACAGTACGCAGGACCCATTGAGACACATTCGGCAGAAGCTTCCACGCTGCCAGAAAGTCTACCAAGGGAGTCAGTCTGACTCCTTCTTTTCGGGGGGAGCACGAGTGGCGACGCTTCGTTTCTGGACCTCATGGTGAGAGGAGCTGGTACATGGCTGGGGCTGCTCCCGCCAAGCAGCCCCGTAAGAGCGGAGAGGGAGAAAATGCTGGAACACCACAGACTGTTTCTTGGCCTCCTGAAACCTGTCGACAACCGTATTTATAGCGTCGCTGAACAGGCCAGTCGGCACAATAGGGGCGTCCAGGAGAAAGACCCTGTCTAAGTACCGGGGCCTTAAGGGACGATGCACCACCGGGAGAGAGCTCGCTCGCCAGCGTCTCCTCAATCTGGGGAATCACCCTGTAACCGCGCTCTTCCAGTACCACCACATTAGAGTAGTGAGAGACATTGGGACTGAAGAGGCGGGCTGAGTGGATTGTTCCATGATCTGGACACCTCAGTGTGCAAATCGGGAAAGAAGGGTAGGCCCCGGCATGGAGGCAGTGACATAGATTGCAGAAAACGCTCATCTAATAGGCTGCGTGGACATGCTTCCTGCTTTTCAGGAGGCCAGTCGATATTTAGCTTAGCAACAGCTCGAGTCACCACCTCCAATAACTCCTCAAGCTTGATGGGCTGTGGTGGCAAACCCACAGACTCGTCCTCAGCGGCGCTCCCCTCACCTCCCTCCTCAGAGGAAGATAAAAGGAGCATAGAGCCCTCTCCCTGGGGGGTAAGAAACCGTTTCAAAACGTGCTTCCATTCCCTGAGAGTGAGCACTGGATCTGGCAGGTGAGGAAGAAGAAAGGGCTCTGCCCGTCTCCATTCCCTCTGCCAAATCCATCTGCGAACCCCACGATCTGAGCTGTCGCTGTGGTTCGAGACCCGAACCGCGAGGCACGCTAGCAAGAGCTCCCTCCTCAAAGAGTGCCCTCCGGGAGCGGAGCGTACACAGCGAAAGCCGGGCGCAGCGCCGGCAATCAGCTCCCTCAAGAGCTGAACGAGCGTGCTCTGCTCCCAAACAAGCCACACACAGCCTGTGAGTATCCCCACCCGTAATAAAACGGGGGCAGGGAGAAACACACAGCCTAAATGACTTCCTGTCAAGTTTGCTGATGACACTACAGTTGTGGGCCTCATCAGCAACAATGATGTCAGCATACAGGGAGAAGGTGAACCAGCTCGCAGAATGTTGTAGAGACAACAGTCTATCTCTTAATGTCGATAAGACTAAAGAGATGATTATTGACTTCAGGAGGACCCGAGTAGACAAATCACCACTTCACATCAATGGATCAACTGTGGAGAGAGTAAAAAGCTCCAAGTTTCTTAGTGTGCACATGACAGAGGACCTCTCCTGGACTTTCAAAATCACCTGCTTAGCCAAGAAAGTCCAGCAGCACCTCCACTTCCTGTGGCAGCTGAAGAGGGCCAAACTCCCCCTTCCGATACTCACTACCTTCTACAGAGGGACAGTAGAAAGCATACTGACCAGCTGTCTCACCGTGTGGTACAGGAAGTGCACAGTCTCCGACCTCAGGACCCTACAGATTGTGAGAAGAGCTGAAAAGGTCATCGGGGTCTCATTACCCAGCATCGACACCTCATACTGCTGCATCAGTAAAGCCACCAGTATTATGGACGACCCCTCTCACCCATCCCATGGACTCATCCATATAACCAATATAAAGGAATGACGATAAAAAACAACTTGACTTGACAATAGTTGGACTCCTCCCTATAGTTGGACAGCAGACAGGGGTTGAGGTCAGGTTTTTGTAATCAAGGGTTTGATAACTGATTTAAAATGATTTAGGTACATAGCCATGTGACTATGAGAAACATTGATTATTTTTAGAAGAGATTTGGTTGATTCTGGTAGTCTCTATTTAGTTAATGGGTCTAGTACACAAGGTGATGATTTTGTTTAGGAAAATAGTGAAATTAGTTAGTCTCTTGAAGGGGAGTAAAACATTCTAATCACTCATCTTATATGGTTATATTGTCATCTATATGGTTAGTTATCAAATTGCCTGACTTTAAATTAATAGTCTGAATTTTTTGTCTGATATTTAAAATTTTGTATGTTTGTGTGATATGTTGAATCTAGCAGCACTAAGATCTCAGGAAGCTCTCCTTCCATATAGTTTTACATTTGTATTTAACATTTTTCTCTCTCTTTCCATGCTGGTGGTGGACACTACTTTTCATGTTGGGAGCGTGCATATTTTGAGATACCTGAAGTGCAAATTAAGATGGCATACTCAAAGTGGCATAGTTAACATATGTAAAATGCTGATCATGTAATCATATATCAATAATGTTGATTTTACCATTGTCAGAATTTAGAGCTTTGAGTCATGACTGACTGAGTTATTTGCTAACTAGCTGACATTTTCCATTATTTTAATTAAAGTAATTTAAGTGGTTTATGTAATGTACCAACTGAAAATATAATGGTAAACAGCAGTCAACATTTGCATTAAATTTTTTGTGGAAACAATCGTTGCTCTCCATGATTTTCTTCTAGCTTTTTTTAAGTTACTTTGAATGTTAGCTAAGGTGATATAGTCAATACATTTTTATAAAATGTAGCTAGTGTTAGCTGCCTTGGGTTATGCTATCACTACGTTTACTCATGTTGGTTTGCTAGTTATAATATCAGTACAATGAGCTAGCTTAGACATCAAAATTAACTATCTGTTAGCCAAAAACAAGAATTTGAGGCTATCATGGGCACAAAATCACCAAAACTGGAGAGTTAAAGACTGAAGAATGACCAGGTGATTTTTTTTTTTTTTGGGGGGGGGGGGGTGTCTGGGTGAGCCTGTGCCCATGATGCACTGATTCCTGTTCTTGGCTGACAGGAGTGGAACCCAATGTGGTCTTTTGCTGCTGTAGCCCATCCGCCTCAAGGTTGATATTTTGTGCATGCTGAGATGCTTTTCTGCCACCACCACCACTGTATAGAGTGCTTATTTGAGTTAGTATACTTTCTGGCAGCTGAAACCAATCTGGCCATTTTCCCCTAACCTCTCTTATCAACAAGGCATTTTCACCCACAGAACTGTTGCTCGCTCAATTTTTTTTTGTTTTTCATACCATTCTGTGTAAACTCTAGAGCAGGGTGTCCAATCTTATCCAGGAAGGGCCAGTGTGGGTGCAGGTTTTCATTCTAACCAAAGGGAAGCCACATCTGAATCTATTGGAAGCCAAGATCAACTGATTAAACAGGTGAAATCAGGTGTGGCTCCTGCTTGATTGGAATGAAAACCTGCACCCACACTGGTCCTTTGTGGATACGATAGGACACCCCTGATCTCGAGACTATTGTGTGTGAAATTCCCAGGAGATTGGCAGTTTCTGAAAGACACAAACCAGCCCATTTGCAGCCAAACAAGCCTGCCATGAAGTCACAAATCACACATCTGCTTAATAATGTTTGATCTTGACCTGTATCTGCATGATTTCTTTCATTGCTCCACTGCCACATGATTGACTGATTAGATGGAAGGAAGAAGTTAACAGTGGTGTGCATTTCTGATTTGCAGTATCTGCAGTGCATGGCCATTTAACAGGGAACCTGTCAACCCTGCTCATGGAAAAAAGATCAAGTTCATTGCCATTGGTATTAAATATGAGGTGAACTCCAGCAGCCCAACCTAAACACTGCCATACTGATCTCCAAAGTTGAAAATCTTTACTTAAATGCATTGTGTAAATTGTTGAGAACAAAATGGTGTCACAATGGTCAGTGGAAGTCAAAGTCATCAGTACACTGAGGGCTGGATTAAAATACACACCAAAAATCAAAATAAAAAATTGAAATTACAGGCTGATCCAACTGAATTTCATGAATTTCATGAAGGCATCAATGCCTTCATCATCCAGAAACTGTCCACACACTGGCCACATGAGGCTGGGAATTGTCATGCACCTGGAGGAACCCAGGGCTCACTGCACCAGCGTAAGGTCTGACAATGGCTCTGAGGATTTCATCCCGGTACCTAACAGCAGTAAGGGTACCATTGGCTAGCATATGGAGGTAACTGTGTGACCCTCCAAGGATATTCCTCCCTCTACGGCCCTGGCCATCTCTTCTCTTGTAATGGTCCATCTCCGGGTATCTCCTCCATGTTCTTGAAACTGTGCTGGGAGACACACCAAACCTCCTTGCACAGCATATATGGATGTGCCATCCTGGAGGAGCTGGACTATCTGTGCAACCTGATTGGGTTGCAAGTACTGCCTCATGCTACAAGTAGTGACAAGGACCCTAACAAAACACAACACTAGAGACAAATCAATCAGAAAGGATAAAGAAGGTGGCCACCACCTACAAAACCATTCCCTTTTTGGGAGTTGTTTTGCTGTTGCCTCTCCAGTGCACCTGTTACATTCATTTGCACCAAAGCATAACGAGACATAGGTGAGAGTGATTAGTGAGGCATGTGACATACTGGGGCTGTTGGATAGTACACTATCTTTGGTGTGACTATTACAGAACCCCCTTTAACGCAAGGGGGGAATGATGTACACCACGAAGAAAGGGGATGGAGCGATGTCCTCAGCGGAACAAGGAGGTGGAGTGACATCCTCGGCCAAGCAAGGAGGCAGAGTGATGTCTGAAGTGGAGCAAAGAGACAGAGCAACATCCTGAGTGGAGCAGGAAGGTGGTGCAACATCCAAAACAGAGCTGGATGGCATAGTATCATCCGAAGTGGAGCAGGGAGAAGGAATGATCGCCATGATGAGGCCATGAGCTGTAATGGTGTCTTCTGCAGGGCAGAGGGATAGAGGGACATCCTCAGCCAAGCAACAAGGCAAAGCGATATCCTCAGTGGGGCAGGGAGGTGAGATATGGTCCCAGCCTGGTCGGGAGCTCCCTCTTTAAATTTTTTTTTCCAGAGGGTGCATGGTTTCGAGCCATTTGAGTGTGGCATTTATCCATTCTCTCTTTCCCTGTTGATCCCACATCAGGAGGTTTTCCAACTCAAAAAAATCTGCTACATCCACTGTTTGGTCAAGCTTGCTGTCAGGACTTAAATATTGGTGCAGTTGCTCAGACTACACTATCTAGATAGTATAGAAGGGGAAACCAAATCCAGTTTGTTTACGAAAAGAAAACAAATTCTTTCCAGATGTAAAAGATTTACCATTTCTTCTACCCACAGTTTAACAGATATGTTTCTTTGCACAATAAGCCCAAAGGACATCAACTGTTGTTGACATTTTTAAAGTGGGGTGAGTTTATCTGAGATTCCAAATATCACCAGACCTTGCTTAGGTTCCAATACAGCACATAACATATCTGATAGAATTTGAAGTATAAAAGTCCAAAATGGGGTTAGCTTAGGACAGAGAACATAACTATTAAGGTGAGTAGTAGCTTAATCAATAGGTTGGAGTGATTAGTGAGGCACGTGACATGCTGGGTATAATGGGTAGTGTACTACTGTGCCCTTTGCCTTTGCCAAATGCCATAAATGTAAATTAAAAAAAATAAGACAATGCCCATTTGCAGTTTAAATCTCAATATGGCATTGCATTACACCCTTACTATATAGCTAGATGGCTTAAAAGTGGTTATGAGAACAGAAAATGCTCTTGTTATTAAACTTTGTAAAGTATGATCATGAGATCATACTTGATCAGTATGAAAATGAGATCAATCAAATGCCACATCGAAAACCAAAAGTGCAGGGGGCATGTCCAACTCAATCAACCAAAGTATGGACTACCCATAGAAAACCCTGGGCCTAAGGTGGAGAAAAGGTTATTAGTCCAACATGGGATAACCCATAGTGGTCAACAAACATTTCTGTTCTTTCTGGAATGTAACAAACCCAAAAACTAAAATAATCTGATAACATATTATTAGGTGGCTATTGTGTAAATAATTTCGTAAATTGGGAAAGTCATTACTTTTTTTGAAATATAGTTAGCTTGCAGTCACGTTAGATAGAAGATAGAAAGCTTGACAGAAAGGTCCACAGGGTGTCTGGATCAGGAGTTGAATATAGTATATAATATATTAATATTTATATAATATAATATATTCCTCAAATTATTCTGCAAAGTGCTGGACTGCTGTTGTTTTTGTTCAGGTTTTTCCCTATTATTCTTTTTCTTTCCTCAAATAAATTGTGCAGACCAAACTGTATATCATAGGGGCATGAAATATGGTCAATATGCAGTACTCCCTCCTGCTACTCCGGCAAGCAAAATGGGGTCCCTTGGCCTACAAGTACTACAGTTAAGATCCTTTTCTCTAATTCCTTGACTTCAGATAAATTCATTGATATCCCACCTACTAATTTCTACCATTATGGATTTTTTTTACTAATTTGCACAATGCCTAAAACCTACTTTTGTGCCATAGGATTTTCAGATCTTCACAAAATTGGTGTCAAACTACTCAGTACAGTGTGAACTGCAATACTTATGAAAAATGTTTTAAGCAATATGGCTGCCTCATGCCAATCAATTATTGAGGGGCAGCTTAATTTACTCAAACAGCTGTAACTCATAATTGGTTGCATGGCTTCACATGAAACATGAAAACCATATACAGGACAAGATTCTGAGATGTTGGCCAAAGTTTGGGCTATAGTTATAAATAGTGGACAGAGTTAAGGTCAGGAATCATAATTCTGTACTGTACTGTATACTGTATCTGTATACTTCGCTCTCTCCACTTAACCGTGGTACCCTCCTTTGGAATGCCAAAAGACCTATTTACCTGGTTGAAGATGAGCGGTTTCGAAGGCAGAGGGTAGGCTTGAGATAGCAATTAGGTGGAGAGACATGTTTTGACTTGGGGAGGCCTTTGACAAAGTTGCTGGCAATGTGAGACCATGGTCTTTCCAGGAGTTCGAGGAAGTGTTCATTACGGCCAAGGCCAGCAGTCTCCCTCCCCATCGTCCATATGACTGTGGCATTGATGGTGAGGGAGACTGCTGGCCTTGGCCTTAATGAACACTTCCTCGAACTCCTGGAAATGTCGAGGGGGATGTCCACCTTGGAGCTGATTTCAGGACTTTCAAATGAAGTGGATTGGCTAGGGGAATGCAGATTGACTAGGGGGATGAAGACAATGTGTGAGACATTGGATGGATCAGCATGTCCTGGGGAATCTCATCAGCTTCTCAACGAGGGTGTAGATGAAGAAATTCCCAGCTGCTCCAGATTCGATCATGGCTGAAACAGTAGAAAAGCCTTCTGAGTGTCTTATTTGCACCAGTTTGAAGAAATTTTGCAGAGGTAATAATTTAGAAGGACTCACCATATAGGAGCAAGTGGTTCCCCTTGCTTCTGTATCAGATGATCAAGATGAACTGAGAGGCCAATGCAGTCAATTGAATCCAGTCAATCCACAGTGAATCCAAGGACACTTGATCATCAGAACCTGCCAGCTCAGTAAGAATATCCTGGTTCAACTCCTGATGGTAGGTGGCTTTCAGAGCAGGTTCATTCTAGCTGCTACCAGTGGCTAGGGTAAGGAATGCTAAGGCAAACTCATCTGTTCTTTTGTTGCCTTGTTTCAGAGACAGAAGTTGCAATTTCTCCAATTTCTTTACCCTCTGGAGAGTGGTCAAACTTGTTCTCAAACAGTTCCAGCAAATGGTCATAGGCATACCCTGTGACCAGATCACTGTAGCCCAGGTTACCAACTTAGCAGGTTAATAAGGTTAGCAGGTTGACTGTGCAATTTTGGTTCTCTCGGGGACTCCTTCTTGACAGAAGAAATACAGTTAGCACTGAAGCATGAAACACAGGGTGGGATTACCAGAGAATTTGTCTGGGCTGGCGATAAGTAGAGAAACAGCCTGAGAGGTTGGTGCTGATGTACCTATTGGTGGAGACATCAGTGTGGCGGTTAGCTCCGCCAGCTTGGTGTGGATTATGGCTAACTACTGTTGCTGATCTCCAATGAGATGGTCTTGGGCTGCTAGAGCCTGTTGCCAGTCCAGCATACCTGCTGCATCAATGCTAATAGCGAAGTATATTGTCAGGCAGCAGAGATGATTGCAGGTGCAATTTATTTTAGAATAAAGCATTTTAGACACACATGTTCAAATGCTGTTCATAGACTTCAGTTCAGCATTCAACACAATAATTCCTCAGCACCTGATTGGAAAGCTTAACCTGCTGGGCCTGAACACCTCCCTCTGCAACGGGATGCAGGACTTCCTGACTGGAAGACCTCAGTCAGTCCGGATCGGGAATAGCATCTCCAACACCACCACACTGAGCACTGGGGCCCCACAGGGCTGTGTGCTCAGTCCACTGCTGTTCACTCTGCT
>CM074992.1:18088447-18112403 GCA_037576825.1 Pangasius krempfi
TGGGGTTGAGGTCAGGGCTCTGTGCAGGACACTCGAGTTCTTCCACTCCAACCTTCACACACCATGTCTTCATGGATGTAGAAAAAAAATAACCGAAAAATAAATGTCTTACTCAATACGAAGGAATACAACTTAATAGGTCCAACATTACTAATCCCCTGTCCGCCCCACACACACACACACACACACACACACACACACAGGCTTAATGGTATGTTCCACTCATACTTGTCAAAATAAATTGCAGGTTTTGTTGAACACATTATTACCCTGTGCTGTAGTGTATTTATGATCCACTAGGTGGCACTATCAGTAGGCTTTAGAGTGGAGGAAATTTTCTGTAATCTTTGTTGCACAATTTTCTAATGAAATGTGTTATGTGTTGATGTTGTGTAAGTAAGCTGATAATCAGCCAGGCATAATGGTCTTGTTTGTCATGTAAACTCCAGCATGTCCTGTGTGAAGATCACGCTGTAATCCACAGGGAAAATCCCAAGATATAAAAGCGCCTTGCTGTCAGGTCACCCTTTGACCTTAAGGTGTCACATGTATGCAGTTCCTCTAACAATAAAGTCTCACAATAGATATCCTTACACATTTCCCATCACTGCATTCTTAAATTTCACTTAATCATCTGAACACTTTAAAAATAGCTGGGCTTCATATCAGCTTTAAGCAGTGCTTTTTCTCCAAATATGAAATCAGCCCTACTGCAATAGAACATGACAACGCAAAGTCATATCTGTGTACATGTAGAAATCATGAGTGATGAATATCAAACACAGGATTCGATCAGCTCAACTCCAGTGTAAGCCAATAATCCGAGATAATGTTACTGAGAAGATGTCGAGTACATTTTAACTACCTAGAAGTGACTAAGATAACTGTAAGTGCAATTATGTAAGAGTTTAATGTTTAAAATTATTTGCAAAAAATTACTAATTTGTCCTATTTATTAGGTGAAGCCAGTGTAGTCAAAATATGTCGAATAACATTAGCTGGCATATTTTTATAGCATATATGAAAGTGAAAAAGTGAAAGTGAAGTGACGGGTAGCCAAGTGTGGTGACCCATAATTTGTGCTCTGCATTTAACCCATCCAGGTGCACACACAGACAGTAGTGAACACACACACACACACACACACACACACACACACCGTGAACACACACCCGGAGCAGTGGGCAGCCCGGCGCCCGGGGAGCAGTTGGGGGTTCGGTGCCTTGCTCATTTCAGCCATATACAAGTACATAGTGAAACGAAACAACGTTTCTCCAGGACCAAGGTGCTACATAAGACAAACACAGAACAACACAGAACTACAGGGACGACATAAATTATACGTAAAGTGCACACAGCACAATGACTACAACACCGACCAGTACGCAGTTCTGTTTAAAGTGACCAAGTGACAGTAGTGCAAATTATTCACTCCCTCCACCTACAGTCCCTGCCGGCCTGAGACTCAAACCCACGATCTTCATGTTCTAAGTTCAACTCTCTAACCATTAGGCCACAACTATATCAAGCTACGTACACAATGTCTACAGAAACATAAATTCGAAAGGTTCAACTAAATTATAAATTCAGTTCATTTTGAAGATATCTCTTACTTCAGACTTTTTCTGGGTGGCACTCAGGCACAAGAAATGCATCTTTTCAGACCCTTTCAGGCCCATTATTAACCCAAATACCTGCTCCAACAAGCTAAACCCAGCAACTGAGGGTTTTTTTTTTTTTTTTTTTTTGCACATTACTCATATTGCATCTGCACATCTTTGCACATAACCCTTTGTTATTTCTGGCACTTTGTAAATATTAATATTGTTCATACTTAATCAAGTATTGAATATACTTTATTCATCACTCGATTATGTACATGCCCAGCTATCTCACTGAATGTACGTAAACAGTCACGACCACTTTTGCGGTGTTGTGCTTTCTGAGATGCTTTTCTGCTCACAACGTTTGTAAAGTGTGGTTGATTGAGTCACCGTAGTCTTCCTGGCAACTCGAACCAGTCTGGCCATTTCCTCTGACCTCTCTTATCAACGTGGCGTTTCCACCCACACAACTGTCACTTCACGGGGCGTTTTTTGCTTTTCGCACCATTCTGTGTAAACTCTAGAGACTGCTGTGTGTGAAAATCTCAGGAGATCAGCAGATTCTGAAACACTCAAACCAGCCCATCTGGAACCAACAACCACGTCATGGTCAAACTCACTGAGATCATGTTTTTTTTCTCTCATCCTGATGTTTAATGTAAACATTACCTGAAGCTCCTCACCTGTATCTGTATTTATAATTCTTACGCATTGAGCTGTTGGCACATGATTGGCTGATTTGCATGCAATTTGCATGAATATGCAGTTGTACTGGTGTTCCTAATAAAGTGGAGGGTGAGTGTATATGCATTTTATTTGCTTTCTCTGCACTTTAATAGCATTGTAATATCTGGTGAGATCCTAAACTGCATTTTGTTGTATTAGTACTTGACAGTGAAGTTGAATCTTATTCACTCTATTCCAATAACGATCTCACAAGCAGAATATTCCCCATTCATGTAGAAGTGCTGCTTCCTCTTCATTCTTCTGGCTGATTCTAAAAATTACCTGCAACAGGGGCTTTTCTCTGTACATCATTCTGACCTCATTCACATATAAAAAAAGCTGTCTTGCTTTGTGTCTGTCACCAAGTGACTTGCAGCAGTGGAATAAAGTAGGACACACCACATCACACACTAGTGTTTCGTCTGTGAAGCGCTGAAAAAAGAACAACCAATAAAATCTGCAACATCTGATGCACGTCTGATGCCGCGTATGAAGGGTTTGATAACTGGATGTGAAAAAAGTTTGAATCATTAATCACTAGTTGAAATCATGCAGTGCTCAGAGTAGCGCTGAGACCCATGTAGCTTTCAATGAGTTTTATGGAACGAGCAAAGTGTGTGAAAGTGTTTCAGTTCCTGAGAACAGCGATGCCGGTGCAGCTGAGAGCGGTGTCAATGAACTGTTCATAAATGTGATAAATATGATCATATTTATGATACTCATATAATAAATAATATCCATAATAAAAATAGAAGTATGATTTTGCCAATTTAAGAACAGAAAGTAAAGACAAAGAGTACATTTTTGATATTTTCCTGTAAGAAATAGACTTCTTTTGGTGAAATGTTACCCATTGTAATCTATTATAAATATATAAATGACATTTTCCATTAGACATATGGCTTATATTGCAAACAAATGTAAACAACTGCATTGTGGAAGTAGTTGTACTACATAAAACATCAGTAGATTATTGAGCTTTTTTTCATAATGTGGCCCATAGAGGGTTAAAACGTATATTAGCACGACTAATACATCACAGTACATCTTAGTTCTCTGCACAACCATCGGTGCATTTATTGCTAGTTGCACATTACATTTATTCCCATTAGTAGCAGTAGTTCCTTTATGCACTGTGTTCTTCGGTTGCTGGATTTTTTTCTCTATAAGTCCTTATGGTGATCTTTCCAAATAAACATCTTCTCTCAGAACCAGTTAATCAAGATTCAGATATCCTCCCAAAGCAAAATAAACCTTCCTCGCCCATGCCAGCGGCCTCTATGTTGAAGCACGGGTGGGGATTTCCACCATGTTTCCTCCCAGATTAAAGGAAAGAACCAACCTGAACAACTTGAATATCAATCTCTATAATTAGCATGTGACCTTAAATGATGTCCAAGATTTATTTAGCCTTTTTTTTTTAGCTTAAACTCTTTCATCAAGAACATTTTCCTACATTTCCCTAAACTGCCATTAGACTACCTGCTGATAGTGGTGCAGTAGGATTTTAGCCCTAGAGAGCAATGCAGCGGTGCTTTAGTCCTTTAGTCTGTCCAGCTCTCTCACCTCCTCTTCTGTTCACTCTACTCAGCTTCCAAAGCATCAACTTTCATGCTAATACCTCTGTCAACGCCATCGCTCTCGTCATCTTGTAGACCGCTAACTAGCTGAGCAATGGGAGCTATATGAGTCTCTGCTTTCATATATCTGCTTTGTATTCTGGGACTCATTCAGTCTGCATTCAGGTTTCCACTACTTCTACGCTGGATTTCTCGTTAATATGATATCTGGAAAATGAAAATAGAAGCTCTCACTCTTTTGTTTTTAGGAGCTAACAGTGAAATCTGAGCAAAAAAAATAACATTGTCCACCTGTGACATCATCTCAATGCACAACCGCTAATTTCTTACAGGAATAACGAAAATACAGCAACGACCAACAAATTATCACAGGAATCACTGATCACATCAGAAATAGATCAATCTAAACATATTCATTGTGCTTCAGGGTGGAGCTAAACTTTATACACGATGCCTCCTGTCAAAGAGACATGAAATGCACGTGCCACAATCAGGTATGAAACAGGTATGAAACAGGTATGAAGCAGGTATGAAGCAGGTATTCCAGATAACAAAACTGTAACAACATGTCCAGGTGTGATCAGTCATCCACAAAGGAATGTTCACTATGCTACTTCCTGTTTTATCAGAATATTGTGCATCTTAAGATTGTTAATTTAAGATTAACTGATGCCCTGATTGCACATAAATCAACAGATAAACTTCTTGTGCATGCAAATGAAAATTCATATCACGCATATGACGAAGTGTTACAGCAGACAGGACCATAAGCATTGTGCATACGGGTGTTTCTCTCTCTCTCTCTCTCTCTCTCTCTCTCTCTCTGTGGAAAGTCCCTTCACCGCCTTCTTGCGGTGTTCTCTGAGTACAGGACTCAAGACACAGAGGCGAGGTCAAAGTTTCCATTCTTTCTAAAGTGCTCTAACCGCCGTGGCTTTCATGCTCTTTCTAGCTCTTCAGCTTTCATCAAGAAATCTGAAATCTTTCTCTGAAATTAGGACACGGGGTTACAGTTCAACAAGCGTTGAATTCTGGATTCTGATTGGTCAGGAGGTGTTGATTAATTTTCTATAACAGCAGCTCTGACAGTAGTGCAGCTGCAAATCACAGGTTTCTATTAATGTGCTCTCCAGCTAACGTTGTCCTCATGTAGCTACAACTTTTCCCGATTACCGAAGTGTTGTTGTAGCAGCGTAACTACTTACGTAGAAAAATCATAGAAATGTGATGCGGCTTTGTGAAAGGGTACGATAGAATGTTATGGTTTCTATGGTAACAGCTCATTCACAGGGACTTGTGCAGCAGATGCTCCAGATAAACATAAAAAAAAAATAACACGTGTAATCGTCAGTATGGTGAAACTTTCCGTATTTACAGTGTTCGTGCGGTTTAGGTTGCTGATTTGTTTATATTTTGGGAAACAGAACCTTATTATCATGAGAAAATCTCACAGGTGGATGCAAAAAAGAAAAACATTGAAAAACAGTCTCCTCTACACCTTTCGTCTGCAGGATATGACAGCACACCTGCCCTTTACTTCATAAATGGATAAGAAAAAAGCCGAAACGCCTTCCGGGATGTGATTCGGATCCTGATGTTTGCACTCGGAGTTTGAATAGAGAGGAATGCAATGATGAGCAGCAGCTGAGTTTACTGAGCGGTGGGAATTTCCCTCAGCTTCCCTCTGGCACAATATGTCCTTTTATTCACAGAGGCTGGAATTATGTCCTTATCAGCACAACAACAATGAACGAACATACTGAACATTTCAACCCTCCAGTGAAGTGCTCTGTACAGCTGTGCATGGGAGTGACAAATGCAGAAAAGGAGGGGAAAAAAGTGACATTTCAGATTTGCGCATTAATTTCTGTACTCTTTATTGCTGACCTAGGCCAGGAGTAGCTCCTGTTTTTGCTTAAACATCCAAAAAGAGAAAAAAAAAAATAATAATAATTTTAAAAAATAAATAAACTATAATAAACAATTTTAATTACATAATATTTTCAATAAAATAAAGCACAATTACAAATTTAAAGCTTTATAAATATGCACAAGAATTTTCCAATAATCAACATGAGATATAAACTGCTATACAGTGACTTTTGTGAATTGTGGCTCCAGTGATTCCTGTTGTATTTTTTAGATTAATAATCGTTATATATGTGTAAAGCTAGTCATGATGCTGATGATGAACCGCAGTATAGACTTTTCCTGAACTTGAGGGAAGAGCTCATTGAGAAGAAAGGTGAAATGATAATTCACCTTGTGCATGTCCTCTACTTCCTGAAATTATTTACAGTTCTGCTTTTCAGAAATCCCCAGAACTTTCCCCTCGTCTGTAGCACAGGTGTAAATAATGATGAGCATTGCAGATGACCTCAGGGCTGGATGAAGGTTGGATGTGTTTTCTGGCCTGATTGTCCTTCATGCAGACTGTGTTACAGGAGACGTCACGGAGAGAAGTATTCACTGTTTAGCAGTGTTCAGCTGTTTAACATTTAACCTTAGATGCGTAACGCAATGGCCGTGTGTATCGCAGCTGCACTGTGGGACGAGGCACTTGTAATGTAATGTATGTGACAAATAAAGAACCTTGAACCTTGAACCTTGTATCTGCATTCGGATTTAAAACCTGAAGTGGACGTGGCCTAAGACAGAAAGGATCTTTTTAATTAAATATGACTTTCTATATGACACAATTATCTCCAGAAACACTGATGCACATGTGGCAGAACAAATAAAAAAGACGTGTTGCTCTACTGTTGCCAATTTGCCACGGTATAAGAGGAATAAAACACTTGGGGATATGCTGTTATAGTAAAACAATCAACTATTATAATACTTTTTAAAAATAATTTCAGGGTGGGAACAGTAACTGCTTCATCGCACCACACGGTGGTTTATTATTTTCCAATAACTGCACCACACACTGTGTTTTATTCTGTCCTTTGCGACACTAGTCATGATTTTGGGTGTTAATAAAGCGTTAATGAAGGGTTAATGTTATCAGGCAGTTATAAGAGATAGCAGGCCTGTCATACTGTCTGTCTGAGATATTCAGCATTATTTAACGCCAGACTGTGGGGAAGTCCCCGACACCTATTTAATTTGCTTTTCCAACCTGAAAGCAGCAGCATCACTTGATTATCTTCCACAGATAAAAGCAACAGTCAAATGCGCTTCAGTGAAGAGACAATCTTCAAAGCTTCGCTTCACAGTGCGGTTGAAAAGAAGCTCAGAAGTGCACAATGCTGCCTTCCCTTTGTCTGTGTGTGTCTGTGTGTGTGTGTGTGTGTGTGTGGGTGGGTGGGTGTGTGGGTGAGTGAGTGTGAATATCCGAGTCTGATGGACGCCAGTGATTCTGCTCTTCACGGCAGTGACAAAAGGAAGCAGGCTGATGTGTTTATCACAGGATATTGTGCTCAGATTGATCTGTTTCCTGATCCGTGCTGTAGTACTACACAGTGACCTCAGGTGACCTTTTACTACCATCAGCGTGATTATGTACGTAGGAGGACATAAAAAATTGTATATTTTATTAAACCACAGCGCTGTTGAATTCTCAAATCAGAAGGTGTTGATTAATTTCCTATAACAGCAGCTCTGACAGTAGTGCAGCTGCAAATCACAGCTTTATATTAGCACGCTCAGTCTAACACGTTATCGTTTCTATAGTAACAGCTAGTTGACAGGGAAGTATGCAGTGAACGCTCCACATAAACGACCTAAAAAACAAGTGTAATCATTGGCGTTTATGGAAGGAGTCTCCAGTGTCAGCGCTTTGTAACAGTCAGAGGTGAAGCTGTAACTTTAAGTTTTCCGACGTCTTCAGGACAGAGGAGTTTACGCTTCTTTGCGGTTTCTCGGTAACATGCGGAACAAGCTGCGTTTTTTTGTCTTATTAACTTGAAAAGAGAGAATAAAGAGACGCTGCTGAGGGAACGACTGCTTATAGCTGCTATAACGTAAGTGACAACAGGAACTAACTTGTTCTGTGAACGTTTCACAACATTAAATGTAACTAGAAATGGTTAAGAGTTAAGTATATGGCGTTTTGTTCATTAATAAATACAAAATTGTAATCATTGGCAATTCGTTGTGGTATAAGAGGAATAAAACACTTGAAGAACATGGTGTAATAGTAAAATAATCAACTTTGGGGCGGAGACTCTGCTTCATCACATCCACCCCTTATTGATTATCTATGACGTTACAATTTACCCAAAATATACAAATATATTTCACAATAAAACACAACACAAAATCAACGATAGAAAGAAAGAATTTTAGAAGAGCCAAAAATCAAACTTTTGACTGATTTGAAGACGGCAGTGTGAGATCTGGATCATCTGGAGATCAAAAAGCTGTTCAGTGAATGTGAAAGAGGTTGGAGGTGGACGTACAAGTTATTAGAGAATATTTATATCACTTTCACAAACTTCTCTGATATAAACCCTGATTTTTGTTTTACATAATAATAAAGACTCTAATAAAGAAAACGAAGGCGTGACCAAGAAACATTTTTTTTGTTCCTGGGGTGTACAAACTTTTGCACTCATTCACTGATGATTCTTTTAGTGTTGCTGCATGCATTTCAGAATGCAGCATAATCAAGCGTAAGGAAAAGAAAGTTTTCTTACGTCCACGATTGTGTAACTGAGAAGCAAAACGTGTGTGTGGAAGAAAAAAAAACGAAAAATGAAACCTAAACGTCTAAACAGTGCTTTGGCCTGAAGCGCTTCAGCTCTTTTGGTTATGTGAGTGTGTGAAAGCAGGCCAACTGACTCACTGTGGAGATTCCTAACCCTGTTCACTGACTACTTAAAAGCCTTCCTGATGCCCCCTGGCCTACAAACACACACACACACACACACACACACACACACACACACACGTTTCAACCGCTCGTCAGACTTTTAGTCCACATTGTGAGTGCACAGCTGTTCTTCTGTCCTTGTAAAATAAAATTCATCAGTATTCGCTGACAGGTTAAAAGGCAGGAGTTACAATAACGACCATTTAAAATAAGTTACAATCCATTTAAAACAGCAGATATGGTGGCTTTATCTGTATAATGCTCAGGTTTCTTCAGTGTGTGATTGAAGAATAAATATCTGCTCATGTGACCACTTCTATAAAACCATCCATATGAAATAAAACAATCTGTGGTGTAATGTACAGCTCATCTTTTACCAAGAAATTGAAATGGTTTCTTTTTCTCACAAATCCTGTAGACGATGAGGTACAATATCATTTTCACTCATAAATATCAGAACTGTTTTGTTAAAGTCGGGGGCGTTTTTTTTTTTTATCAGGATTTTTGGAATGACGAAATTCCCATGGCGTATTTATTTCAGCAGAAAAGAGCAGGGAATCTTCCCCAGTATTTCCCTCACTTTCCCAATTCTGGCTGATTCTGACGTATCAGTCAGTGGCTGTGTTTATTTTTGGCGTGGCCTTTAGTCCTCCTTTTCATGGCTGACGTGAGAAACGTTCCCTACATGGACGACATGAGTATGATTCATCTCTCCTTTTTTTTCACACAGCACTGAAGAACAGGACACATCCATTTTTTTTTTTTTCATGGTGAAATGCAAGATTTCTGATTTTTGGATCTATAACACGTCTTCTCTTAAAATTTAGTAATACAAGTATTAAAACTCAACAGAAAAGCCTTTATTTCACTTCTTTTCTTTTTGTCCGCTAGTGCCCACCACATTATCAGAAATTTAACAATTCTGAAGAAGGCTTTAAGCTCCGCCCACACAATTACATCATCTTTCACAATTATATCACTGAAAACCTTGTTTCCTGATATATACAGTCCTCTCTGAAAGTACTGGACACAAAGCCAAGTCTTCTGTTTCTGCTATACACTTCAGACATCTGGATTTGAGATCAAAACATGAATATGAGACGATAGATCAGAATTTCAGCTTTCATTTCCTGATATTTACATCTAGATGCGTTAAATAACTGAGAACACGGCCCCAGTTAATTACTACAGTAATCTCATCTTTATTAGAGTGGAAACCACGACGTAGTTTCAAAACCTTTTTCCTTAAAATAAATGTTTCTACGGTATATTCAGGACTCCAAATTAGCATCTAACTGCATTCATGACATTTTACATGTTCACTCCTGTCCCGAATTAGAAGCTTATTACAGGAGAAATTCCCAAAATGTTCATTTACATTGGAATTGGGGTTTAAAAAAAATAAAAAAAAAGTGCATGGTCATTTCTTAATTAAACGACAAATAAATGATTTTTCAACAAACTGTTCAATAAAAGTCATTCTCCTGAGAGTATCCTCAGTTAAATAGTTTAATTTTACCATCAAGAAACTAGATTTTTGATTTTATGATGGGTGCAAATGTTTGCATATTTAATTAGATGAAGCCTCATTTGTATAAGATAAATGCACGTTTATGAAAAAGCTGAAGGACAAAAAAAAATGCTTGAATGAATATCAGCAATCTACCCGCAAAGATGAATTATTATTGTTAAGAATATCTATTGTTTTAACAAGTATCATTCACTCTCGTGTCTCTCCTTAAACATCCCGTTTATTACCTTATTGTAACTATATGAAATTATCTTTTTATCACCTCATTCATAGCACCTGCAAACGTCTGTTACGGTACGACTGTTATGACATGTTATGGCATGCAAAATAGAGGACACACACACACACACACACACACACACACACACAGAAGAGGCGTGCGCAGACATGCAGGACTGTTTCAGGTCAGCTTTAGTCAGAACAAGACAGAACAATGACTACAGCGCCGACCAGTACGCAGTTCTGTTTAAAAGTGGCCTAGTGACAGTAGTGCAAATATTACAAGAGTATGATATAAGTAGCTGAATATGTAAACATAAGAGTAGCATGTAGCTGAAATAGTGTAAACATAAGGTAGCATGTACAGTAATAAGTATTTGTAGCAGCAAAACATGTGCAAAAACTTGCAGAGAGGATGGAGGATGATCAGTTGTGTGTGCTTACGTATGTACGTGTGTGTGTGTGTGTGTGTGTGTGTGTGTGTGTGTGTGTTTTCCGTCAATCCAGTTTCTAAGTATTGAGGAGTCTGATGGCATGAGGGAAGAAACTGTTGCACAGTCTGGTCGTGAGGCCCGAATGCTTCGGTACCGTTTACCAGACGGCAGGAGGGTGAGGAGTGTGTGAGAGGGGTGTGTGAGAGGGGTGTGTGAGAGGGGTGTGTGAGAGGGGTGTGTGAGAGGGGTGTGTGGGGTCGTCCACAATGCTGGTGGCATTAAACACTGCACCTCAGAAACCTTTGGTTTCATGTGTTCAAATTCAGGACTTCTTGAGTCATGTAGCAAGCATCACCTTCATCTGAGAGTGTGAAGAGTGTGAAGAGTGTGTGTGTGAGTGTGTGTGAGTGTGTGAGTGCAAGGGGGGCTTCAAAAAAAAAAAAAAAACACCTTTGCAGGGTGAATGTTCGTGACCTTAAGACCTCAAACTTCATATGAACCAAACACTAACCAGCCTGAAGCAGCCTGAAAGCTCACAGTGCATCCGAATGGACCAATAACAACAACTTCATGTTTAGGTCAAGAAATAAATCCTATTTTTTATAAAATCCTGTTATATTAGCACATCAGTGGCTCAACTGGCAATACTCAAATATAAGATTATTCCGCCTATTTATGGACATTTTACTCATTTTAAGCTTGAAATTGTTTTGAAAGCGCTGTTGAATTCTGGACTCTGATTGGTCAGAAGGTGTTGATTAGTTTTCTATAACAGCAGCTCTGACAGTAGCGCAGGTTTATATTAATGCACTCGTTCTGATACGTTATCGTTTCCATAGTAACAGCTCGTTCACAGGGAGCCGATGCTCCACATAAACATGTTAAAAATGTGTGTAATTGCTGATCTGGTGAAGATTTCTGTTAGGAGATGTTTAGTTAACATTTTTGGAAGGAGTCTCCAGTGTCAGAGATAAAGCTGTAACTTTAAGGACAGAGGTGTTTACGCTTCTTCGCGGTTTCTCACTAACATGACAAACTGCGGTTTTTTTTTTTTTGTCTTATTAACTTCAACAGGGAGAAGAAATAGAGGCTGGTGAGGGAACGACTGTTTATATCTGCTATAACGTAAGCGACAACAGGAACTCACTTGTATGATGGACATTTCACAACATGAAATGTAACTAGAAACAAATAAAAAGTATGATGTGCCATTAACTGATTTTAAAAATCTCTGGCGAATAGTTGCGGTATAAGAGGAATAAAACAGTTGGAGATTTGCTGTTTTAGGAAAATAATCAGCTTCAGCGTGGTAACTGAATATCACAGTATTTTACTCCTTATTTATTTCATGTATTTTCTTATAGCTTGTAATGAATAAATTTGTCTAAAAATAGGCTTCATCATTTTTATTTATTTTGATTTGATACTTGACTTTTCTAGATAAAAACTAGATCTTGGTATTTACTTTATTGTTACCAAAAATCTGAGTTTGTTCCACTCACACATTCAGTTAGTATCTAAAACTCACAAGGCTGCAAAAGCAAAAAATCACGTCGCATCTCAGTGTGACCCAGTAATGAACGTCCACGGAATAAAAGCACAGCTCTTTTAGTTTTTCTCTGCTGACCAAGAAACACCCTGACATTTACAACACTTATAACAGTCCTGTATATCCACCGCATGGCTCGCTTTTTGATGACATTTGCAAATGCTTCATTGAAAACATTATTAACACCTTCCTCCACTGGTGCAAAGTGCTAATCTTTGTGGCTCTGGTGACATTCGTGGTACTGAGACGCCTCTTCAAAAAGCCAACGTCCCTCTTTTTGTTTTTTTTGGGGCATTTTTTTTAATTAAACCACCAGACCCCCTCAGTCAAGTTTAGTCTGGTCTGCTCCAGATGTAGAGCAGGAAGCACACTCTGAAAGATGCCCACGTCTGAGCTCCGTTAAGCGTGGTTTGGGTAAAGAGGGGATTTCTTTACCGCAGTGTGGTAGGTGTCATTTTAAAAAAAGCTCAGCGCCTGCGCAACTCGTGGCTTTTGCTATTTTTTCTTTTATATCGAAGTCCTGGATGTTGAAGCAGACACCACACAGGGACTGGTGTGCAATTGGACAAAAGCAAATGTATGTAAAAATTCAGAAATATATTCATGCAAATACATGCACATGCCATATGTTCTCAGAATTTCAGGAAGATACTGGCTTCGGAGAATGTCTGCTGATGAATGTGATCAGTGAGGTTTGGTTTGTTCCTCCTAGAAAAATATTATCAATAAAAACAGCATGCATCAGCATGATCTTTTGGATAACTTATGATGTTTACATCGTGTACTGTTGTCCTCACATCACCACAGTAGCCATACATACATAAATATCCGAATATGAGCAATATTTTTCGTATTTTTGTAGAAACATATTTCCCCTATCATAAAGCACATCTTCAGGTTACATCCTTATGTGTATCATGTTAGATAATAATCCCAAGACAGTGTCCTTTAAGTGACTTGTGGTCATTGTTTCCATTCACTGACTGTTCTTTCATCAGAATCGAGGCGCCATTCTGAGAACTCGAGGTAGATTGGAGCTCAGTGCCTCTAAAGTTCCTGCTGAGAAACCTGTACATCAGATAAGACAGCAGAGCATTCTACTTTCACATACTGCCGGGACGGAAAATCTTTAGTTTAGTTCAGCGTACAACATTCAGAATTAATTCATTTTATTGCAGTGTAGGCTACCATGATGAGCTTCATAAGGTTTTTACATTACCACCACCACAGTACAATCCAGGCTTCTGGTCAAGACCTTTGAAGGACAATTTCCCATTCAAATAAGCTGGATAAACTAGATCTGCCTTAATGGGACCTCAGGCATGATGTAAACCAAAACATTGGACCACTTTAGACCCAGAAGCAAAATGCTATACAAGCATTAGATACATTAGATAGCATTAGATTCATTTGGGCCATTTTTTATAAATTACGAATATCATGGACTTTAGTAAAGATTTTTTTTTTAAAGTTCAGTCTAGCACCCAATATGTTTTGGGGTTCTTGAGTACAACAGAGGTTTTTTTTCGCTTTCAGAGTGGGTCCCAAGTAGAACTACATTAGCAAGCTAGTGAACCTTTATAAAAGTAACCAATCCTTATTTATAGATTTAACTTAACTGCAAAAAAATATCAACAAATCACACATTTGTACTCGAACACGCGAGACATTCACTGACGTCAAGTAGAATCTTTTCTTTATTTCAAATGCACTGCCATGTAGTTTACTAAGAAGCGCTTCAGAAAGTTTTAACATTACCACCAGCCACGCCATAATCCAGGCTTCTGATCTGAAGGCAAATTTCCCATTCAAATAAGCTGGATAAGGATCTGGTCGTGGGCGTTAACAGTGTGTCGTTGGTGTAGGGTTTCTTAAAATAGACATTCACGATACTCCTACTATCTCTTATTCCTTTTGTCCCTGTCCCAATTTTTGGCTAAAAGAGGAAAGCCCAAATATCACTCTTGCCATTCATCTGGCCTACATAAGACCATGGAATGGAAAGATGGTGGTGAATTCATGTGAATTTGTCAGAATTCACCACAACTCCACAACTCCTCCTCAGGCATGATGTAGACCAGGACGTTGGGTGACTTTTAACCCACAAGTGAAATATGAATAAGCACTGGCTACGCTTGGGCCATTTTCCACAGAGTCTGAATGCCATTAAAACCTTACATGTGGCCCACATTCAATTTACTCTTGAAAATGGTTAAATCGTGCAAATCAAGCGATTTTTTTTGCATTCTTGGGTACACTAGACCCCTGTAGCAGTGACCTGGCCCAGCATCTAGTGTGGGTGTCTATGGTGGACCTCCCTGTGCAGCATTGTGGCAACTTTTCCTAACAACCCTGCAAACACTGGCCCAGAGAATAGCTGTTTGCTACCTGGGGTTTACTCTGCAGAGTGGTAAAGCCATGGACGAGTTTTTGTTATAGTTTTAGGGTCAAATATCCATTGTTTATGAAGCACAGCAGCCAGGGTCAATTCTAGCACCCAAACATTTCTTGGGTTCTTGGGTTTCCCCTTCAGCGTATGGGTCAAGCAGAACAACATTAAGAAGCTAAAAACCCTTTTTTTTTTTTTAAAGTGATGTTTCCTGCTTCATAGGTTTTACTTATCTGTGGAAAAAATAAGATAACATCAACTCATACATGAACAAGCAGGCCATAGTGTCATCTTTACTTTACACTCCCTGTTTGACTTATTGAGTCGTTAAAGTTAATAATAATAATAATAAGAAGAAGAAGGTCACTTGGATTAGAACTGAACAGATGAAATAACCAACAAAAATTGGATCTAGTTGATGCTGTCATTCTTTATGGATAGCCATAAAACAACTGGCCTTTCAGATGTGACAGTAAAGTTCCACATTCACAGATCCAAATATTCAAACTCTACACCTCTCTTATTTATATAAAAGAATTTGAGCAATATCTTACATTCTTTAAATTGTCTAAGAACAAAAAAAAAGCTTTAAAAACTTTATCTCTTTGTAATTCTTTTCCAGGATTTAGTGATTTCTAATTCTCCAAACCTGTCAATATTTCCTATTTATTCTGTATTTAATCCCCCCTTCTTTTTTCTCTGTTTTTGTTTCTCTTTGTTGTTATCTGTTATGTTTTGGGTTTTTTTATTAAAATTAAAATAAATTTTTAAAAAAAAGTTAATTTCTTATTCATTATTTCTCCATTAAGGGCAAACTGTACTTTTAAAATGTGTATGTGTCTGAAATGACTTCTTGAATTGTGTTTTTGTTTGTTTGTTTATTTTGTTTTTCACTTTGTTTAGCGTTACTAACGAAAAATGGCGCAGGAAGGCCTGAGGAGGTCACGTGACACAGATGACCCCGGCAGCGCAATCTAAAAGTACTTCCGGGTTAAAGATAAATTCTGCATGTCACCGCTATAGAGAGTTTTTTAAATTATTATTATTATTAAGAAATAAAATTTAGGAAAGATGTCGCGCGGCTCGAGCGCCGGGTTTGATCGGCATATTACTATTTTCTCACCAGAGGGAAGACTTTATCAAGTGGGTGAGTACAGAAAAAGAAAAGTATTTTCGATTTCCGGTTTGTATTTTCATTCATAGTGAGCTGCAGTGCTAAAGCTAACGAGCTAGCTATTGTTAATGTTGTGTTCAGTTTGCTTTTAGATTAAAGTACATTTATGCAGAAATAATTTCAATAAAGCATAACCTTAGATAAAATAAATAAATGTCCTATATTAGTGTATTTTAATATGCACGTGTTTTGATTGGTTAATATGAAGGAATATGCAAATCTATCAACAAGTAATAGACTTACGCAACCACAACTCACACAAATCACTCATTTAATTAAATAAATGTTTAACAGTATCGGCTGGAGTGCGATTCAGGTTTAAATTTAAAAGTTTTCATTCACATAGTTTACAAGATGTTTGTTACAATCCCAACTTCAGTCACTGGGGGGGCGTGGCGTGGGTGTGACGTCACACATACAAGATGGACGACGCACAAAAAGAGTCACACTGAACAGCTGAAAGTATCTGGACACCTGACCATGGCACGTATATGAGCTTGTTGGACATCACAATCCAAAACACCAGGCATTAATATTATATTATAATGTTATTAAATTATATTATATTCTAATGTTAGCTAGGATTCTCCTGAAGTCCACCAAACCCACATCCATCCATCAGACTGCCCGAGAGTAGTGAAGCGTGATCTAAGACTCCAGAGAAGACGTTTCTGCTTCTCCAGAGCTCCAGCGTCGGTGTTTACGCCCCTCCAGCCCACGCTCCGCATCACACACTGTGATCTCAGGCTCGTGTGCAGCTGCTCAGCCATGAAGCCCAGTTCCTGAAGCTCCTGAAGCTCCTGATGCACAGTTCTTGTGCTGATGTTGCTTCCGGGGCGTTCTGGAGCTCTGTAGTGAGTGACGTAACGGAGGATAGGTGTTTTTTTCAGCTCTCGTCGTTCCTGCTCTGTGTCCATTCCACAGTAACAGCACGTACAGGTGCTCAGGGCCGATCTAGCAGGCCAGACATTTCACAGACTCGTGGTGAAGATGAAGATGGCGTCCTGTGGCAGCACCGCGTGTGAAGTCACCGAGCTCTTCAGTACGACCCATTCTACCGCCCGTGTTTGTTTATGGAGACTGCACAGCTGTGTGCTTGATTTTATTCACCTGATTCAGCAACAGGTGCGGCGGAAACACCTGAGCGCGATCATTAGGAGGGGTGCACATACTTTTATATAGCGTGCAGCCGAGTACGGACGTTATTCACATAGCCATAAACTGCTAAAAGATTAACGGTTGCACCAAATGACAGTTTTATATAACGAACCGTAAATTATAAGTTTAATCCATGAAGCGCCTGAACCCGAGTGTGAGCAGCGTTCGTGTTTTAAAAGTTGACCCTGAATGTAATCTGCTGCTGCTGCTGCTGCTGTTGTTGCTGCTGTTGCTGCTGTTGTTGTTGTTGTTGTTGTTGCTGTTGTTGTTGTTGTTGTTGTTTGTACCGTATTGAAATGCAGATTACGTCTGCAGGCATCGGGGAATCTGTCGTTGCTATTAGTGCGTAAAAACCAAACAACATGAAAAAAAACCAGTTTTGGTCGTTACACGTCCACCAGAAACAAACTGCAAGCAACACGAGCAGCTGATAGCGAGAACATGGAGTCAATCTGAGCGACGAATTTATCAGTTAAATATCTTTATAGTGATAAATTTATCAGTTTAAAATCTTTATAGTAATAAATTTATCAGTTTAAAATCTATATAGTAATAAATTTATAAATTTAAAAATTTTATAGTGATAAATTTATAAATTGAAAATTTTTACAGTGATGAATAAAATCAGGATATAAATTTATTTCTGTAAAGCTGCTTTGTGACAGTGTCGTTAAAAGCGCTATACAAATAAAATTGAATTTAATTTATTTTTATTTTATAATTTTCTTCTTTTTTTAATACAGAATATGCGTTTAAGGCCATTAATCAGGGCGGCCTGACGTCGGTCGCCGTGCGGGGGAAAGACTGCGCCATCGTCGTCACACAGAAAAAAGTCCCAGTAAGTTCACACACACACACACACACACACAGCTGTTTGTATAAACATCTGTTTAATAATAATAATAATAATAATAATAATAATAATAATTTGAGGACAAGCTCCTGGACGCCTCTACAGTCACTCACCTGTTCCGCATCACAGACAACATCGGCTGCGTGATGTCCGGCATGACGGGTATAAAGACTTCATGTTAAAATATCAGATAAATAATAACGATTATTCATACGCAGGGATTGTTACATGGTGTGTGTGTGTGTGTGTGTGTGTGTGTGTGTGTGTGTGTACGCAGCTGACAGCAGGTCTCAGGTGCAGAGAGCTCGTTACGAAGCAGCAAACTGGATGTACAAATACGGCTACGAGATTCCAGTGGACATGCTGTGCAAGAGGATCGCCGACATTTCACAAGTTTACACACAGAACGCCGAGATGAGACCGCTCGGCTGCTGTGAGTGCTCACACACACACACACACACACACACACACACACACACACACGCGCGCATGTTAAAATACACACCTTTACCCTCGCATGAAGCACACACCTGTTTTTTCGTATTTAATTAGTTTGATTGTGTTCAGTTTTAATCGTCTCACTGCAGCTGTTTGGTTTCATGTTTATTTATTATTTAATATATTTATTATTATACTACATTTATTATTTAATAACATCTTTTTAAAATTATTTCATTTCGTTTTCAGTAGTATAGCAAAACTAGTATATTATATTCATTTTATTGTTTATTTAACTTACAATTTAATAAATAAATTATAATTTAAATTATTTAGTTTATTTATTTTAGTATTCCTGCTGAAGAATTAATTTATTTAATTTACGTTTCAGTTTAAACTTAGTGTTTTATTTTTTATTGCTTAATAAATGTAATTTAGATTATTTTGTTTATTTAATTTAGTTGTATGGGAGAAGTGTACATTTATTTAATTTATTTTAATGTTTATTTAATTAATTATTTAACAAATGCAAATATTGTTTAAATGGTTTATGTATTGAATTTTAGTAACTAAACTAAGTTTAGTTTTTGTAGGTGAGGAATTTATGTAGTTTATTTTATTGAATTATAATTATTGAAATTATTTAGTTTTAGATTTTAGAGGAGTGAAGTGTAGAAAGTTAATCGGAGAACTTTCTCATGTTTGCAGGTTTGAAATGTCTGTATGGGGTTTATCAGGTGTGTGTGTGTGTGTGTGTGTGTGTGTGTGTGTGTGTGTGTGTGTGTGTGTGTGTGTGTGTGTGTGTGTGTGTGTGCGCGCGGGGCAGGTATGATCGTGATCGGGATGGATGAGGAGTCGGGGCCGCAGGTGTATAAGTGCGACCCTGCAGGTTATTACTGCGGCTTTAAGGCCACGGCCGCCGGAGTGAAACAGACGGAAGCCATCAGCTTCCTGGAGAAGAAAGTCAAGAAGAAACACGACTGGACCTTCGAGCAGACGATGGAGGTGCAGTAACCACGAGGCAGATCCTCCTCTGTCTCGCAGACAGGCCGTGAGATGCAGCTCCACAAACGCCTGGGCTGGGAGAAGGAAAGAAATGAGGGATGGAGGGACGTGAAATGAAATAAACAAAATGATGATAAAATACTAATAACAGTAATTACACAATAATAATAATAATAATAAGAAGAAGAAGAAGAAAAGTAAGACAGAAATGAAGAAAGAACAACAGCGAAAGAAAGAAAAAAAAAGAAATGAGGAAAGAAAGAAGGAAACAGGGGGGAAAAGGACACAGTGAGGAAAGAGGTGTTGAAAGAAATACAGAAAGAGTGAAAGAACTAAACAAGGAAATAAAGATGGAAAGAAATGTTAAAAGAAAGAGAAAGAAATAAAGATGGAAAGAAATGTTAAAAGAAAGATAGAAAGAAAGATGGAAAGAGTTAAGGAAAGAAATGTTAAAAGAGAAACAAGGAAATAAAGATGGAAAGAAATGTTAAAAGAGAAACAAGGAAATAAAGATGGAAAGAGTTAAGGAAATAAGAGGCAGGGAGCGAGGGAAGGGAGAAAGAAAAGCAGAAGGAATTACAGAAATGAAAAATATATTAAGAATGGAAGGAAAAATAGATAAAGGGAGGGGGTCAGAAAGTGGAGAGGGAGTGAGAGAAACTGACAGTGAAAGACTGAAATAATGGAAAGGGGGAAGAAAGGAGGAATGGAAAACGTGTCCAAATATGAGAGAAAGAGAAAAAAGAAAAGCATAAGAGACAGAAAGAAAGAATGAAAACAGAGGGTGTCAGTGTGTTTAATTCAGTTCGGTTTTATTAGTAGAGCTTTTAACAGCGGACACTTTCACTAAGCTGCTTTACAGAAATAAATGGATTCAAAATAAATGATAAATATGTGAATTTAAAGCAGTTTAAAGCAGAGCTTCTGATTGGTCGGCTGTGAACTCTGCTGTGACGTCACCAGTAGCAGCTGGAATTGAAATGAAATTCGTAATCATACATTTTCTCGCTAAATAATGTAGACGGGCGTGTCCGTGTGTAAGTGGGCGTGTCTGTGTGTAAGTGGGCGTGTCCGTGTGTAAGTGGGCGTGTCCGTGTGTTAGTGGGCGTGTCTGTGTGTAAGTGGGCGTGGCCTTGTGTAAATGGGCGTGTCTGTGTGATTGATTGGCAGACGGCGATCAGCTGCTTGTCCACGGTGCTGTCCATCGATTTCAAGCCGTCTGAGCTGGAGGTGGGAGTGATAACGGCGCAGGAGCCCAGGTTCAGGTGAGAGTTTAATCAGAGCTCCATCACGCCTGCTTCATTACGTTTATCTTATTAACACAAGCACACGCACACACACACACACACACACACGCACACACACACACACACACACACACACACATGCACAGTTACTGAATAGTTTTGTTTTACTGAATATTTATTTTTTATGAATGTTTATTTTTATTACTCTTGAATATTTCTTGCTTGCTCAGTCTACTTTTTGCTGCTGCTGTAATCTGTGAACTGGGTTTAATAAAGTGATATCTATCTATCTATCTATCTATCTATCTATCTATCTATCTCGTGATCAGAGATTTTCCTGGATATAGACATCGATACTGGATATTGGATCTCGTGATGTGTATCGGTGAAAAGTCTTTGAGAATCGTGATATGATGGGGTTTTGTTTGTTTGTTTGTTTGTTTGTTTGTTTGTTTGTTTGTTTGTAACATCGCCCAGCCGTAGTGTGAGTGACAGAACAATGAAGGAGGTTACAGGAAGTAGGAAATTAAAAAATAAAATGCACACTTTAAAAAATTCACAGGCAAATGAATCAGGAGGTCAGGGACATGAATCACTTTATCTACTTCCTCCTTCCTTATTGCAAAAAAAAAAAAAAGCGCCTGTCGATCCAGACGTAAGAGTGAAGCGGCGTTCAGAGGGACGTCGGCTCGGCTCGGCTCGGCTCGGCTCGGCTCGTCTGATTGGTTCGGCACGGCGGGTCTTTAGCGTGTGATTTTACACGTCCCCAGGTCATATTCCCGGAGTGTAGAAGCACAGAGTCTTATTAAACTCTAATCCATTCCCCTGAAATAAAAGCGAACGGCTCCATGGTCTGCTCTTGTGCTGAGTAAAAGTGATCCATCATTGTGTTTTCTTTTCCTCTTTTTCCAGTTACAGTAATCTAGAGCGACTTACAGAAGTGGGTCGTAGTCTCTACAAATCAAAAACACATCCTCGTGCTAGTGTAAATGCTCGGATGAAGCCGGACGAATAATTGAGACAGAGTATATACTTTTTATTTTATTTATTTTTTAATCCACTCACTGATTAATTAAGATGAAAGATTTAGTGCCCTGTTTTACAACATTGTAGGTTTTGTTCAGATCGTTAATTTAAAATCCCAATTAAACCCATTTCACTTCCAGGTTGTAAACATTCGGGGGGTGAATACTTCTGCAAAGCACTGTATATATATATATACGGTGGGGTACAAAACTATGAAAACACTTCTATCGTCCATTCTTCTCTAAATTAAGCTAAAATACTTTATTGCGAATTATATAATAAGCAACAGCAACTTGAGTGAAAAGTAGAATCTTCGAAATATTTACACGAATTTATGAATTTCTTAATGACAGCATGAGCTCCGCAACTTCGTAAAGTCTGACGATCCACATTAAATTACGTCAGAGTGTCATCTAAAAGCATGCTTCAGTGGAAGAGAAAAGACTCGAGGAGAATCTGACCAGCGAACATGGACAATATCACAAATTTGCTTAAATTTAAATAGTGACCTAGAAATAGTGCCCAATGTATGAGTGGTAAGTTAATCAAAGTTCACAAAGTTTCCAGAGAAACAGGACATTTTGGGCAGAAATCCTTCATCAGCTGTGCAAGTAAAGCTACCGTGCTACCACCACCATGCTTCACAGTGGGCCTGGTGTTTGTCGGGGCGATGGTCAGTGTCGGCTTTCCAGCAAACACAAAACGTTTTGGCTAAGCCCCACAAAGTTCAATTTTGGTCTCCTCAGACCACAGAACCGTTTTCTCCACATGTGCCGAGTCTCTGAGTCTTCTGGTCAAACTCCAAGCGGGATTTCCTGCGACTCGCGCCTCTTCCGAACCCCAGATTTGTGCTGTGTGGAGTTTCCAGTTTGTGAACAGCAGATCTCATCCCACCAGTGGGGGGTGAATACTTATGCATTCACGGCTTTTTTTATTTATTTTTCCCCCCAGTTCAGTATTATGAGATTTCTTAATCTACACACACACTACTCCCTCGCCTCTTATGAGTCAGGATTAATCCGGTCTCAGATTTAATATATTTGTGTCTGTCTGTGTGTTTCAGGATTCTCTCTGAGGCGGAGGTAGATGCTCACCTGGTGTCTCTCTCTGAGCGAGACTGAGCTCAGAGGCGCACGGCATTGTGGGAAATGTGTAGAACGCTGTTTAAGTCATTAACACCTTGCTTTTCTGTATATTTCTCTGTATGATTAAAGCTGTTTTTGAAGAAAAAGAGGATTGTTGGGGTTTTTTTTGGATTGTTTTGTGCTTTGGACACATTTGGGGAATATAGAGACCTGTTTTCTGTTTATGTTTATAAACTCACGCTTCAAAAAAATGTATTAATTCACTTATTTATTTGTTTAATTTACTTATTTATTTAATTCACCTATTTAAAGTCATGTATTAATTCACTTATTTATTCATTTTATGCTTAATTGCTTCTATGAAACAAGTTAGTTCGTGTTGTCACTTACGCTATAGCAGCTATAAACAGTCGTTCCAAGAAACCGCAAAGAAGCGTAAACTCCTCTGTCCTGAAGTTACAGCTTTACCTCTGACGGTTCCAAAGCGCTGACACTGGAGACTCCTTCCATCACTGTTGAATAAACATCTCCTTAGAAGAAGTTTTCTTCTCCTACTTCACCATAACAAAGATTTTTTTTAAATCCGTTTACGTGGAGCGTCCGCCGTACACGTCCCTGTGAACGAGCTGTTACTATAGAAACGATAACGTATTAGAGCGAGTGCGTTAATATAAACCTGCGCAACTCTCAGAGCCGCTGTTATAGAGAATTAATCAACGCCTGACGACCAATCAGAGTCCAGAATACAACGGCGCTGTGGTATAAAACAATAACAGTGATATGTCTGTGTTTGGTAACCATGGCAACAGGGTTTGTGCTGTATGCTGCCTCAGTCAAATGATGTCATGGTGGAATCTGAGATTGTGAAACATTGCAAAACGTCATTCCGATTTATGCAATATAATAACTATGAGTAATATAATACTGACATTTACAGAAAGCCAGCACCACTCAGGCTGACAGGATTATATACACTATATGGCCAAAAGTATGTGGACACCTGAGCCTCCATTCTTCTGGGAAGCTTTCCACTAGATTTTGGACTGGGATTTGTGTTCATTCAGCTACAAGAGCATTAGTGAGGTCAGGCGCTGATGTTGGGATGTCGAGGAGGTCTGGGGT
>CM074992.1:18112503-18127557 GCA_037576825.1 Pangasius krempfi
ACACACCATGTCTTCATGGAGCTCGCTTTGTGCACAGGGGCGTCGTCATGCTGGAGCAGGTTTGGGCCTCTTAGTTAAAGTGACAGGGAACTGTAGCACTACAGTGTACAGAGACGCTCTAGACAATGTGTTCTTTCAACTTTGTGGCAAAGGTTTGAGGAAGAATCACATATGGGTGTGAGGGTCAGGTGTCCACATACTTTTGGCCATATAAGTGTGCATGTTGTGCTCAGTGCCTGGCATTTATCAAGACAAGAAGCATGTACGTGTATGTAGCAGAATACACTAAATATAAGACTTTATCTGTACAGGTACATTTACGTGTAAAGCTTTTGCATCCTCCGTGGTTTTTGAATGGAAAACAATGCTAAATGGTTCCCTGTTAACAAACAAACAAATAAATAAATAAGTATGAACAATTCAAATCATAAGGTGAAATGCACAGGAGAATAGTTTGACTGTTGGCAAATTATTTCACTACAGGAAAGATATCAGCCGAATATTGCAACAGAGACGACCCAAAAGCTGTTCCCAGGTCGTGAAAGAGGTTCGAGGCAGGAATAAAGTTAAAGAACTAAACATACGAGTTATTAGAGAATTTCTGTTTACTTGTAAACGTCTGTGATGAAGGAAGTCTCTGAAACTCGGCACACTGACACGTTAAAGTGGTGGCTGGTTAAATTTGAAAAGGATGGGTGCACAAACTTTTGCACATAGGTGAGAGTCTTAATAAGTGTGGGTGTGTAACAGAGTCAGGTTAAAGTGCTAGTCTTCTAAATTAACGAGTGACTCTGTAAAAGAACTCGTGCTTTATTTATTAAAAGAGAAGCGTGTGTGTGTGTGTGTGTGTGTGTGTGTGTGTGAATGCAGTGTGGTTTTACAGCACAGTGGAAATATAAGTGTGAGGAGTTTAGCTCTCAGACGCTGAGCCACGTCGTGTCACCCATTTATCAGAACATGAAGTGAAAATGTTTCACTTCTTTCGGAAAGGAAAATGGAAGCGATAGAAGACGGGGTTCTCCACAGGGTTGGAGGTTTGAACCTTCTGAGCCGTGACTCAGCTCTGAGACGTTAAATGAATCCGGCATGAGGGTGAAGTTACAGCCGTTTAATTTCAGCTCTCATGACCTTATACAGAGACTAAAACCTGCTACTAATACTGCGCACTCGTTTATTATCTGCAAAACCTTTCATTTTTAGTTTCTTTCTTCAGTTTTATGTAAAAAACAAAGGCATTCTCGACAAACAATTCCGTCTTAATAGTGGAAATTAATCCTTTTGTTTGTTTGTTTGTTTGTTTGTTTATCATTTGTTAGTTTTTATGGTTTGATTAAAACATAGCCTTGTATTTTTATATTTATATTTAATATTTTTCATATTTAAATATTTAATTCCAACAAATGTAAAGAGGTCAAACATGCTGATTATATTATTTAGTAATTTCCCAAAAACTTTTTTTTATATTCTTTCAAATCTTAGGTCTAAGACTCGCAAACATCCCTGTAGCCTGAACACGCATTATTAAAAATTCAGACCCTGTACGAGTTCTTCACTCGTCCATCTGCGGGAACGTTTGCAGATTCTCTGCAGAACCTACAACACGGTGCAAAAGGTTCCTGTTCCAACATCTGAGGAAGTGAAGAGCTCCTAGTTATATAATGAACCCTTAAGGAACCCTGGAAAAACCCTTCAGTACGTTCTTCAGGTTTTTTTTGCTTGTCCTATAGAAATATTGTAGGCCTGAACGTGATCTTTATGACCTTACAAAGGCATCCTGCTATGTGGAGCGAGCAGGAACAAGCTGTAAACTGAAGTGCGAAAGGCTGCCTTAAACACTAACATAAGCATATATGGGAATGTTGGGTCTTGTGAAAAGCCAGATGTGGAAGTTCTTTTCATGTAAATGTATATAAGAATGGCCCTCTGAAGAGCTGGGGAGCTTTCCCTGCAGAGAACCGCTCTATCTTTTGTAAGAATAAAGTCTATGGCCTCGAACCTCGGCTCTCCGGAGTGATCTCTGATCTTCAGCACTGGCTACAGCAGTCCCTCTGGGGGTTAAGAGCCACAGTGGAAAGGGTTAAGCACAGAACTTCTTTAGGAAGCCTCTGGAGCTTTCTTTTTTTTTTTCTGAGAGTGTCATAAATCCTTAAGGGTTCTTTGGTTGTTCCTCTGGGGAAAACCTTTAATGATTCTCAGGAGAACGACGAACAACAAAGTGCTCCCTGTTAGAAAATCTGTTAATTTAAGAGACTCAAAATGAAAAGTGTTGTACGATTATTATTATTATGATGATTATTATTATGATGATCATTAAACAAGGTGTCGATAGTCTGGTGATTTAAGTTGTTAGTATAACAGCACTAAAACTGATGAACTCAGGCTGGAATTCACCCGCAGCATGTGACTGAGTGATGATGCACGCCTATTTAACTTAAAAAGTTTTCCACTCAGGATTAAACTCAGAGGAGAACAAAGCGCTGGAGTTTCCCTAAAGGTTACAATCAGTTCCCATAAATCCTCTAAACATCTAGTTTGCAAAAAATATACATAAGTTTGTTGGATATTAATTCCTAAGACAAGATATCTGAGCTAGTGTACGAGTGTCTCTGTTGGAGAAAGAGTACTGCTGTGTAGTACCTTTAGTACCTTTTATAAAGGTGCAGAGGTGCATGAAGTGTACCGTCAAAGCTTTACTCTGAGAACTAAATAATTATCTTTCTATTTCTTCATGAATCCTTTTCGAGGTGTGCTCTGTATCAGCGAAATATAAACTATAGAGTGTTTTTAAGAGATTTATCCAGTATCTATTTATCCATTTATCCTCCCACAACTGGGAATATTTGGGAAATTCCAAAATTGCATATTTTTAGTAACGCAATACAGGATTTTTTTTTCTTTCGTCAATGGTTCATCTCTGTACTGTCCCAGATGATTCAATTATCTTCACACTGTTTTGTGGGCCACGAGGAAATTTTTGGCTTTTCTTTTTTTAGAAAGAAAACCATAGGGGAACTTTTGTTGAAAGTGAGTCACATATGACCCCACTCTCTACCAACAAAAAATAAATAAATAAATTTAAAAAAATCTTTCACTAAGTAATGGCATCTAAGTCTGAGTCACTGATTCCACTGCGGAAACGATACTGTTGACTGTACAGAGTCAGGAATTTTCTCTGAATGAAGTCAGTGATTTTTAGCTTTTCCATCAGAGACTCTTACGTGACGCTTTTTTTCCCCACAGAAAAGAAAAAAGAAAAAGTTAAAAAATTAACAACAAGCAAAGGATTCAATGGAATATTCTTTTTTAATAAAAAAAATTTATGGTCACACACACGATAATATATATTTACAATAGTGTCATAATTAACAATTTACATGTATAAAAATAAATTTTTACTCCTTTTTTTTTTTTTTTTTTTTTTTTTACAATATATTACACTTGCATCTCAGGTACAGTCACTTCAGGGGTTTTTGAGGAGGAGAAGAAATTTCCAATAATCCCCAGGTTTCTGAGCACCTATTTCAGCCTCAGGTTTCTTTCTTCCATCTCCTTGTTGTGCGTCGAGGAGTCTGAGCCGTCACGTCACGTCACGTCACGTGATCCACGGCTGTGATTATGAGGACCAGCTGCCTTCTGCTTTGCTTCATGGGAAAACGAAGCCCCATTTTTTTCTTGTTTTTTTTTTTTTAGTTCACTTCACTTCCCAACAAACTGAATGTCGTCGTATGTCTGTGAAGAAAAACAAGAACCTTATTAATCACTGATCGTACTCACACGTGATTCTAATCAGCTTGAAAATGTAAAAAAACAAGCATCAAACTTACACAGTCATCATCGGACATGAGCTCGTCCTCGCTCTCGCTCTCGGAGTCGGGAAACTGTCGCAGCTCAGACGCCGTCCTCACGAACAGCTGCTGCCTGATCTCGCCGTTCTGCCGGCCGAAGGTCAGGTGATACGGCACATGGCCGCCGTAGGTCACGCTGTTGACGTCGGCGCCCAAAGCGATTAACTGCTGCACGAGGGCCAGATTCTGGAGGTCCACAGCCAGGTGGAGGCACGTGCGACCGCTACACTGTTCCTGAAAGATATAAAGACACTCTGTTAGTTCCTTTTACTGAGAAACAATAAACAGTTTTACTTTCAGAACCTGTTCCTACACACTGTTGTTGACTTCCACTGGTGATTATTTAAATAAATCTTTCAGTTCAGTGGGCTTGATCATTTATCCAGGAGCTCGTTGGCTCAGGTCTTCACTGGATGATCGTTATCAGTTTGTAAATGTTAATGCATAGAAAAGTGAAGGTTGGTGTTCCACAAGGCTGTGTTTTAGCCTCACTGCTTTTTCCCTATATGTGCTACCTGGTGTTACATGGTGTTAGCTTCCACTGCTGTGCACATGACACACAGCTGTATCTGGTTTGCTTATGAGGGATTAGAAGAGAAGCCAACAAGAGTGTGTTTTTAAAAAAAAATAAATAAAAAAATACAATACAAACCTTGGCATTTATATCTGCACCCAGTTGCACGAGGTTCTCGACCAATGACAGGAAGCCACAGATGGATGCTATGTGCAGACACGTGTGTCCTGTAATTCAAACAGAATAATATGACTTTAAAAAAACAGATAGCGCTGATTTTAAAGCGGATCTGAGTATGAACAGGAGCGGTATGCAGTGTTAAAGACAGTACGCACCACTGTAGTTTGGGAAAGACAGGATGCTGCGCAGGTGGTGTGTGTTAATTTGCGTCAGCACGGCGAAACAGGACAGCGAGCCTCTCCTGCAGGCGATGTGCAGCGCCGTGTTTCCGTTCTGATCCACCAAGCGCGGGTCGCAGCCGGCCTTCAGCAGCTTCTCCACGATATGTGGCTGCTCCATGATGACTGCCAAGTGGAGCGCAGTCTAGAAAAACACACACCAAAAAAAAAAATAATAAGTCGAGATATACTTTAATGATTACTCTAAAGCACAGGTTCTCAAAAATAATCCAATAATAGTTTATTCTAGAGCTTTTTTCACACAAAAAAAAAAAAACTGGGTTTGACTTGACATTATGTACAAGATGAATTCTTTTTAGTTATTTAATTTTTGGATTAAACACAATTCAATTTTAAGTGAAGAGTAAAAAAAAAAAAAATATCGAAATAAATCATAAATATAGTAAAAAGTGACAGAAATATAAAAAATATTTTTAAATGATTTTAAAAATATATTAAAAAATTATATAAAATACATAAAAATAAAATGTAAAAAAAAAAAAAAAGAAAAAAAAAAGATAAATATAAAAATCATTCATAGGCCCTAAAATGTAGTATTACAGGTGATTACTAAAACAAGGTAGAGTTTGGGGGGAGGAGGCTTATTTCTCTGGGGTTTTTTTTTTATTTATTGTACTTTTCTGGGCCAGTACCTGTCTCTGGTGGTTCTGTCTGTTGAGGAAGGAGTCGTTGGCGCAGTGCTTGATGATCTGGACTGCTTCATTGTCAGCCTCGTGTATGATGGCGACATGCAGGTACCTGGAAAAATAATGTGGGTTGCTATTTAGAATTCAGCATGTTAAGAATTACCAGCAGAGGAAGTGGTTCAGCTCGGGCGTTTCGCAACTCTGGAGTTTTTTTTTTAAGGTTATTTCCACCCAGTGAGGCTTTGACACATCTGACGCATTATCAGGGGTTTGGCTGCGCGCCAGGGACTTTCCAACTTTCTCTTAGCGCCCCCTTTGTGCATCAAACCCAATTCACTTCCTGAACTTTAAAACTTTCTACACTTTATGCATGCAGAACTTTAACCACACTAACACACATCTATAAACATACACACATAGTGTAGTGTGTATTCTTGCAGGATTTAAAAAAAAAGGCTTAATGCGCATTTTTTTTTTGCTTATTATTATTTGTTGTTGTTTTTTTTTTTTTTTTAATGCAAGTATGTCTATAGATAAAGAAAAGAAAGCAGTTCGAGCACTTACGTGTCTCCGTCCTTGGTGACTTCATGCTTCCAGGCTTGGGAAGTGTGCAGTGTGTCCTGTGCGCTCCTGGGCAGCTCCAGCTCCGCCATTTCTTGCACAATCTGCTGGTATTCTTCCTCCTTTAGCGAGTCCATGCCGCTGTCCAAGCGATCATCGGTGTGTTTCGCGTTTTTCGGGTCCATTTCATCCAAATAGTCCAGTCGGTTATTCCTCGTAGGGGCTGTGTGAATATCCATGACTGCTTTCTTTGTGTGTGTCTGGATGCTCTGGTTCTCTCTCTCTCTCTCTCTCTCTCGCTGGCTCTCTCTGAGCGTGTGTGTGCGTGTGCGAGTGTGCGTGAGTGTGTAATGAGCAGAGGGAGGTGCGTGTTTATAGCTTGCTCAGGATGGGGGATTTCCACTCCAGCGTCCTGATTAACGCGGGGAACTCAGGGCGGGTTTTTATTCACAGAATTTCCCTCCCTGTGACTGAGCAGAGTAAGAATGAAATTTGTGCTTTTCCTATTACACACTCAGAGCAGGAGTGTAGTTCCACAGCAACACAGTCTTGTGAATAAATGAATGAACTCTGGTGTGTGAATGACACACAGGTGCCCAGCTCAGCAGCTCGTGCTTCCATGCACTTACATTAACATCACATCATGCACACTTTACACACAGAATTAAACAGAAACACTTCCAGAAATGCAAACAGAGCGTGTAAAGTCTTATTGTGAGCGCACGTGAGATATTAGAAATGTCTAAATATCTAAATAAAACTATTGCGTTCTTTGTTTCTTTGTTATGATTCAGAAACTCAGTGCCATCAGACGCTGTGTCTGAGTATGTAAGTGTGTAAATGATTGTGTTTGGAGTAGTTAAGGGTTTTCTTCACACTGAAAAGGTTCTCACAGAGAAACACTGCTGGAAAGTTTGACATGGGAACTTTAAGGGTTCCCCTAAAGGGGTAACCAAAGAACCCTTATATAGGGTCTAGATTTGACCTTATTTCCCTAAGTGTGTAATAATAAAGAAAAATAAATGCTGTAATTTTTTTTTTTTTTTTGCAAAAGAAGGTTCCTGAAGTGGTTCTCGGGTTTCTAAATAGTTTCCTTTAATAAAACTTTATTTTATATAACACCTTTAAAAAAAAAAAGCCTCTCAAAGCTCTTTATGTAGGAAAAGAAAATAGAAACAGAAGTAAGTAGCATAAAACAAAGTATATAAGCATTTCAATAATAATAATAATAACAATAATAGTAATAATATATTTTTAAGAAATCCTCAGGTAAAAGCTATGGTAAAGAAATACGTTTTGAGAGATTTAAATACACTAAAAGCTTGGGTTTCTCTCAGATCAGAAGGTAGTGAGTTCCACAGTTTTGGAGAATAAGAAGAAAAATTGTTTCCTTTTGGAACCTTTTCTGACAGTGAAACATCCACCTGTAAGGTTTGATGCAGAAACTTTAAGGATTTCCTTAGAGGAACACTGGAAAGAACCGTGAAAAGTTCTAGATTTAAGAGCGTAAAGCACGTTTTAGTCCTGTGCGTGCGTGACTGGGTCCTTCAGCGAGGTCTTTGCGTAGTTAAATGTTCCTAACTTCCTTTAAAGGGTTCTAGTTTGGACCTCTGCCTGACAGGGAAACACCCCGTGTAAAGTTTGACGCAGAACGTTTGTGGGTTTCCTTAGAGGGACAACTGAAAGAACTTTTATAGGTTTTTTTAATAGGAGTGTAATAATAAAAATAAATGCTGTGATTTTAAGATTTTTAAAAAATGGTTCCGTTTCAGAGAACCTACCAGAGAACCTTTCAGAGTGCCACCAGAGAACCTACCAGAGAACCTACCAGAGAACTTTTCAGAGTTCCATCAGAGAACCTACCAGAGAACCTTTCAGAGTGCCATCAGAGATCCTACCAGAGAACCTTTCAGAGTGCCATCAGAGAACCTACCAGAGAACTTTTCAGAGTTCCATCAGAGAACCTACCAGAGAACCTTTCAGAGTGCCATCAGAGGGACAAGTGCAATAACGTGTTTTATCTAGAAGAGTTTTAATCCTGTGCATGCAGGTACACTCCCAGAACAGAGTTCTTTAGATAATGAAGGGTTCTTAGCTTCCTAAAAGTTTCTCGTTCTGAACCCTTTCTGACACTGAAGTCTGGTTCCACGTCTGGTTCCACGTAGAAACGTTAAGTGTCCTTTAGAAAACTTTAAGAGTCGCAACCAAAACTTTTATAGCTTCCACTGCAGAAATGCTGCAGTTTTCCTGTTTTGCAAAAATTGTTCCCCAAGAGTTCTTGGTACTCAGGTTCCCCAAAGGTTCTCAGAGATAGTCACGGATTCTCAGCTTGCTAATAAGGTTCTACTTGGAATCTTGTGTGTGCTGGTATACTGCTAGAAAATGTTTTTTACATAGTTAAGGGTTCTCATCTTCCTGAAAAGAGTCTAGTTTGGAGCTCTTTCTGACAGGGAAACACTCTGCTGAAGGGTTTTTCGAGAAACTTTTAGGTTCCATCCAGAGGGACAACTGAAGAAGGTTCTAGATTTGACTCCTAAGAGTGTCATAATAAAGAAATGATGGTGCACTCGTAGGAAAATAGCTTCCTTAAGGAATTCTTTTTGAACCGTTGTGGGTTCTGAGCTTCCAAAAGTGTTTATGCATCAAACCGAAGAACCTTCAAGGTTCTAGATTAAGCTTTTTTTATTGAGCGTATGGCTGTAGTAAAGATGCAGTGAAAAGTCAGGAATCAGTGGGAATATGTTGATGCGAATATGTTGAGCAAATTCCCCAGACGCATGATGCAGCGGCTGAGAAAGAGCGTAGAGCGTAAGGGTGAAGATGAAGCTCATATGCTATAATAATAAATACAGAATTAAACACGTGTAGTTTTCCTCTCATCAGGTCCTGACTGTTAAGAGACACTGTAGCTTTACAGGCTCTGTTCAGCTTTGAGAGTGTTTTACTGTGCAAAAAGAATTAAAGTGGATTTTTTTTAAGCATTAAGCAGCCTCAGGAGGAACAATGCATTTAGAAAAGTTGAGTGTGAAGAGTGAAGAGTGATCTGTAAAAGTGGAAGGCCCCTCAGTCTGGGGTTTATGGGAGTGTTTTGTGACTTTGCTGGGACTCTCCCTGCGCTGATCGTTTTCACTGAGGCTGACTGAACATTAGCAATTTTCCATTCACACATTCCCTGTGGTTTGGCCCTGTCTGCCATTTTATTTTCTCACACACACATACACACACACACACACACACAGGAGATTTCTACAAAGTTGAAATCAAAGTGATAGGTGTCACAGGCAGTAATGATGCAGCTCTACACACACACTGATTTAAGAGTGTTTAATCCAGTGCATGCTAGCTCGCTAAGGTTTGCGGGTTTTTTCGTTTGATTTTTTCGCTGATATGGAAGCACTCTGTTAAAGGGTTCTGCATTGAAACTTTAAAGATTCCCCTAAAGGCACAACCATTGAAACTTTATATAGCTCATAGAGTTGAACTTTTTTCCAGAATATTGTAATAATAAAGTTATTTTGCAAAAAAAAAATAATAATGTTTCCCCAAGGGTTCTTTGGGTAGTTCTCAGTTTACTAAACAACAAAATATCCTGCTGTAAAGTTTGACCGAGAACCTTTAAGGGTTAAAGGGACATCTGAGAGAACCTGTAAGGATGTGAGAGTTTATAGCCAGTTTTAATCCTGTGTATGCAGGTACGCTGCTAGAAAAAAAAAATTCATATCTTCTGAAAAGATTGCAGATTGGAAGCTTTCTGAGAGGAAGACACTCTGTTGGAGGGTTATGATGAGGTACAAGTGAAGAACCCTTCGTTCCTGTTTGTAATAATAAAGAAAAATAATGCTGTCATTTGCGTATCTTGTGATGATTGTACTCTGCTAGAACAACTGTTTCCTGTAGGTTTTTTTTTAGATAGTTGAGGGTTATAATACCTGAGGCGCCTCAAACGCCTTGTCTCTGTCTAGCATTTATTCTTTTATTTTTCCACACACGGGTGGTTTCTAAAGAGGCGTACAAAGCATGCGGATGTGACAGACCTCACAGACCCAAACGACTGAGCACAGAAATAAAAGCTAAACTGTGGTTGTGCTTTTTAAAACAAAGAGTGGTGAGGATTTGTTTGGGGAAGTCTGGTTTCACAAAACAGACAAACCTAAAAAAAATTCAGAGGGGAAACTCCGTCTGTGTAGTGAGGCGTGCTTTTGTGTGAGTACCTGAGTGGAAAGCACTCAGTGTGTGTTTACATTCGACAGGATCTTCCTAGCAACCGTCTCCAAGACACACACACACACACTCAGTTCAGTTAGCGATACTGTGACACACCGTGGCGAGATTACAGAACACACCCGTGTGTGTGTGTGTGTGTGTGTGTGTGAGACGTCATAGCCCTTTGTTCCTGATGCGTTAACACACAAATTCCTCACATATTTCGGAGGGTACACTGGGAGCGGCTCAGACAGAACGGTCACAGGGATGCCGTCTGACTCTTCACCTCATTTTCAAATACGTCCCCAAGCCACAGAGAACATTCTTAGAATATTTAGTAAAAATTTCAAGAGGTTTGAGGAAGGTCTTGCTGCAATGTTTTTAAAACTCAAACATTTCAAGTTAGACAAAAAAAAAACCCTAACATTAGGATAACGTTTAACATACAGTAACATTTTAAAACATTTCCTAGAACCGCAACGTTCACAAAGCATGCAAAAATAATGTTTCGCTTTAGAACATCGCTAACACAATATTCATGTTTAGGTTAGAAAAAAGGAAAGAACATATTATTATGGAAACTTTATCTGAAAGTGTTTTCAGAACATCCAGAACACTTGGAAATTCCTCAGAACCCAAAGTTCCTACAACTGAAACTTGTGGAAAGAGTTAACTGCTAGCCACAAAAAGAACTAGGTCTTAGCTAGATCGCTTCTTTCCATTAAAGAACATTAGTAGAACATTCAGAACCACTGACAGCTGAACATCAGAACAAGTTCTAAGAAGCTCAGGTTGTAATGTTACAAAAACACATTTCCTGCCTGAAGTTTATCTGAAAACGTCTTCAGAACTTCAGAAACACTTGACATACTGAACCAAAACTTCGCAGAACCTTACGTATGAAGACTGTTATGAGAACTTTTAGTAACGTATTCGAGAGGTTCAGGTCAGGTTATAACGTTCATGTGCTACGTTCATCTCTCTCTCTCTCTCTCTCTCTCTCTCTCACATACCCACACACACACGTTACCATTCAGAGAAAATAAAAACTAACCGTAGGCTAGTGTTTATTGTAATGTTCAAAACAACCAAAAATAAAAACCTGACAGATTGCATTAAAAGTTCCTAGAACCGTAGCGTTCTAAAAGTATTTTTAGTTTAAAAAACAGTTTTGCTTTACAAAGTTATTCGAACATTTCCATTTAGATAAAAATGAGCCTAACAGGAAGATTATTAAATGTTATCTGAAAAGGTTTTCATAACTTCCTGAGCACTCGACATGTTGAACTTTCTTACAACCAAACGTTCCTAGAACCATAACGTTCTAAAAAGCATATGAGGTAATAATATTTTGCTTTCATGACAACATTCATATTTAGGGGGAGAGAAAAAAAAAACTACTATGCAACTATCTAATCAGTAGTTGTGTAAAGGTTATCAGAAAATATTCTCAGAACACCTACGATGCTTTATACAATAAACTTTCTTAGAATTAAAAGTTCCTAGAACCGCAATGTTAGCTCGGTCTGTTCCTCGCTTTAAAAAATATTATCCGAAACTTCAGAACTGTTGCTCTTTTACTGTATATCACTTAAAAATACATCCCCTGCTAACAGAGACAACGTCTCCAGGATGTTTAATAAGTATTTGACAGGTTACATGAATAACGTTACTACAGCGTTCTATAAACCTATGCAGTAATAGCGGTTTGCTCATGCAACCATTCCCAGTACATTATAGAAATGTTGGTGTTAATGTTCTTATAATCGAAAATGTTGCACCAACGTTGTAGGAACGTTTATTGTCTACCACTAACTCATAAAGAATGCATAAGGACTTCTTTAAAAGCCCTAAAACAAACAGTTTTAATTTTCTAATTTAAAACAACACTGTTTTAGCGTTTACTTGTAGGTTACATGACGTCACTGGGTGTGGGAGTAGTCTGTATTTAGAATGTGGCACAGGTCGCCTGCTAAACTGATCAAAATGTGGTAAAGCTGTGACCAAGATGTCAAACCAGAGCTCACTGAAAGATCAGGCAGCTTCAAATTTCACTAATGACACTAAGACACGTTCCACTAAAATATAGCATCCTTTTTCATTATTTCCATTTCTATTTCTATTCCTTACGTTCTCAAACTTAGATTGATGATTAGACTCTTTAATGAAATGATTAGACTCTTTAATGTCAGGTTTTTGGTTTGTTCTGAGAAGGCTTTTTGCACAACATTTTTTTTGCAACATTTCCATAATGTTCGTACATTCAGTCATGCGTTCAACAGTCTAACTGTGAGAACGACGTTGTATAGTAACATTGTGAAGGAAATTACTGCTCCAGGAGATGTTTTATAACATGTTACAGAAATATTATATTAATATTACTGGAATGTTCCTTGTTTGTTTGCTGAAATTAGTTTCGTTCTCATTTGTTGTCATTTCTGCTTTGTACATGTTTGCTTGTTTAATGTGCGTTTCATTCTTACAGGTTTGTCTGTCGACAGAATGAGTGTGAAAGTACAGGACACTACATGACAGTGAGAGGACGGTGGCCAGGCCTCAGTGTTTAACAGGTTATAAGTGACATTTTACCCAGGGGGAGTTTTGCGCAGTCCAGTTATGAGGGCAATGGTGTGAGTGATGTGTGAGACACACTGCCTTCTTCATGACCACACTGTAAAGATCAGACAGTGGGATGTGAATGTAGGTCTACAGACTCGCAACAGTGTGACTCAGTTGATATTCCAAACTAATTTAGGACATTTGTGACATTTTGAGTGGAACATTGCGATGATACCATTTCTGAATAAACCAGATTTTATGAATGAATGAATGAATGAATGAATGAATACAGCGTGTCCTAAAAGTCTCCATACATACAGAGGACTGTGTTTACCAGCGTCACGTCGGTTGCGTCCTCGTCAGTAGATGTTCGTGGACGTTCACGTCTCGGTTGGTCCTCAACACTTCCAGTCTTTTTGGATTAGTTAATAAGTTTGGCGACAGTGTCGTGTGTGAGACGAGCTCACCACGTTTCCTGTTAAAGTCCATCGCAACCTTGCGACAGCTTCCCGATCCTGCCATGAGAATGATCTCAATCCGTCCTTCTTTATCAAGGCGTTCTTAAAGTCTAAAATACATATTAGACTTTAGACTGAAAAAATATGTATAATATAAACTAAGTATGAAAAATTTTGGAAGACAATATGCTAAAAAGTGTTAATTTCCCCCTGCGTATGGAGACTTTTGGAAAAAACGATGGAGTGAGTCACAGTCACAAAAAAAAAAATCCAACTATCACACTAGGAAGGTTTCCATTTCCACAGATCCTCAGAGAGCAAAATCCTATGCACACAGAGGAAATCCCGATCCACTGAGGCGTAAGTTAGTGAATCACATGACTGACATATCATCTGCCTGTCATTAGGATTTTTTCAACCTTTGGACTTGACTGAAGTAACTTTTGTTTCTGCTACAGTGCAGTTCAATGTTCAACCCCTGTGACAAGATAGATAGATAGATAGATAGATAGATAGATAGATAGATAGATAGATAGATAGAGAGATAGATAGATAAATACTTTACTGATCTCAAGGGAAATTGCAGAATATGGGCTAAAAGAAATAAACAAATTCACAAATAAGGCTCCTATAGCTACAACTTTTAAAGTAACGTTTCAGGAATTTTATACAAAAACATTCCACAAACATTCCACCCATAAAACCTGAGAGATTTATCTTCTGTGAACAAGAAATCATTCACAAAATGTTCTGTTAAACTAAAATCGCTGGGTATGTCTCCTAATATCTTTATATATATCAATTATATATCAATTATATATCAGTTGGTTTCAATATACTTCCTTCTTGAGATCTCGATATTATTTATGCTATTTACTTGCTATTTTCTTTTCTTATATTTTTGGACTTTTGTGCAGATCTGTAAAAAGTGATGCGTAGTCTGATATGCGCTAGCCAGACGAAATATCTTGTAACATAACTGGTGAATAAAATTGTTTACGATCTTTAAACAAAATGCCTTCATTTTGGTCAGTTAACTAATGAATTGATTGATTGGTTGGATGATTGATTGATGGACAGATGAGTAGGGATGAATTGTCACTGGTTTTATTATTGTTAATGTGATTACAATGATTATTATTATTATTATTATTATTATTAGTAGTAGTAGTAGTAGTAGTAGTAGTATGAGTAATAGTAGTAAGTTATACTCATTTGTAAGAGACACGATCTGACTGGCCTGGTCTCAGCAGCTGTATGATCTGTGATTCTTGGTAGCAGACTGAGACGTGGCTGGATATCACTCCCATTAATGCCCTCAGTGTAGCCAACTTACAGACTTTGTCACTAGATTCGATGACCTTTTAGACTGCTTTAGCGACTTTATTTAAAAAAACGAGCCTAGCAATGAATCTGGTGACTTTTGAGCAGATGTTAGTGATAGTTGATACAACTGTCCAGCTCACGTCACAGCTGATGGTTATACAAGGTGGGAGAGCAGGTTCTCTCGATCACCAGTGTGTAAAGGCAAGAACCAATCACTGATCACCATTGTTCTCAACAACCAATTGCTGATCACCATTGTTCTCAACAACCAATCACTGATCACCAGTGTTCTCAACAACCAATCGCTGATCACCATTGTTCTCAACGACCAATCACTGATCACCATTGTTCTCAACAACCAATTGCTGATCACCATTGTTCTCAAAGACCAATCACTGATCACCATTGTTCTCAACAACCAATCGCTGATCACCATTGTTCTCAACAACCAATCGCTGATCACCATTGTTCTCAACAACCAATCGCTGATCACCATTGTTCTCAACGACCAATCACTGATCACCATTGTTCTCAACAACCAAT
>CM074992.1:18165924-18189096 GCA_037576825.1 Pangasius krempfi
TATTTACCTTTTCTCACAAAGATATTTGCGTTCTCTAACAAATTTTTTACATTCTCTCGCAAAAATTTAATACTATCTTGCAAAGATATTTACGTCTTCTCATAAACTTTTACATTCTCTTGCTCCGTACGTGTGTGATAAGAATATGAAGATGTTTATGTCTTCTTGTTTGTTTGTTTTTTCCTGTTCGGATCCCACACTCACAAAAATGGCTGATTGAATGACATCCATTTCTCACTGATCCACATATTTTAAAGTAATAAAAGGATATTATTATCCTAAAAGTGATAGAATATAACTTAAAACATACAAATATAAAACTAATGACAAAGCATGAATGAGCTAAAGACTAGAATGGGGAAACAAATGTCCAGCCAGGTTATCAAACAATGAACAAATTTCAACATTGCATTAAAAAAATAATAAGAATAAAACCTTCATACTCTATCAGTTTTAAGGCTTTTCAAATTTCAATTTTGGATACAGCTAAATATATAATAATAATAATAATAATAATAATAATAATAATAATAATAATAATAAAAAGGCTGGTTTCTAACATTTAAAAAAAATAAAATTAATATGAAATTTCGATTCCCAGGATTAAATCAGTTCAATCCTAGATTTAGCAGTGAAGTTAGCAATAACATTTCAAATAAAGAGAAATTTATTTTTTATTTTTCAATAAATAATTAATAAATAAATAAATAAATAATACTAATTTGCTCTATTTGCTCTATGCTTTATTTAACACACTTCTTTCATTGTCTTTTTAAGTATCTTCTTTCTTTGTGGTACATCTATAATTTGGTTACTATTTTGTTCAGTTTTATATAAATTTAGAGGAATAACATTAATTTAAAAAGGGTAATAAATGCTAATCGGGTTGAATTTTAATAAGGCGAACGCGACAGCTGCCTAAAGGGTCCTTCAAACACACTGAGGCGGCCAGAGTACTGCTCCTACACAGTTCTGTATCCTTCCGCACGGCAGGCTGCTGCACTCGTGTCTCCTAACGCGGAGGGATACACGTGTGCGGGTTTTCTGCGGGTTTATTGGTTATTTCAGAGCTGCAGTATTACAAACTACTGATTAGCGGCTTATATGGATTATTTTACAGCTTAATATTTACTCTAGATACATTATTTTCACATTTTTAAAGTGGAAACTAACCCATGACTTCAAAAACTTTCTTAAATATGTCTTTAAAATCTGACTGGACTCCTGTGCTCTGTCTTTTGTTGCTGTAGTGCCTTTTATTTTATTTTGTTTGTTTTATTTTGTGTTGTTTTGCTTTTTTTTATAAGCTTGCATGTCCAGTTATTGTTTATGATGTAGAGGATTTTCACTTTTGTAGTGTCATTTATGATGTTTTTAATAATAATTAGTATAAGATTAATAATAATTCGTATAGTTTTATTATATTTTTAATAGTTTTATCGTGTTTGATTCACATCATAGAAATATTGTTCTGTGACATTAATTGTCCTCAAACAGAAAGAAATATAAAGAAAAAGTTTAGGGATATTTGTATGATTATGTTAAAATCTCATCTTGTGATTTAGCCTAGCTTTAATGCATGTATTATATAATATATCTATATGTTCCATATATTGATTATAAATATATTAATATATACATAAATGTAATATGTCCTAAATTATATTTATGTGTATATTAATATATTTATAGTTACTATGTATATTGTTATTATAATCTATGTATGAAATGTGGCAGTAATCTGTTTATTGTAAAATATATAAATGTAATATTATGATACGGTAAGTCAACACTCGAGTGCCTTCTGAGTCCTGAGGGGACGATAACGAGGGGACGATAACGAGGGGACGATAACGAGGGGACGATAAAGAGGGTGTGTGTTATTCAAACACAAAGCTGGACCCTCACTCTGGACACTTCATCTGTTCATTAAATACATCAATATTTGATGAAGAAATAAAGCACCGGTGTTTACAATCCTCCCATTCAGCCCGGTGCAGCAGAGGGAGACTAATACTATATCACATAACACACACACACACACACACACACACACACATTCTTGCACAATATCCAGTTGCGATGATTTCATCTACACTCATCTACACACATTAATACACACACACACACACACACACACACACACACACACACACACACACACACACATTAATACACACTCACACATTAATTCACACACACATTAATACACACACACATTCACCTACACATTAATACACACTCACATTCACCTACACATTAATACACACTCACACGTTAATTCACACACACATTAATACACACACATTCACCTACACACATTAACACACACACACACATTAATACACACACATTCACCTACACACATTAATACACACTCACACGTTAATTCACACACACAATAATACCCCCACACACACATTATTTCACACACACATTAATCTACACATTAATACCCCCCACACACACACATTAATACACACACACATTATTTCACACACACACACATTATTTCACACACACACATTCATTTACACACATTAATACACACACATTCATCTACACACACATTCATCTACACACATTAATACACACACAGCCTGGTGCAGCAGAGTGAGATTAATACTATAACACACACACACACACACACACACACACACTCACATTCTTGTACAATATCCAGTTGCTATTTAGTGTAACGATACACACGTATGACGCTGTAACTGCGATCATTAAATCTGACAGAGTTAACATTATGTTACATAAGTTATGCATGCATAGATACATGACTGTGTGTGTGTGTGTGTGTGTGTGTGTGTTGCAGTAATAGTAAATGTTTTCAATTGCTTGAGTGATAAAAGAGAAAAGTTCCAGCACGACAACACAGCACATGTACACCTCAGGCTAAAAGCGTGTGTGTGTGTGTGTGTGTGTGTGTGTGTGTGTGTGTGTGTGTGTGTTGTGTTTATTGATGAGGAATATCCCTCTGCAGTGTAACTGCAGAAGCAATGTTTATTACAGTGAGGACGCATGGGCTGTTCTGTATCAACAGGAAACACACACACACACACACACACACACACACACACACACACACACAGAAGGAAGGATCTATGCACATGCAGCACAGCAAAGCAGGAGTCTGTCTGTAGAATTAAAGTCCAAATATTACAGTATGATATATACAGAATATATTTCCAGTAAACCGATATACTGTACATCAGTATCTAGAATTTATACGATTTTATCTTTTTTAGTTAATTTCTGGCCCCAAATAGACCTGAATTTTCCGCAACCCCAAGCCTTGACCACCCTGCGTTTTTATTCCAGATAAATAAATTATATGTAAATCCATATGCAAGAAGTGTTTGGGCATATTTTCATATTTTCGGAGTCGTTTTCCTGACTTCTGTTGTTCCTCTGAGTCGGAGTCATGCAATGTTTCTGAGTTACTAGTGGAGGTAGAAGGCCTGAGAATTTTTTTTGTCAATTTTTTTTATTGCTGAACTCCTACACTAGTGCAGCGTGTCAGGATAGAGAAAAAGACTAAAATAGCACGTACACTCTTTATTTAAATGTGCCTTGTTCCAATGTGACTCCATGTAACATTTCAGAACAGTGACACACAAAATTGCTGCAGTTTTCAGCAAACAAACTGACGACAGTGAATACACGGAGTCTTACTTACTTACTTAAACTTTTATTGTCCCCCATGGGGGCACTTTGTTTTGCAGCAGTGGAATACACCGCATACAAAGACAAGCAAATACAAATACACCAATTATACATTAAACATATAATAAATATTAAAAGAAAGGATCACAGAAACCATCACAACAACCTAAAAAAAAGGAACTGACAGTTATAGCATCAAGCTGTGCCTGTGTCATCACCATGACCACCACCGGTCAGGAGGTGTTGATTAGTTTTCTATAACAGCAGCTCTGACAGTAGTGCAGCTGCAAGTCACAGGTTTATAATCATTTGCTCGTTGTTTCTATAGTAACAGCTCACTCACGGGGGCATGTGCTGCGTACCCTGCTTCATCACTTCAGCCTGTCAGTACTTATTTTCCTATAACAGCATGCTCCATTGTGTTTTCTTCCTTAAATTCTGTTCTGTGAAAGTCACAGAAAGAAAGTTTTATTTTCTCTGGTTGATGACCAGGTGGAAAAAAGATGGCCACTGAATCCACAGCACACTGATCCATCCATCTCTGTACCACTTATCCTACAAGCCTATCCCAGGGCACAAGGCAGAGGACACCCTGGACAAGGTATCAGTTTTTCACACACACACTACAGATAATATCATCCTGTCAACACATCTCTTTGGAGAAGGCCCCTGAAGCATGGGGAGAACTTGCAAACTCTGTACACAGGGCAGAGGCAGGATTCAAACCCCCGACGTTGGCGGTGCGAGGCAAACATACTAACCACTGAGCCACTGACAATTTGGACATGTAACTTGCTCATTCCAGGAATCCCGACTAGTGATTTGTCCATCCTGTAAACCAAAAGATTGAGACGCTTAACAAAACAATCTTAACAAACCAATTACCACAAGAGTTTATTGATATTTGTACACAACCGTCTCCCTCTACCCTCCCTGTGCTGGAGTTTTCTACAGATTTTGCTCCACCGATGCTGATGTTTGCTGAGGTACGGTCATAGAGTACAAAGAACAACCAAGGATACATGTAGCTACCTTCAAAATCATCCAGATAATCATCCAGATAAAGGCTGATAACATGATCTCAACATATTATAGACAAATGTTGCATTTGAATTCGGACATGACTGGATCCTTTTCTGCCTTTAAGCCCGAGAAGGAGTTGATATGTTCACATAAAAAAAAAGTTTCCTGTCTAGATATGTTTTGTTTTAATTTTTTGTTCAATCAGCTTTTAATGTACACTGATACTTACTCAGTGAGAAAGTATTCAATATAAAAAAAACAAGTTATTTGTATTTTGTTCTTCAAAGAAGACATTACATTTGATTTGGTTTAACTTGTGGAGATACCACTGACAAAGGAAGTTGTTTATTCTGCCGCCACTTTGGCAGGGAACTGCAGCAAAGTTAGTGGTTTGGGGGCCTCGATTCAAATCCTGCTCAGAACTCGTAAAAGCGTCAAGTTGGCCACGGAGCGAAAGAGAATTAACGATGTTAGCAGACTATGGTTAAGACAGGTGTTGGCTGTTACAACGGAAACAAAACCCACAAACTGCAAAGTATATAAAAAGGCTAAAGAAACAAAGAGAACACACACACACACACACACACACAAAACTGGAAATATTGCAGGTGAACGAAGATGAATTGAAGACTTCTGGGTAATTAAACAAGGTAATGAATTTATTTTCTGACAAAGAAGACCTATAAGAGCTGGACTGTAAGTACTAACTAAAATACTTAAATACTTAAAAACCCTTATTTATAATAAATAAACCGTACAAATGAAACCAGAGATGGGAATCAGGGCACCAACTATGTGCTGGTTGCCTTGGCATTGACTATATTAATGATTCCATGTCTGGTTCTGACATCTCCTGCGCTGACTGCTGACGTGATGCTCCTGCTGGCAGATTTAGACTCTGACTCAGAGTGAAAACACTGCAACCTTAACGGCTTGCCAAATGGACTGGCCACACAGCACTTTTAGGTAATTGTAACCCGGTTTCATATTCACAAAGGTTCACTTGGTCTTGCTCAAGCCCCTGGCAGGGAGGGCCTGCCCCTCAAGTTTGTCTTAAGAGTGCTGAAACGTTGCCACATGTTATGGTTATTAAGATATGACAGTCAGATTGGACAACACACTTCACCTTGCAAGCAAGCTCCTCAGGTGGGTCCGTCCATGGTTAGCCTCAATGAAAGAGACTCACCTACTAAGATAAGATAAGATAAGATAAGACGTACCTTTATTATACTGGGACTATAAAATAGTGCGGCAAAGTCATTGTCAAGTTTACTGTGGTTCTTCTTGGCTACAAGGCCACAAGGTCCTAATTGGGTCAACAAGGTGTTGGTATCCACTACTACTTCCACTTGTAGCTGAAACCCCCTGACCATTTCTTCCCTGAGCATATTTGCTATCCAAAATGTATGCAGAGGTTTAGCACCCCTACCCAGGTCACCTGTGCCTGTGGGTTTGTCCCTTTAGTCTGAAATGTGGACTGAGGACTGTGACCTAGCAGTCCAGGAAACACTCCTAAAGGCAAGAGCCTCTAGTACACTGGTCTTGTATGTCCTTCCACAAATGATGTGCACCTCATTGACTAGATCTGGTGCATTGCCCATTTCCCAAAATATTAACTTTTCCTCAGGTGCTGCTAGACAGCAATAAGTCCTCATCTACACTAAAGGTGTATGTGGAGGAAATTATAGCAAGTTACAGCACAGTGGATAAAATCTGTCCGTGAACTCATAAACTTATTCTGAATTTTTTTCTGAAATGGTAAAGGCACCTTCATCCACAACAGTTCCCCAAGTTTGATGAAGGATGTTTCCTTTGTGCTGGAATCCCTTAAGGCTTCTCCTTATGAGCTCATACAAGATGAAATGCTGTCTCTAAAAAGTTTTTTTTGTTAGTGATTACTTCAGCAAAAAAAAACTGCATGCTCTGAAGACAAGCTCATCATGCACTTGTTGGTGCTCATAGCATGCATGACTATGGGGTGGTCATATTGGTTCTTTTTTAAACAGTTGACTGATGTACAGGTCAGACTTCCTTGCCACATGTGTATTAACTCATAACTAATACTCCTAAGTGTTAGGAGTAAATTGAGACTAGTTGTTACAATATTATTCATGACCACCTGAGGGGTAGGGTGGGTTTCCTTTCCCTTCCTTTTTTCAATCTCCCTATTACTTATTCCTTATTCTTCTCTTACTATTATTTTATTTATATTATTATGCAAAATTATTGACTGTCTTGATTATTATTCATTTTTAGAAGGGGGACCACTGTGGGGGTAAACTGAATGGCTGCACATGCAACTGGAGGAATCCGGACACTCATTCAGTGCTGGAACATTTGCACTGAACAAAATGTAGATTATGTAGACACTTTTTTGATACCTATTTACGATAAATAATGCAAAATTACAAAATTAAAGTTTTCTTTTGACTCACCTCTGCATGTTTATGCCTAATACTTGCATATTGCTGCCTCATGTGACCAATAAAAAATATCATTCGATGTCAGTTTAGACTATTTCAGATAATGTTGTTTATTCTCTCTCTAATTTGCATAAATAATTATGTATTTTCAGGTATATGAACTAGTGCAATTTTAGGCAAAGGGAAAAACCATTCAACGTAGAAGGTTCTGAAGGGTTGTATAGACACCCCTTGCCTGTCGCCGTAAAAAGGAACCAAAAACACAGCAGAATGTGATGGCGAAAAACGCGCTGGCTGCTGCACAGGAAACTAAAACCACAGAAAACTGAGAAAAGCAGCTCAAAACAATGGACGCTGAAGATGTGGTTGACATAGAAACTATGTGTATGATCATAAAGCCTGAGAAGAAAAGCAAGACATGCACACACACACACACACGCATACGTGCATACACACACACAGTCACACAGACACACACACACACACATGCGTGCACACCCACACACACACACACGCATGCATACACACAGTAACACACACATACACGAAGTGCAGATTCTGAGTGGTCACTCAGGTCTCCTTATCATGTCAAAGGAGCAACATGGCAAACTATAACATTACGTTTACTTGCACAAAGAAAAGCAATACACGCACACACACACACACACACACACACACACAGTCACACAGACACATACACATACACGCATACGTGAATACACACACACACACAGACACACACACACACACACACACACAGTCACACAGACACATACACATACACGCATACGTGCATATACACACACACACACACAGACACACACAGACACACACACACACAAACACACATGCACACAGACACACACACACAGACACACACGCACAAAGTGCAGATTCTGAGTGGTCGCTCAGAGGAGCAACATGGCAAACTATAACATTACGTTTACTTGGACAAAGAAAAGCAAGACACGCACACACACACACACACACACACACACACACACACACAGAGTCACACAGACACATACACACACACAGACACACACGCATGCATGCATACACACACGCAGTCACACAGACACACACAAACAAAGTGCAGATTCTGAGTGGTCGCTCAGAGGAGCAACATGGCAAACTATAACATTACGTTTACTTACATGTCACGGTACGTTTACTTACCAAAAACTTTAATTCAGAGTCTTTTACAGTCAGGACAGGACCGAATCCCAGCGTTAAGACAGGCAGGTGACGTCGTGTCCAGGGGCCGAGCTATGGCTCTCTGGCAGTCTGAAAAACTCCCAATCTCGCTCACAATCTTACAGCAGAAGTAAAACCCTTTTAAGAAGCTAAGAACCCTTAAATCTCTAAAGGATTCATTAGATGAGTGCGTGCGAATGTACAGATATATGAGTAATGCAGAAGTCTGATTAGCATCGTGTGAAAAGACCTCAGACGACATACACTATACAGAGCTCAAGGCTGAGGAAGCTCTGTGGTTTAAGACAGTGTGCATATCTTGATGTTAACGTATATATTTTCTATATATATATATATATATACATATATGTATATATGTGCGTGTGTGTGTGACCAAAGTGAATATACATACAGAATACATAATATATTAATACAGTATATAGAACATTAAATATACAATAAACAGATGTATGGATATGATGTACAACATGAATACCAACTAGCAAATGTTAAATTTGCTTCATACAGAGTCAATCAGAGAATAATTTTACAGCGATTCTTTAATAATAATCTCTCTAATAAGTTCTTTTATTCGTGTGTGACATTTAGTTTGTAATGTTTAATGTTTAGTCTGTAAGCTGTAATGTTTAAAATATATATATATTTTTTTAAAAAAGAAGAAAACAGAAATGAAAATGAATGCAGGGTATCCCCCCCCAAACACACACACACACACACACACACACACACACACACCCTGCTGCCTCAAGAGAACTGCTGAGCTGGGATGCCCTGCCAGGGATTTCCTCGGTCTGATGAATTCCCTCACTGTAGTGCGCAGTAATCTACTCTCAGAATCTACACACACACACACACACACACACACACACACACACACACACACACGTTTGTCTTACTATCCGTGTGAGGACCTTCCTTTGACATACTTGTTAAAGCAGCTAATTAATGTTATCCTGCACCCAAACCTTCAGGAATCAAAGGAAACATATATTTTTCTTCTTCACATTTTGGTATGTTGCAGCCTTATGCTAAAATGCTTTAAATGATTATTTTGATTTTGACTGAAATATCACACTGACGTGAAATTTAGCTCAGGTACATCCCATTTCTCTGGATCACCTTTGAGATGTTTCTACACTTTGAGTCCACTTGTGGCAAAGTCAACTGATTGGACGTGATTTGGAAAGGCACACACCTGTCTATATACGTTCTAACAGCTGGAATTGAATATCAGAGCAAGAACAAAACCATGAGGTCAGAGGAACTGCCTGCAGAGCTCAGAGTCAGGATTGTGTGGAGGCACAGATCAGGGGAAGGCTACAAAAATTTCTGCTACATTGAAGGTTCCTAAGAGCACAGTGGCCTCCATAGGTCTTAAATGGAAGAAGTTTGGAACAGCCTGGACTCTTCCTAGAGCTGGCCTCCCGGCCAAACTGAGCAATCGCGGAGAAGAGCGTTGGTAAGAGAGGTGACCATGAACCTGATGGAGATGAAAGAAACTTGCACAAGGTCAACCATCACTGCAACACTCCACTGTTCTGGGCTTCATGGCAGAGTGGCCAGATGGAAGCCTCTCCTCAGTGCAAGACACATGAAAGCCTGCGTGGAATTAGCAAAAATATGTCAAATTTCATGTTTTCATGCTTTTATGCGTCTTGCACTATATATTTATGAAGAGTTTGGTTCCAAAATGCTATAAATCCATTTTGATTAATTTGAGTAAAAATGTGTTTTCTTTACCAAGAAAGTGGCGAGATGAAAACCACTATTTTCTGTTTCAAACTTTCACATAAAAACTGATTATTTTTTCCCCAAAATGCAATAAATCCATTGAATCAATATAAAAGTTATTTTTCATATTAAAAGTGTTGAAAATACACAACAAAGTAAGTTGATCCACATGTGTATAAAGCAGTTTTCCTTGTGGGAAATCTCAAAGTCAAGATCTTTTTATCCTTGTAAGGAAATATTTTTCCCCACCATGATATAAAAACATGCCCATACACACACACACACACACACTCAGGAGTGTGTTTATTGGGGGAACCATGCTGCAGATGCAGTGCAGTGGCAATAAAACTCAGCATAATGCAGAGCAGTGCAGGGCCAACATAGATTTACTCAAATGCATTACTTCCTGCTCTCGTGCTCTCAAATCAACCTGCTGTCACAGGGAAAATTAAATCGTGCGGTTGCTGTTTATCTGCAGAGTTAAGATCGATGCTGCGGTACTTGCAGTGCTTCGAGCTTCTGTCCGTCTGCCTGGACTGAATAGCACTCATGAAGGAAATGCAATGTGTTTGTACACTGATGTCTAGCTGATGTTCTTACTAGCACCTTGTCTGTTTTAAGGCTCCAAACCATGGTGGTTATTTTATGGATACATTCTTGCTGTGGGAGCACGTGCTTTTCACAACACCAAAACGTGCTCCTGATTTTGCTGTTGCAGACAAAAATCTCACATCGTACGAGAATTCTTTGGTCGTGAGTTGAGGTCGGTGTTGTTTGAATGCATAAATGTGACAAGCTCCTATTATTTAGTGACCAAAGACAGTCGATGACTGTGAGCGCTGCTACGATGCTAATCTAAAATCCACCAATAAGATGACAGCTCCAAGTACGGTAGTGGCGATGGTGAAGCGTAAACGAAACATGCTAATGGACAGAAAAATTCTCTTTATTACCATAAAAACCCATTTTAAAGAATGTGTGTTTATGCAAACCCGTTTTCTGCATGAGCTGATTTCCGGATCACGCTGATTGATGACGTAAGCAAATCGTAGCCATCTCCTTTAATCGTTAGTCTTTCGTTAGAGGATCTCCTTCGTTAATCTGACATGGAGAACACACACTGTCTCACATTCTGCTTCAGAATCTGATGCAGTGTGATAAGTGATCATCTGCTGTAATTGCTCAGTCTGAAATGGTGTTACATTTTAAACGAGTGTGCAGTTAAATAAAGCAGAAATTTACCTACGCATTAATCAGACCAAACAGAAATAAAATCCGCCTGGAGGAAAAAAAACAGCTCACTTGAATGAATTATGAAAAAACAATTAACTGAAAATGCATACAATGACTAATCATCTGATTTTTCCTCCATCATGGAGAAGAAGTAACGATCATATTCCCCAGTGTGTTAGCCTTTAACGGTGTGTTAATTTGTGTAGAATGATTACCTAATGTAAAGTATACTCTTTATGTTCTTGATGTCTTTATGTTTGCTGACTTTTTTATTTGAAATGAACACCAGTACACGCTCGCATTTGAGACACAGCCTTAATTGGGTGTAATTAAGGAAGCGACACGAGCCAAGCCCTCTTTGTTCACAAGCAAAGCGGAACATACGTGCAAGGCTCATGAATAAATGATCACGCCGTTCCTCAGGTACAGCAGGAGCTGAATGACGAAACCCGAGCTCTCCGACTGTAATTTAACATCTCATTGCATCTACAGTTGCAGAGCTCTTAATCATATTTCTTTAGGCTGTTTCTAATAATAACTTACCTTCAACAAGTATAAATTAATACATTAATCAGTAATGGTTAAGCATTTACCAAAAGTATCTGTTTCAGTCATGTGAGCTGCTTATCCGGATCTTTATAAGCAACAAATTATATGTAACTAGACCTTCACAAATTTTAGTTGAATATCCCTGACCTGAAGGATGCAATGCCGCCTGAAAACTCATTTAAAGAACATAAACTGACCCTAAGAACCACTGTTGTATTTTAAGGACTCCATTTTTGCTGCATACAAGAAAACAAACCTTTACAGCGCCCTTTTTCTTACACAGCTGAATTTCCGGCTCAGTTTTACTTGTTCTGTCAGATGATTGGGTCGTGCTATGGATGACGTCTGACTTCAACTGAAAGAACTGCAGATGAGCTTGTTTTCATGTGAACCCTCTCAGCAGTTCCTCACTGTGGCTTTAACAGGAAAGCGGGTCTGGTGGTGACACAAAAACTGTTCCAAGCCACAAAACACAGCGAAAAATGATCAGTGAAGTCTTCACTTCAGAGTTAGTGTTGTTATTTTAGTGTATTTAGTGGGTTTTTTTTAGTGTTTCCCCCACCACACACTTTTTGTGGCTGTAGGGAACGGTTAAACTGATACCCCAGTTTCCATTTTTGCATAAGAAGTTGCATAATGCTCATTTAAATTTGTACAAAATAAAAAAAATCTTAAAAGACAGTTTTGTGGAATAAAGAGAGGAAAGACAGAGAGAAAGACAGAAAGACAAAAGAAGAAGGTAAAGAAGGGAAACAGAAAAAATATTGTGTGTGTGTATATATATATATATATATATATATATATATATATATATATATATATATATATATATTTTGCAGCATAAAGTCAACTCCAAAAGTCAACTCTGCTACCAAGAGCTTTTATATTTCATCAGTTATTAAACGCCGATCCAACATTTTACTCATCTGCTCCTTATCGATCAACTTTAGTTCGTAACTGCAATCAGTTCCAATTTACTGTCTGACACACAAACATCTAGGAAAACTTTCATCTTATCGTATTGTATCATATACAACCTTTCATTAAACGTGTATAGAGGCGTGATGGAGAAAAATAAAGTTTGGTAGGAAGCAGCAGAGATCGTTGATAACTCTGGTGAGTGTAATGCTGTCAGAGTTAGCTTGCTTTGCTAATCTGAGAACAAAGCTGGAATGAAGCAGTTGTTGTTAATGTTGTTTGTGTGTTGCTGTGTTAGACAAATGAGGCCGACCTTCTCAGCTCGGTGTGGTATGTAAAACATCACCTGCCTCATTATTCGCTGCAGCTCGCCTTCTGCTGTGAAGCCTCAGTGCTGAGATGGAAATGATATTGAAATCATCAACGGACACAAGATCAGGTGTTGCGGATTGCGTCCATCGGCTTATGCTGAGGGTGGTTTCTTAATACAATTAATCAAATTAGCTACAATTATGGTTCAGCCTGAAAAGACTTGATTAGCAAACTTTTTGTTTATATTTTCTTTCAGTTTTTTTATATTTATATGGCCCTTCAGTTCTGTATTAAATTATACACTTTGTATACATTTTTATTTACTTAAGCTATTGTATTTTATCACTCAAAAACGTTTGAAACATTCTGATGTTTCACTTTCAAAATGTTCACTTTCACACAGTAATTTCACTGTCTGATAAGTAGCGAAGAACCTAAAACATTCATTACACACACTCATAGACACCGAGACTGCAGGCCTGTCCCACACCACAAACACTATTCTCCATATAAGCCTCATAAACACTCTCACTAAGTCCACTATACTGTAGCTTTTCCATGCTAACCTACTGCATCCTATAAGTATGTTTTACTTGCACCAAATGACTTGGTCATGTTAAAGAAAGCATGGCTAAGACAGGAATATTAAGTAAAATAAACTTCAGAAAGGTGTGTTTGTTGCACTGTAAGCAGCGATGTAAAAGCAGCAACTAACCAAGCACTCTGATAATATAACCCTGGAAACGTGATTATAAATGATCTCCTGAAATGAGTGCAAAGTGAATTTTAAAGAGAATCAGCTGAAAAAGCAGCAGTTATCTGATTAAACTGAGGAGCAACATCAGGAGCTTGACTGAAAACCTCTACTGACACCTTATGGCTGAAAAATAAACGACTGCTATGGCAAGTATGGCAATATTTTGGCATAAGCTATATGGCAATATACAACATATTCCATAACAATTTGTTTCTGGACAAAATAAAACAATCACTGGTAATGAGATGAAATTAATTTAAATGAATAAAAACATTTATTAAAACTTGTAGTACATGGAAAGCCTTCATTTATACTGCAGCTGGTTATAGCAGAATAAATCATAATTAAATGATTAATTGTAGAACGAATTGATTTGAGGAGTCACCTGAGAGAACGGCCATGAGGTTGTGCATTTTATTTTTAATTTCCTTCTACAAAAAGTACTCTTCCCATACCGGGAGTCGAACCCGGGCCGCCTGGGTGAAAACCAGGAATCCTAACCGCTAGACCATATGGGAGCTGAAAGCGCTTGCTGTCTCAGTGAACACCTTCCCATATTTTAATTGACATTCTCACATTAATTGAAACTGATAATTGTTGCTTTGTAGATCAAAGTCATAAAGACTTGCTATCAACATCCTGTCATTTAGTATATATACTATACTATACTATACTATAATATAATAACATCCTGACCAGGATAAACCTGGTACTGGAGATGTATGTTCAGTGAGAGCAACTTTTTTGCTGGAATGGCTCAATGATGCTGTCGAAACAGTGTCCCAGACCTGGTAAAGGTTTGACACACTCAGGTGAACCTGAAAAAGCACCAGTTATCTAATATAACTGAGGAGCAACATCAGGAGCTTTACTGAAAACCGCTACTGCCACCTTATGGCTGAAAAATGTTGTTTACAATAAAAATTTGGAAAGACTCCTGAAAGAACGGTAATTAAGCTGCACATTTTATTTCTTATTTCCTTCATGTGTAGTTTATAGAAAATCCTAATTCCCATACCGGGAGTCGAACCCGGGCCGCCTGGGTGAAAACCAGGAATCCTAACCGCTAGACCATATGGGAGGTGAAGGCACCTGCTGTCTCACTGAACACCTTCCCACAATTTAATTGAAATTCTCACATTAATTGAAATTGATCATTGTTGCTTTGTGGATCGCTTTAAACATCATCATAACGAATCGCTACATGCTTTTGATTCCATTTTGTCTCAGAAGTATTTTGAGTTACTACTGGGTTCATTTCATTAGCAATTAAATCATAGGTTATAAGTATAGTTGTGTTTTTGACGCCCTTTCCGACTTACCCTAAAGACTCAGAAGTGCATTTCACTCACAGACGATGAGATTTTACTTCATATTTATGACATAATACCATTTAGTATTACTAGTTAAAAATCTTCATTTTTTAAAACAGTTTTTAACCTTCAGTTTTGCCTATCTGTCGCTTAAATTATTGAGTGAAACTTTAATATAATATAATATAATAAATCCTGACCAGGATTAAGCTGGTACTGGAGAGCTGGGATTAAGGATCTGAGCGACGCTGACACGGGTCAAATTGATGACGGGATCACAGCATCTCCAAAACGCCAGGTCTTGAGGGGTGTTCCCGGTATGCAGTGGTTAGTACCTACCAAAAGTGGCCCAAGGAAGGACAACCTGCATTTTATTTCAAATTTCCTTCATGTGTATCTTATAGAAAACACTGATTCCCATACCGGGAGTCGAACCCGGGCCGCCTGGGTGAAAACCAGGAATCCTAACCGCTAGACCATATGGGAGCTGAGAACAACCCTCTCAGTGAACACTTCTTCAATGAATTGAAATTTCTTCTGCAACAGTATTGAAAAATGACCTTAAATCACCTCATGTATTAACCCTCAAAGCTTCACTTATATACTACACTGTACAATGTTCTAGTACATTTAGAAGGGTGACTTTATGCCTGTGATCCTGCAGGGATGTTTCTGTGAGAACAAACTCGTGTGACCTTGTAGGTGGAGTTTTTAAGATGAAGGCTAGTGTTTGAAGGCTAATGTTGTTTTTAAAAAATAAACTGACTGAACTTTTGCCAAGGTTAAAACTAAGATAAGCGGAAAGTGAAATAATTGGGTCGAGAGGCAAATGTGTGATTGAAAGAAAAAAAGAGAAAACTCCATCCGATGAGATCATTGCTTTAGAGTTGTATAAAAGCATGGGCCACGGTTATGTAAATCAGAGGCTCTGTAGACCATCTCGGCTTTGTTGCTTGGCATCCAGGACGCCTTGTCTTTGTATCTCATTTTCTTATTCTGATTTGCAGAAGTATTTGCTACGACGAGTGTTACTAATTAAGAAGCCTCTTTTGACTGCCAGATGGCTCCTTGTTGTGTTTTTTTTATCTTTGTCTAAATCTGTTGCTTAAATTATTCAGTGAAATTTGAATATATGTCTATGTGGTGGTCACTGTAGTGTCTCACCCTACAGTGGAAGGTAGCTGGGTGACTCCATATGACAGAGTATTACGGTATCTGGTCATCCTTTGATCATTTACATTTTTTTTTATCCATTTTTGATCCAACATTTGTGAAATAAACCCAGAAATGTTGGATCAAGCACATGAATGGCATGCATCTGACATGGTTGAAGATCCTCTGAATTTTGTGGCTCTATGATCTGTTCTTCATCAGCCAAGGTAAGAAGATTTCCAAGGGGCCTGAGAAAAGGGACATTTGACAAATGCTTTCTTACGGTTGTGAAAGTGGTGTAAAGGCATAAAACAGTTTTTATCAAGTTAGTTAACTAAATAACTAGCTAAACGCTTCAGCAAAGTCACCAATGTAATATTTTGGCACTTTCTTTCTTCTCATCTTCCAGTCATTTCAAAATGCACGTGTGTGAAGAAATTCTTTACTCGGCTCTGTCACCATACAGTCACTAAAACTGGCCAGTTGCTTTGAGTATATTGCATGAAAATGAGTGATTATTTTACTGAGTGAATATTAATATTAAAGGAAACATGAGACACAAGAAGACACAAGTTCACAGTTAGCAGCCCAATTTATTCAAGGAACATAAATTACTAGCGGAGGTTTTCTGTAAACCAGCTTTGTGACAACGTCCAATGTTAAAAGCGCTATACAAATAAAAATAGAATAGAATTGAATTGAGTTTGGCGTTTATCAATTTACCAATCCACTTCAAACGTAGAGCTAAAGAGACAAATCAAATATTTAAAAAAAATGCAACAGAACATTCTTTAATATTTTTATGGCCTCGACAGCTGGAAATCCAATAGCGGCAACGTTAATTGTGTGTATTAAACGCACCTGAATACGTGAAACTCTCGTAGCTTGACACTGTTTGAATGCGCTGCTGTCACTGGAGATCGCGCAGACACGTAAAACTCCTCTTACACTGTGACTACTGATATGGCTTTCCGCGCATGAATGCGCTGGTGTGTTTGAAAAGTACTCTGCCAGGTAAAACTTTTCCCACACTGTGTGCAGTGATATGGTTTCTCTTCTGTATGAATTTGCTGGTGTGTTTGAAGATTACCTTTCTGACTAAAACTCTTTCCGCACTGTGAGCACTGATAGGGCTTCTCTCCTGTGTGAATGCGCTGGTGTTTCTGGAGATCACTCTGTCGAGGAAAACGTTTCCCACACTCTGAGCAGTGATGAGGCTTCTCCCCTGTGTGAATGCGCCGGTGTTGCTGGAGAGAACTCTGTCGAGTGAAAGTCTTTCCACACTCTAAGCAGTGATGCGGCTTCTCTCCCGTGTGAACGACCTGGTGCTGCTGGAGAGAACTCTGTCGAGTAAAACTCTTTCCACACTGTGAGCACTGATACGGCTTCTCTCCCGTATGAATGCGCTGGTGTGCTTTAAGATTACTCTTGTTCGTAAATCTATTCCCACACTGCAAACAGGGATAGACTTTCTGCATTTGTCCATGAGAGCTGTTACTGGTGACAGTATCAGAAGATATTTGCTGAATACTGGAGCTTCTCGTCAATATTAGATTCTCAAACGGAATCTCTCCTGAAATCACCACTTTCTCATATTCATCGTTATGGTTTCTCCTGATGTGTGATTCGAGGTCAGTTTGAGATGTATAGGAAAGCGAACACCAGGAGCAGGAGAAGACTTGCAACTGATCATCGTCCATTTCTGGAGCAGAAAATGACAAGTATTAGAAACTCTTTGTGAAATGGAACAAAATATTCAAACCATTTCCAGGAAAATACTCTATAAAGTAACACAAACTCTATAAAATCTGGATGACCAAAGAAAAATGGAAGACATTAATATTCCCTGTAAACCTGTGTGACAAAGAGTGGCTTTTTATGCTAAAAACTCACATGGTGTGACACAACCAGTAAGATGTATTGCCCCTTTAGACCAAGAATAACATGTATTCTTAATAAATAAAATAAATTAAAATAACTAGTAAGTGATAACTGTATCATTGTCAGAAGCTTAAAACAATGTCTGCTCTACTGAGGTAATCAAAGGTTACCCCTGTCTTGTCAGTGACGGGCAGGAGTGGGTGTACGGGGCTGTGATTACTCCACATCTTTGTAGAATGGTGTCAGAGAAACAACTTATATATCAGTCTGGCCAAGACAAAAGATACGGTGGTGGACTTTAGGAAAATCAAGTCCCCACTGACCCCCGTCTCTATCCTGGCAAAGGATGTGAAGGTAGTGGAGACATATAAGTCCCTAGGGGTACACCTAGATAACAGGCTGGCCTGGACGTGTAACAGAGAAGCATTTAGTAGGAAAGGACAGAGCAGGTTACATTTTGAGGAAGCTCAAGTCCTTTAGTGTATGCAGCAGGATGCTGTACATGCTTTACCAGTTGGTGGTGGTGAGCTCCACCTGCTGTGAAGCTGTGTTGGAGACGTGGCATGAAGGCAGTTGATACCAGTAAACTGAACAAGTTTATCAGGAGGATGTTACAGGTCACTGGGACCAAGCTGGATTCCCTTGAATCAGTTGTTCAGGAGAGTATGTTGGCTAAACTTCTGCTCATCATGGACAATATCTCCCAGCCCTTCCATGACTTGTTTACTCAAACAGTAAAGCACTTTCAGCTCCAGATTGATCCAACCACAGTGCGAAAACGAGCCGTACAAGACCGTAAAGCTCAGCCAGCCTGTGCTATCAATACACAACCAATTCACTGGGGATGCCTCTGGACTTGCGGAAACACCGTGGACCAACAATAAGAGATGTTGTGTTGAGTTACACAGTCATCTGAAACTCCCACTGGAAATACAGTACATCTGCTTGAGCAACCTCTGGCACGAGAATTTCTCTCGCGATGAATAAAGTTCTATCTTATATTATCTTAGATTAATTTTTTCTTTTTGATGAACTGTAACGCGATCTTTAGAGAGAGTGTTAGAGTGGCGGTGTTACCACAAACGGTCGCCGTACAGATGCTGCCTTCATCTTCAGACTCTTCCTCTTTTACAAGCATTATTTGAAATTCTTCATTCTGTTCATCCACAGTGCTGCTGTGTCCCACGGGGCTTGACGTTCCTTCACCTGAAATTCCATTATTTATAGTTAAATATTTTCATTTCAATTAAATCTGTAAAGCACAAAACCAAGAATAAGTGGAGGAAGAAAACATGTTGTGGTAACAGAAAAATACAGTCTAGTTAAAACTAAAAACTGCTACAGGAATCATAATACTTACAGAGATAGTCTTCATCTTCAGGTTCTTCCTTTATTACAGGTTTGTGTTCATCCACAGGTGTGATGTCTCCCAAAGTGCTTGATGTCCCTTCACCTGAAATTCCATCAGTCAGATTTAAACAGTCATTTAAAGAAAAATGCGGAGTACAAAACACAAACATAGAGGACAACTGAGCAATGTGAGGATGATTCGGTCACAAATTAAGTTTAGTTAAGACAAAAATGTACTACTGACCATCAGACTGGACTGTGCTGTGCGCTGCTGACTTACAGAGGTAGTCATCTTCAGTTTCTTCCTTTTTTATATGTTTCTGATGGTTCACAGTGTTGATGTGTCCCACAGAGCCTGAAAGCTAATGAACACAGAGTAATAACACTTAATAACAGAGTCAAGACTGCTTAAAGATCCTGACAGTTTGCTTGATTAGCAGAGTAGCATGCACTGGGGTATCTTTCTGAGTGGGACCTTTAACATCATGTTAATGATTTTACACAGCTTAGTCTTGTCTTTCAAAATTAGCAACTACTCTTTCTGGTAGTGAATTAATATCAATTTACAACAGAAGAACAACGTTCACACAGACTGCATTAACCCACTGACTGAACTACAGTAGTCTAATGTCCTTTAGAGCTGTTTGGTTGTATGCAGGGGCGCGAAGCTGGACTGTCAATCATCCGGAGCTGAGCCCAGATTCTTCTCAATCAAAGAACTTTTAAAAACGTACTTATAAACAGACTGTTTCCTTGCATTTTTCTTCCTTACATGTGAGGGCTAATTGCTTAAAAAATGTGAAAATTGGAGAAGGAAAGAAGGGTTTGGATTTGCACATGAATAATCCAGCCACTCAAATGTCTCAAACCAGCATCATATCAGATACAAAAGTACCAGACGGATAAAATCTAAAACTTATTGGCTATCTAACATGAGACCGGGCTAGTGTGGTGTCGCTAGCCATGTGGAGGCACAACTAAGCTATCGTCGCATTGGTTTAGCCTAATACAGTGCCATGCACACTACATGAGCTGTCTTTATGCTCTGCTTATAACATGTTTACGTAACTTGGGACTCATATAGACATCTTTTATTCCTGACAGGATGTTAGTGTTTCAGTTTCAACCCTTTTACTGTTAAATAAAAATCAGCATATATCTATTTTCCCCTCACACTAACTGACTGTGTGAGCTAGCGTTCGGCAGAGTTGAAAGCTGTCAGCCAGTAAGACGTGAGTATTTCCACGTATTTTCCTGTAAACCCTGTCTGATTCGTCTTACCTTGTTACGTGTTGACAAACCGCTCCAAGTGGAGAATTATTCAGGGCTAAAGAAATAAATCTTCAGAGGCCAGGTTACACCCCTGGGTGCTTCCTGAGTCTATTATTCACCTTCATAAAATGATTATAAATACCTCATATTTAAAATCAGTCCACTAACAGGTACCACGTGACTGAGAAGGACACACACTGTTTAACTAATAAAAGAAAGTGGGATATTGAAAGTCTTTCTTACACACGTTTACTACGGAAATGTCCGAATATGTGAAGCTCATATTTAAATCCGTCACTCGAAAAAAATGATCATGCACACATACGGCTAAACTTTACCTGTGAGCGAGCAGGAGTGTGTAGAGATTTTCTGAAAGGGCTCCGTTGCACCTCTGCTGACTCCATCACAAAAAGTCTACAAGGTCCCGATTCTGGGAAAAAAAGAAAAGACGATCCACAGAACATTTAAAATAAACCATGAATATTTAATTTAGAAACAGGAAGAAACAGGAAGAACCAGTCAAACGTTGAAAAAAACCCCCACAAGTTATGTATTTAACAATGGTTCTGTGAAACCTCTAAACACCAAGACCTCGTAACAAATCACCCATAATGAAGTATTTACAACAAACTGTCACCATACTACAGCTTTATTTCCCTTACAGCTTCTCGCTGAGTTCTGGCACTGGTTCTGAATGACAAGGAACCGGTTATATCAATATAGGACTACGCTGAAGAGTGCTCAGAGATTCTGCCATGGACCATCAGCAGTTTCAGGCTCTCGCACTGCGGCTGGGGCGGAGCCAGGACTATCTTCTGGTGCTGCTGGATGTGGGCATTTGTGAATAAGCAAGCTGTTTACGTCGCTTGAGCAGATTCTACGAAACGGTCCGAATCTGTCACCCAAGAGCGATATTGGTATCGTCACACAGTCAGCATGTCATAGTCACTACATCATGGGACAGGATGCTGACCTGGTCGACACCTACAAATATCTTGGTGTCCTCCTTGACAACATGCTTGGACTGGAAGATCAGCATGAAGGCTGTGTACAGGAACGGGATGAACAGGCTATATTTTATGACAAAGAGTTGAAGCTCAAGTATCATCCATCCCCTCCAATCAGCTCTGCTGTAGCAAGCAACGGTACAGGAGGTCATTTTTACAACGTGCTGTACAACACTTCATCACTGCGCCGGGACATTTCAGTACACATTAGAGCCTGTTCCTGGAATAAGCTCATTGGTCATCCGTTGCATTTTTTGCAGTAGATTGCATTCTGCTGTGAGCAAGTACATTTACACCGCATTTACACCGCATTTATGCCACAGTTACGCCACATTTACGCCGCATTTACGCCGCATTTACGCCGCAGTTACACCGCAGTTACACCGCAGTTACACCGCAGTTACACCGCATTTACACCGCAGTTACACCGCAGTTACACCGCAGTTACACCGCATTTACACCGCATTTACACCGCATTTACAACGCATTTACAACGCATTTACACCGCATTTACAACGCATTTACAACGCATTTACACCGCATTTACACCGCATTTACACCGCAGTTACACCGCATTTACACCGCATTTACACCACATTTACACCACATTTACACCGCAGTTACACCACAGTTACAGCATTTAGCAGACCTCCTTATCCGGAGCGACTTACAGAAGTGAATGTTTACTTTTATTACTTCTTGAATACTTCCTCTACTTTCTGCATGCTGCTGTAATCTGGGAATTTCTCTTTGGAACTAAAAAAAGTTATCTATCTATCTATCTATCTATCTATCTATCTATTATACACTGCATCTTTGAGACGGATAATAAGTCCTTGAGTGAGTGGATAGTCTCACCTGGACACTGCAGAACTGTACTTATGCTGCTGCTGTAATCATAAAAACTGTCCTGTGTTCATCCCAGGACTCTCATTCACAGTTCAATTCAATTCAGTTCTATTTTATAGCACTTTTAACAGTGGATATTGTCACAAAGCAGCTTTACAGAAATAAATACATTCAGGATATACATTTTAAATGTATGATTTTATCCCTAATGAGCGAGCCAGAGGTGACGATGATGAGGAAAATCTCTCTGAGACGATATGAGGAAGAAACCAGACTCAGAAGGAACCCATCCTCATCTGGGTGCTAACGGATAGCGTGATTATACAATCTGCTCATAACGAATATCACTTCAACACACTTACTTCTGTTAGCTGTTACTCTTCTACACCTGGATGCTGTAATGATTTATAATCCCACCATCCGGTGTCATGCAGAAGAGGATGGATTTCTCTCAAGGGCTCTTCCTCGTGTTGTCTCAGTGAGGTTTTCCTTTCCACTGTCATCTCTGG
>CM074992.1:18194257-18206637 GCA_037576825.1 Pangasius krempfi
AAACCAGGTCCAGACTCACGCCTGATTGGATGTTTTGAAGCTGTGGACTGATTTGATTGGTCCATTAGCTGTAATGAGATGTGAAGCTCACAGTGAATTCTTGTCTATTCTGATGCTGTGATGAGTCACATGACTTTACAGATATGATCTACTGGAGCTCTATCAGCCCTGTGTGAAGAAGTTTAATGAAGTGCTTTTTGGTCAGTGCCAATGTTTTGGGTCAAAAAATAATTACTTTAATGACATTGTTAACAGTCAAAATAAACAATGCAATTCAATATTAGAAAAGTACAATAAATAAAACTTAACGACAGTGTGTATGTGACGCATTCTGACTCTTAGCCGCATGTAACAAAACATTTTAAACTTGGCTAAGTTGTTACTGGTCCGAACCTGTGCGGGCGTGTTTGAAGCACAGAGCTTTTTTTTTAAATTTTTTTTTTAATTTTGATGTTAGTTAGTTGTGCTGTCAGAGTCACGTAGCTTTCTGTAGCACTAAATGTGTTTTTGAATCTGGTGTTCTGCACTCCGAATGTGAACTTTCCAATCACAAGTGCTGATTTCTTTAACCTGAATTGAATCAGTAAGGAATTTGCGCCATTTTCGAGCCATGGTCTAAAAAGGCAAAATTACCAAAATTTTCACTGTCCAAATACTTATGGACCTGACTGTACTTTAGATGTTAAAGACATCATAAAGAAGGAACATCTCAGAAATGAATGTAGATACAAGCCTCACGTTTTGCACACTATTTATTGGGAATATTAACATTATTTCCAGAAAGTATGACGCAAACCTGAGATGGTCAGTTGTATGGCCTCCAGTGATTTCACATGGATTGATCCCTTGTCTTCTTCTAATTTAAACCTTTGTGGTTTGTATGGAGTGTGTAAGTCTACAGAATATTCTGGATTTTTGCTTATGATGATTTGACTCTTTCTCCAGAATCAGAACCCCTTAGCCCTTGTATAATGGACTCAGAAGAGGCCCAGCTGAGCTCTTTCAGAAATCCTGCAGACACTCATGCTCACTCACAGGTAAGGGTTGGCCATATGTGTGTACTGATCTGATGTTGTCTAAATTTATAAAGTTGTGATAAGGGAATAGTGGAACAACAAAGATTACAACGAGCAAAACACTTTTGTCATAGCAGATGACAGATTTATTCAGGTTTGTTTAAAAAAGACATACGTTTTATGTCTTTTTTAAACAAAAAAAAAAAAAAGGATTTATCCGTTGCACCTGTTAGGTGGCTCTGTTATGATGTATGAATAACGTATGTCACGAGGACACAGAGCCACCTTTCTCACTGGAAAGGTACTCAGAGATAACTGCTGTGCTCATGCTCCTGAGAAAGTTCCAGTCTTTTAGAACCTGGAGAAAATGCATGGTGATGCCCCGGTAGCAGCACTACAGACTTCCTGGAGAGGCATGTCTCTAATGCTCATGATGCTAAACAATAGGGCTGTCTGTAAGCATACGTGATGAAATCCACCACCCAGTTGGGAAGGTTTTGTTTATAGACCTCACATCTTTCCATCATGGCAGTTGATATGAGCATCTAAGGGCCACTGTTTCATCTAAATAATACCATACCAGTACCGGGCACAGAGGAACACTCTGTAGGCTCAACAGTTGCATGCAAGGAAACTTGATCGCAAGAGCACAGAGTTGTATAACTCTTTTTGACAATGTTTTTTTTTTACGACGACCATTTCAGATTAGCATCCTAAATAGTATGGTTAAGGGCCTGAAGTGATTCCAGTACAGTGGAGAGATCTCTCGCTGTTCTCTTAGGGAAGAGATCAAAGTGTTAGGCCTCTTTAGAAAGATTATAATAAACCCATGATCTCCCAGAGAGATTCCATCCACTGAACTGTGGTGGACTGTCATGACCAGCACATAGACCTTTAGTGTAGATGAGGACTTGCCCCTTGTGCCTGTCCCTGAAGAAAAATTTGTATCGTTGCAATTGGGCCATGCACCTGTTCCAGCCAAATCAAAGTTATTGTCATCTTCTCAGATGATAATCTCTAGATATATAAAGTCTGTTGATTTTCTTGTGCTAAATAAGTATTATTGCTCATTAGGTTTGCGAAGATGGACAGACAGACACTGCTACGGCTTCAGATGGAGGGACGTCAGGCCCTGTGGGACAAATCGCCCCTGTGGATCATGAGAAAAATGTAAAAAAGGAAGAACCTGAAGATGAAGACTACCTCTGTAAGTCAATAGGACACATTCATTACAGTCCACATTAGAGTCTGCTGTTCAGTAGTATATTTTAGTATAACTAGACTTTATTTGTTACTAAACCAATACCTTTATAATGATTTTACTTTCCACTCATTGTTCTGTTTTATACTTAACGTTTTTGCTTTAGATGATTGTTTTAAAATTCAACTGATGGAATTTCAGGTAAAGGGATATCAAGCACTCTAGGAGACATCACATCTGAACAGAAACATGTAATAAAGGAAGAACCTGAAGATGAAGGCTATCACTGTAAGACAACAAGGTGTATTAAACTCAGTAACACTTTGTGGAATTAACTAGCCTTCAGGTTTGAACCTCTGTTTCATATGATGAAGGTATTTAAATGAAAATAATGGAATTTCAGGTGAAGGAACATCAACTTCTGTGGGATGCATGAGCACTGTGGACCAACAGAGTGGAGAATTTCAGAGTAAACATAAAAAAGAGGAAGAGTCTGTAGAAGAAGACTACATCTGTTCAACAGTCTGTGGTTAAGTAACACTGTTACTTTAACACTCTCATTAAAGATCATTTTACAGTTTATTAAAAAGAAAAGGACCATCTTAAACATGCCATCTATTCATTTCATTATGACCGTGATTGGTTAGCTTTAGACTGCATGAAAACCCCAGGTATAAGTCAGCAAACACTGCAATCAAAATGTGATCAGGTCAGATGACATACCTCCAGAAGTTGTCTCAGTGTGATCCATAAAAAGCTGAACCACCTGATTTATTCCACTTTCCCTGCCACCTTTTTTGCGGCCACTCGCTGGTCAGGCCCCGGACCCGGGTGGCAGGGACCTCTCTCACATCCATGTGAACGCAGGAGACAGGGAGACTTCCCCACACCTGGGCTGTCCTTGGCAGGACCACCAGCCGGGCAAGGGTAATGGTGCTGCCAGAGTCTAGGAGACCTGTGGTGGGTGTCCCATCTACCTCTACCATGACTGTGTGGGCCTGCCTCAGGGTGCAGGCATGGATGGCACAGCCTGCGACCCAAGGTTTGGCGGCCTGTTGTAGAGGGTGCTGGTCCGGCTCAGTGGGCATGGGTTCATTGGGTGGAGCGGTATAGGTGGGGAGGCTGGGTGGCACTCTCCTGTCCCTGCCATCGCTGGGGTCTGGGCATTGGGGTGTGTTGTCCCGACATGGGTTAGGGCCGAAACCCCTCCTTTCCCCCCTGCCAATCGCCATGGTGGTGAGTACACACTCGAGAGTGTCTACCATCTCTCTGGGGTTACTGGGGTAAAGCATGTCGATGGCCTTCCACTCCTCAGGTGGCAAGGCTCTCAAATACCGGTCCATGGCCACCCTCTCCACAACCTCGGCGGTGGTGTGCTTGTCGGGCTGGAGCCACCGCCAGGTGGTGCGAAGCAGGGAATCCATTTAGGGAGTGTGGGGAGTGGCTTCTGGCCAGTAGGCCCAGCTGTGGTACTCTGCCACTGGGGTGGTCGGTGACAGCCCGCTGCGGGCCAGGATCTCTTCTTTGAGCAGCTTGTAGTCAGCGGCAAGAGTGTGTAGTAGGCCAGCTGCGCATCCACAGAAAGAAGGGGCATGAGGATCTGGGCCCATTCCTCCTTGGGCCAGCCTTCCTGGGCAGCGACCTGCTTGAAGGCCTGTAGGTAAGCTTTGAGATCATTTTCTGCAGTCATTTTGTTGAGGAGCGGCTGTGTGTCTCAGGGAGGGCCGGGCAGGGGGATAGCAGAGGCTGTGCTCGGTTTCCGGAGGCCCAGCAGCTCTTTGGTCGTGGTGTACAGTCCGAGGGCCAGCTCCTGTGCCACAACCTGCTGCTGGAGGCTGCTCTCCAGAAGATGCTGTAGGATCTGCTCCATGGGTCAGGAAGGGGTTGGGTCTGTGCTCATGCCCACTTTCTCCACCAGTGTAGCAACTCAGGGCTGTGAGGGACTGAACACAGACATAGGAGAAACCAAAAAAAGTCAGAAGTGGGTGTTTATTTAATAAAAGGGAAGGAGTGTAGGTGAAGGAGTGAGGTGCGTAAGTGCAGGTGAGGGTCAGGGTGGTCGATGGCAGCAGCCAGGCAGCACGGTCAGCAGGTCTTGGGTGTTGGTGAGACGGGCCTTAGTGTGTCTGACTCGCTGCTGTCTGTGGGGGGAGAGAGAGAGACATAGTCGGGAGCAAGAGTATACGGGAGAGAGAGAGAACCCTTTTATAGTCCATGGTCTTCTTGCTGACAGTAGAGAGCTGTGAGGAACACTTTTTTTCTTTGTGCCCGGCTCTTTGGCCCACAGTCACACACATACAAATGTCACACACATACTTCTGGTGGTCCTGTAGAGGATTACAAGGATTTAGTTTTCAGTGCTGATGCTCCTTTTGGTGGCTTGTCATGTCAGCTTCCCTTCAGGAAGTATATCCTATCTGGGAAGTTGAATGTCATCCACACTCAGATTGATTTTAGTGATGGTGGTTGATGCAAGCTGACAGTGTCTACCAAAGTATTGTTACTCTGCCTGGGGAATGTCCATGTCATAGGCAAGTTTTACTGGTGTAGAACTGTGCAGCAGCATTATTTTAGTGTTGTAGCGTCATTGAGGCATAATGGCAATCAGAGCCCTTTAGTATAACTCTGTGTGAGTCCTTAGAATCTGCAAAAACTTTACCAGAGGATATCATCCAGGTAACAAATGTGTTTACATTACTCTCTGTATCATACTACATGCCTTTGTTAGTCAATCAAAGCACAAGTTGACTGGGAGCATTTTGTATGCTTCCTCTAGTCACGCATAATTCAAAGAGACTATATTACACTCATAGTGTTTTCCTAAAAAAACATTTCACAATAAAAACTTGTAAATTCTAATACTGTTCATTTTGTGCTCCAGAAATGAACGATGCCCAGTCACGAGTCTTCTCCTGCTCCTGGTGTTCTCTTTCCTATTCATCTGAAATTTACCTTCAGAAGCACATCAGACGATGCCACTATGAGGAATATGTGAGACTGATAAAACCAGGAGAGTTTAAATATGAGAACGTGATGCTCACAAGAAGCTCCAATCATAGCCAAACAATTTCTGGTACTCCCAACAGCAATACCTCTCAAGAACAAATACAGAAAGAAATCTATCCTTGCTCACTCTGTGAGAAGAATTTTACTGATCAGAAACATCTCCAACAACATCAGCACCTTCACACAGGAGAGAAGCCGTATTACTGCTCACAGTGTGGGAAGAGTTTTGCCCACAAGTGTAGTCTCCAACGACACCAGCGCATTCACACAGGAGAGAAGCCATATTACTGCACACAGTGTGGGAAGAGTTTTACCCAAGCATGTAGTCTCCAACGACACCAACGCATTCACAATGGACGGAAGAATTATAACTGCTCACAGTGTGGGAAGAGTTTTGCCCAACGGGGTAACCTCCTACAGCATCAGCGGATTCACACAGGAGAGAAGCCGTATCACTGCTCACAGTGTGGAAAGAGTTTTTCCCACAAGTGTAATCTCCAAACACACCAGCACATTCACACAGGAGAGAAGCCGTATCACTGCTCACAGTGTGGAAAGAGTTTTTCCTACAAGTCTAATCTCCAAACACACCAGCATATTCACACAGGAGAGAAGCCGTATCACTGCTCACAGTGTGGGAAGAGTTTTTCCCACAAGTGCAACCTCCAAACACATCAGCGCATTCACACAGGAGAGAGGCCGTATCACTGCTCACAGTGTGGAAAGAGTTTTAGAGGCAAGATGTATCTCATAGCACACCAGATCATTCACACAGGAGAGAAGCCATATCACTGCTCACAGTGTGGGAAGAGTTTTACTCGACATAGATATCTCCAACATCATCAGCTCATTCACATACAAAAGAAGCCATATTGTTGTTGAGAAGAGTGTGAGTTCAAAAAGAGTTTTGTTCAAAAGAGTGAACTCCAATCACACCAGCGCATTCACACAGGAGAGAAGCCATATCACTGTTGAGAGTGTGGGAAGAGTTGTAGTCAATATAGTAATGTCTTCACATCAGCGTATTCAAATAGCAGAGAAACTATGTCAGCGTTTCTAGTGTGGACAGTGATGTATTTATTCAGGTGCATTTACAGCTGCAGCTGCTATAATGATACGTAGTTAAGCAAATAAAGAAATAAATAAACTTTAAGACTGAGTATTTTGAGTAGTTTTTGAGTTTTTATGTCTGGGATAGTATTCCTCTTATACAACACTGATTTGCCAACAAATACAATTTGTAATCTATTAAAGAATCCATTGGATGGAACTTCACAGTGCTGATGGACAATGACTCATGTCTGACATCACCTTTAGACTTGCACCAAGAAGTTATGCAATTCATCAGTTAGGAATAAAAAGACCTCCACAGACAAAAGCTATACAAGATGCTTGGAGTTGAGTGTAAATTCCTGCTCAATCTGTATGTATTGTAATGCTTTTGTATCCTTCTGGTTTAAAAAAAACCCCAGCTAATCTGAGGTGTTTTTCACTTGTGTTTTGTTACTGATTTAATTGGAATAAATAGACTTTTTCATTTTGGAGAAGTCCTTTTTCCCCCCTCAACAACTGGCAGTGCTGTGGCCAAAGAACACCCTGGAACTCCTTTTCTTTACCTTTCTTGCATTTCTGGAAGATACCTTACAGCTGGCAACACATCCAGAAGTATTTTCCAGGAAAGCGAGAAAGGCAGGGAAAGAGAATCCTTAGGCCTTCTTCAATCACAGGCCCAGTGACCCTAGCACATGCACTTTATGTAGTAATGTGTAGTCTCTTGTAGTTCTGTTTTAGAGGAACCCTGTTTCGTTTGACTGTATACTAACTAGCTGTATATGGTTGAAATGACAGTAAAGCCACTTGACTTGACACAGGCAATGGCTGTGTGCTAACCAAGAGGTTCATTCTCTCTTGGACAAAGACATGATTTTAAAAAAAATTGTATTGCCTGTGTGCTTTTCTTACTATATAACCTTAGTTTTTAGACTGATGGCATTCTTAGTCCATGACCTAGTGAACCAGTATCAGGATGTGTTTACTGATAGAGACTTCAGAGCAATTCTGTAAGTCACTCTGGATAAGAGCATCTGCTAAATGCCATAAATGTAAATGTAAATGATTAAAAGGTTAGACATTGATGTCCAGAACAAGTAGTTCTATTCACCATATTTTCTAATTCAGAAAAGGATGGAAATTTGTCAGATAACAATTCAATTCAGTTTTATTTGTGTAGCGCTTTTAACAATGGACATTGTCACAAAGCAGCTTTACAGAAATAAATACATTCAGGATATAAACTGTAAATGTATGAATTCACTGGTTTTTAAAGACCCTGACATTCAGTATGCTGAATGCACCAGATGTTCTTTCGCACCCAGGATTGGTTTCATGTCCCTGAACACAAGAACATGGATTCTTTTTGAGGTTGGCCTTGCAAGGACAGGCGCTCCAATTCAAATTTCCATCCTTTGTCCTCTCTAGCGGTAAGGTTATTCATGAGATGCATGCACGCATCCCTGTCCCCTCAGAGAGCAAGAGATATTTTCCAACAAGGAGCAGGCGACCCGAGCTACACCAAGCCTCCTCATACAAATTTCTTTTAGGGTGAACTGAAAGAAAACCTCCCTGATACTGAAACCAAGCACACAATCCATGATTGTGAAGCTAGATTAGTTGAGGACCTTAGCCACTCCCATCGCTTGCAAAACAAATTCATGCAAGACGTTATGTGTGGTTCCGGCTCCTGCTAAGGATTCTTGGGATGTTAACCACAGCTGCAGCAGTAGTTCCTTTAGGACCGTTGGAACTTTCAGAAATACAGTCAGGTCAGCTTTAATTCAAGGGGTTTAATAAAAATATTGCATTAACTGTTTAGGTATTACAGCCATTTTTATATAGTGCCTCCATTTTCACAGGCTCAGAAGTAATTGGACAGTTGACTGATAAGCAGTTTCATGGCCAGGTGTGACCTGTTTCCTTGTTATTTCATGACAAAGATTACAAGATTACTTGGCTGACCCATGCCATGTCGTTTACTCTGAGTACCAGCTCTTACTCTCTGATGGATGTTATAGAGCACCAATGTGCAAGAGTAACTGCTTCAAAAAGTCATTTGTGCCAATTTCAATCAACATTTTAAACAGTAACAGGTGACTAAGCAACAGATAATGGACTGTGCAATATGTTATCTATCTATCTATCTATCTATCTATCTATCTATCTATCTATCTATCGATTTCACACTTTTAATCTGACAAGATGTTAACTGTTTATCTTTTTATTATTCTTATTACATGTTCATTGTTTTTTATTTCTTTTTAATCAGTTGTATGTATATGACCGAATGGGTTTGAATGTTGCAGCTATAATGAGTCCAAGTAAAAATGTCCCGCAAGGGACAATAAACTTCATCTCATCTCATCTCATCTTATCATCTTTTATACTAGCAAGTTAAAGGCTGTATCATTAAAATTGAGATATTTCTAATGGATTTATTGTAGGATATTCATATGGAATTTTCTCCAACAGTGAAGACTGCATTTGAAGGCAGCTTAAGCATGTGATTTTTGAACATGACCCAGGTTTGGTTTTAGCTGGTAACGGATTTATGATTAACAGAGTGGTCGAGTGCCTCTGACATCTAAATAGGTGTTTCAGAGCTTTTTGTTCTTGCCACTTAGTCTTATGGACACCAGTATGATGGTATTTCTAGGGCAAAAATTACAAAAAAAAAAAAATGCAGTTGGAGATATTCTTGAATTAATTTTAAATTTATTTGTCACTCCTGGGAAAATAAAAATAAAATGTAATTTTAATTCAAATCAATTTTATTTGTTTAGCGCTTTCAACAATGGACATTGTCACAAGCAGCTTTACAGAAATCTGGATATAAAATTTAATTTAGATTAAAATTTATAAATTTATTCCTAATGAGCGAGCCAGAGGCGACGACGATGAGGAAAAACTCCCTGAGACATCATGAGGAAGAAACCTTGAGAGGAAACAGACTCAAAAGGAACCCATCCTCATCTGTGTGACACCGGATAGTGCGATTATAAATCATTCCCCTCTATAACTGTGTACTACATGGACAAAGAGTGCAATTGTGTAACCAGGAAATTCATTGTAGTTTTCAACTCAATAAAATTTTATTTGTATAGCACTTTTAACAATGGACATTGTCACAAAGCAGCTTTACAGAAATACATAAATTCACGATATAAATATAGTACTGCAAATAAACCATATCTTCCATAAAGTGACATGTCGCTGATCTTTATTGCAAAGTTCCTGGGGAATCTCCACAGCAAGAAATCTGCAATCTAACAGAACTCACTCCTTCAAGACATCCTTACTGGTTCGTCTATTATAAAGAAAAAATCACTTGACCAAAGTTAGTGAAATAGTTTTTAATTTGATTTAAAGGAGTCCCTGCTGAAAAACAAACACAGACATTCTAATGGTTTCCACTACAAAAACCACTAAAACCACCAGCTCTTAACCATTAAAACCATTAATGGTCCTTAATGGTATCCACTAGACAATAGATGGCCACAAATTACCAGTAGAAACCCACAGGGACCTTTAGAGTTTCTGTTTAAACCAATACAATTCCCATTAAACCATTAAAACCATTACTATGTTTCTGTTGTTTTTTCAACAGGGATCAATATACAGTATGTTAGCAAATTGCTGTATAACTAAACTTTAAACTGTGATTAATCACAGCACTGAGACCTCAGTATAAGTAACACAGAGGTAGGAAGTTCATGAACTTTTCTCATTAAGATGGAGACAAGGCCACACCTGGTGTTCAGGTTTGGTTTCCCTGGTAACAGACTCGTGATTTACAGGAAGCTCCAGCAGGCGGCGCTGTGAACATGAACTGCGATGTAAACTGACCACAGAAGAAGACAAGCTTTTATTTTCTCTCTCCTTGTAAACATTGGAGCCTTTTGATCGGGTTAATAATTTCTCCGTGAAACTATTCCTGATTTTATTTCTCATTACATAAAAATAACAGTTTTTATTGTCTGTATTTGAGGATGTTCACTACATTGTGATTTAAAAGCTGAGGTAAGTTAAACTAGCAGAGTGCTGTGAAACAGAGAATGCTACTCCTCTGAGATTCCGGTTTAGTAAAATCATAAATAAAAACTCATTTATTTGTGAACATTTGCTAAATTATTGTAGTTTATTATTGAATGCGCCACCATCTCCACCAGGTCATAATGATTACGTGGTTAATGTAGTTATCTATCACTAACATTGGGCCTCATTTATCAATCTTTTTAGTAAAGTTGTGTGTAAAAGTTTGTGTAAACCAAACCGAACTAAATTTCCACCGGAAACGCTGTTTTGTTTTTTTTTTGTGCTTTTTTTTTTTTGTGTATGTTGATGAATGCCAGTCCCGACACGGCTGATTTGCATAGTGACGTAGTGACGCCCACAAAACTCCATAAAAGGTAAAGTGCACAGAGAGCTGCGAGCATGAAATGAACAATCAAGTGCTGCGTCTCAATTAGTCTTCAATCCGTCCTGAACAGTATCCGAGATTAGTATTAGTGTCTCCGGAATCACTGGCTGAGTCCGAATATCCCTACTACCCTACTATACCTTAGACGCCAAAGGAGTAGTGTGTCTGAATTCTCAGTATTCATAAAACAGTGTGCGAGAAATAACCGAACGATCTCCTGCTTCCGCCGAGATTCTGCAGTATGGAACCAGTGGACACTGCGCTATCCCATAAGGCAACGGGGCTGGCGTGGAAGAGCTGTCAGAATCGAAAATGGCGGAAGGCAGCGCATCAGCTCTTTTTAGTGCTATAGGTATTAAACGTTGTTCCTTGTGGTTAGCTTGTTGTTAACTTGTTGAAGGTTTACACAAGCAAAAAAAACCATTTGCTCTAATCTGGCGGGCTCTCCAAGTTTGTTGCGGTTACTGTGACATCGTAGGTCACATGACAATTCCAACATGGTGGATGTAGTATATCTGGATTGTATTTATACTACACACGTATACTGATCAGTACATACTCTATCGACGAATCGAATGCAGTACGTACTGTCACAGGACGCGATTTCGGACGCAGTATGTTGAAATGAGGATCACAAAGGTCACCGGATGGTCGACTGTTTCCGGTAGATTTTCGTGTGGATCCGTAGACACTTTTTCAGCTAATATTACCCACAACTCTTTGCGCGAGGGAGGAGGAGTTTTGTGATGATTTGCTTCGCTAAATTCAACCTGCAAACATGGCAGACGAGTGTAACTTTGGTGATGCGTTTTCAGTATTTAAGTGTAAGAACTTATATGTTAAGCACTAACCAAATTTTTAAAAGCTGAAATGCAGCAAGAAGGTTGTTTACGGTGACAGTGTGCGTATCTAGGCAACAGCGCTTTCTTCTGTTACATGACGTATTACTATGTCCCAGTACTTGCATACTACTCTTTTGCTACACACCTAAATGCATGTACGTTTTCTTTACAAAAATAGTGCATACTTTTAGTGCAGCAATGGTAAAGGCTGAAACACAAAAGTGGAAGTTATTTTAACTTGCTTCTATGCCAATAAAAATGTTTAATAATGTGTAATATTAACAATAAGTGAGCTGTAAATATTCCATCATCTGAGGCGTTTGTTTACGGCTTACGGCTCTGCGCAGACAGACCGGCCGTCCTCCGTTTGTACAGCGCCATTTCTTTTATCATAATTGAATGATTATTTTTATTTCTTTTAATTCATGGATTTGGGTTGGCTGACTTTACTATTTTACCATTCTCTTGATGGAGCTCTTAGTCCCTGAGCGAGTGAACCAGCATGAGGATGTGTTTCTGATCAAGACTCCAAAGCTCTTCTATCAGTCGCTCTGGATAAAAGTGTAGTAAACATAAACAGTTTAAATTCCACAGAATATTCCAGATAGAAAAGTGCAGTAATTCATGCAGATCATATAATTTGATGTCGATCAAGTCGAGGTTTACATTAGTTAGCCTTTTATGTGTAAATTTACACACACTCAGGATTTACAGTATTTTCATGAAAACCAAAATTAATTTTCAATTCAATTTCAATTCAGTTTGTTTGTATAGCACTTTTAACAATGGACATTGTCACAAAGCAGCTTTACAGAAATAAATGGATTAACAAAATATATATT
>CM074992.1:18243418-18253540 GCA_037576825.1 Pangasius krempfi
CATCATTAGGCTGAAAAAACAAAACAAACCCATCAGAGAGATAGCAAAAACATTAGGCGTGGCCAAAACAACTGTTTAGAACATTCTTAAAAAGAAGGAACTCACCCAAATGTCCCAATATTTATGGACCTGACTGTATCTGATAATTGCAGCCTTACCAACAGATTCTCTTCTGAATGAATCCCATATTGTTGAGCAGTCAGTGAACGTTCTTCCCTTCAGTTTGCCGACCATATACAATACAGTAATTTGATGCAAAGTCTGCCAGACACATCTTTTCAAACTCCTGTGTCTGAGGTCTTGCTCTGTATTTATTTATTCTACCCGGCATCCAGACGTCCTCTGAATCTGGATCTTTGTTTTGCAGGACACTAAGGGGCAGACTCATCTTCAGGGCATCATCATCCGTCGGTATAAACACAACGCTTCATGAACACTTCTTCATTGGTAAGCTGCATGTCCGTGCCACAGACTCCTGAGCGCTTACTTGCATGTGTTTGGAGTAGGCCTGCATTATGTGCTTCATCTCATCCTCTTCGTTTATGTTTGTTTCACGCACTCCCTTGATCACATTCTTCATAAAATCATTCATTTCATGCTCTGGCTTCAAAATGTAGGACAGCATGTACATGATGCAGCTGTAAGAATCAAGAACATACTGAATGTCCATGTTAGCATTCCATGCCCTCAGCAAATCCGGATTGTATCCATTCACCCAAGCCTCCTTTGGATCACGCTTCAGCAAAATCACACTGGAAGTAGACAATGCCTCAGCGTAGTTACGCTAATCATCCATGGATAAATTACATTTTGTCAGCAGGTCTGACAAGTTGTCAAAAGAGGCTTGGGGATCATTCAACAAATCCCACAATGGCTTGAGTTTCATCCTGGCTTCATTCATTGCTTTTTGAGCAGCATCTAATCTTGCCTTCTTTCTGTCTGCATGGTCTTGGGCTTTGTCTTCATCCTCTTCAGGATGCTGTGGCCGTGGAAAAGTGATTGTGGTGTTGGTAGTTTGGGGAAACCAAATCTACACAACACATTTCCTTTCTTACATGACTTGGAGTGCTTCTTGCTGTGAAGCTGAACCTCTGTGACAATCTGATGGAGCTCAGGATCAGCTGTAGGATCAGGGAGCTGGCATGTTTTGTAGCGGTCGATAAAGTCACACAACCTTATCAGAATGATTTTCAAACTCAGGGGCATCCTTTACCCAAGCAAGTAAATGAATATGTGGGCTTCCTCTAGCTTGTAAAAGAAATCCTCAACTTTACCAATGGGTGACAAAAGCAGAGTCATTAGTGCATCCACTTTTTTTCAAACATCCGCATGACAGTGACAGGGTTACTTCTGAGGATGGTCACATTTAGTTGTCCAGTCAAGCTCTGAAAAGTCGATCTCTTCACCTTGCTGAGCCTTGATTGCTGATTACTTCAGCACTTCGGCTGCACTGAATGTGCAAAAGAAAGTAGGGGTTCCTAACTGTCTGATCAGGGCCTGTAGATCCCTCAGCGTTTTCTCCCAGTATGATGGAGAGCCTCTCAAGGGTTGCATGAACCTTGTGGCATCTCTGTTGTGTACCAGCCTTTCAATCTCACTATTACCCTGAAGCAACTTGTTGGAAATTCTTCGTCCAACTCTTGTAATAGGTTTCCCTTTTCGCAGCTGGATAGACATGCTGTTTCTAGCAAGTTGTGTTTCTGTCACAAACTGTGCGAAGAAAATGTAACTCTGATCCCTTGTAAAACGTGTGTCCACACAGAACAATCTTGTGTTGAAGTACATACTTGGAGATAATGCTGTTTGCCTTGCCTCGTCAATTGTATTCTGTCCAGTGGGGAACTGAACAGGGAAGGCCATGGCTTCCAGTTTTGGCATTTTGAAAAATCCAACAGGCTTTTTTCCCTGTGCAGGTGCAATGCTGAATATTCCCTCACCATATGATAAGATCTCCTGTGCGATACCAGGTGGCTGCATGCATGTGTCTAATGTGAGGCCTGGTCTAAGTTCATCCTTTTCCTCTACACTCACATGTTGCTCATCCTCATCAGCAACACCGAGTTGTTGTTCCGCTTCTGTGTCATCCACTTCCTCATCAAGATGACTTTCAAATATCGCAGTTTCTCTTATGGAGATATCCTTGTATTCCGAATGCATTGCTTTCAGCTTCAATAAAGGTTCAAGCACGTTATGCATATTCACAGTATAGAAGTGCTGGTATCCTTTAAACTTGATGTGTCTCTTCAGCTTCACCTGTAGAAGCTGGGACTCACTACTAGGTCTTGGCAGACAGTTAACCGTCTTCTCCACTTCAGAGGGCACACACACACACAACAGCACCATGCACTGCTCGCTGCTGTCCTTTGGGCAATGCAATTATTTTAGCAAATGGTAAAATTTAGCCAATTAGTTGACATTCAAGTACATTCAATTCAATCAGTTCTGTTTGAATGGGAGACAATTCAAGCTTGTTGGCTACTGCAATTGAAGGCATGTGTCCTCTCTTTAGATGGCTGTCGCAAGTGTGGCAGATCCATTCCTGTCTTCTTTCTTCCGGAAACACACAAGGATCTGAGCACGCACTGTCGCATACATGAACATGTCTCCTGGTTAAGCAAGATGCTGCAACAAGAACATTTTTGACATATTTCATTCTATTGCAGACCCTGACTTGATCAGGAAACAGGGCTCTGTGACAAACTGTGCACACATACGTAGGGCCTTGCTGAATCTTACATCTAAATGCATGTATGGCACTTTCCATCGCTTTGTTGACCAAAGGCTGGGGTGTTTCCTGGCTGAAACGGATGTATGTTTTATATTTCCTTTTCACCTTGAGTGCACATTGCAACTGATGAAGAGCATGGTATACATGGTTAGAGACATTTCTGTGTCTTGTGCAGGGTACATCGCAGTATGTGATGTGCTCTGTACTTTGGGTCATTTGCATATCTCTTGACCATGTACTCTTTCATTTTCTTCTGGAAGACAGGATCCGTCTTGTACCTCCTCACCATGTACTCTTTCTCATCTCTTTTGTACCCTCTAACCATGTATTGTTTCTTTTTGTTTCTGATGTGTGGATCCTGATTGTACTCTTCCCTAATGGCTTCTTTTTTATTTGTCCGGTATTCCAAACAGGTGACATACCTCTTTTTGTCATAATACCTTTTTTTATATTTTCTCAAGACATAAGATGCAGTTGTGTCTTTAGGTTCTCCACATTGTTTCTTTCCTTAACCTGTGCTTATTTTTTTAGTTATCAAATCCTAGTTTTCAACTCTTGTGGGAATGATCTTTTTGGCTCCAACATCTTTTCCTGGTTTGGGAAGAACCGAAATCTCCTGTGATACTGGTTCACTAGCTGACGTTGAAGGCAGTTTTCCAGGTTGTTGCTCCATTTCAAATGACACAGGCATGAATTCATAGCTGGCTTCATCACCATGATCCCAGAAGAGCTTGAGGATTCTGTCAATCATGTCACATAGGTGGGTAAAAGTTAACATGACAGCAGTTCCATCGTCAGTAGGATGGGGCAAACCTTCGGGAGTTCTTGAGTGTTCGGGGGGAACAATCAGCAGTGCATGGCTGACATCCATTGACAGACACTGCAGTCTTTCGTTGAGAGGAATCCACCACCTTTCCCTGCCAGGGGTCCCTCTGGCTCTTAGGTATCCCATCATCACATCAGACTTCTGCACATGGTGTGTTTGGTTAAATATTGACACAGTCAGCAGTACTTCCTCCATAGTCAGATGGTTCCGATGAAATCTTCCTTCAGCAATAAGCTGCATTTTAACACAAACATACAAAGCATCACCCTCCTCTAAAACTCTATCAAGGTCAGGCATCTTGAACAAAACTCCTTCACTGTGGTTGGCCAAGAATGTCAGAACTACACGTGTCCATTGATGATTTCTTGAGAATACATCATACCTTACATCACTCTGACAATGAGAAGCCTGCACAGACAAAACTCTAGGTGCACTATCACCACATTCTGCATATAATCTACCAGAGAACTGAGCTACAGCAGCGCTGGTGCTTGCCTGTTCAACCTGGAGATAATCATTCATGGAATTAAGCTGCTGGTAAAAATTAGTGTTATAGAACTAGTGTTAAATTGCACTCATAATGTTTGGGACAAAGGCATTTTGCTAAACAGTTTTAAGATAAGAACTGTAGAAGACATCAGTAACAGATTTTAGCCTTAACCTATGTCAGCCTGAACAGATGTCTATTCACCCACCTGTCTGCTTTTGTATGGAAGACTGACTACCATGTACCATCTTTTCAGAATTAAATGTATGCAAATATAATAAAGATATATAAATAACTTCACATTATAAAGAACTTCACATTATTTTTTCCTGGTTAGAACTGGTATTTTGATTGCACAGTAAAGTGCATTTATTTTAATTTAATTTCCATTTAATTAAAAATAAACTTAAATTAAAGTTAGTAAACCAGCGTTTCCTAATCCCAGTCCTCGAGCCCCCCCGCTCTGCACATTTCGTATGTTTCTCTTATCATGTACGTCTATCGTTTACACAGACGTGCAGACGCAGGTAGGCTCACACAACTGTCATCTCTCTCTCTCTCAATCCATAATTAATTCAAATAAATGCTGTAATTCATTCAAATCAGTCTGATCTCACCGCACTATTACATCTCTGTGTCTGAGTTGAAAGGGGAAGAATGCAAATCATCATTTTTACCCTTCCAGTCAAATATTGCACTGCAAACATCATTAAAACGTGCTTCTTGGGAAAAAGTAATCATCAAGCCCTGTTATTGATATAAAAAAAATAATTATTATTATTTTTAAAAATGGCATCTATGTTGTTCCACATCTGTATGTCTTTCATTTGTAGAATACAGTGTCAGTCCCCATTTAAACAAAAATGACTTTAAACAGTAATTGTAAGTAGTAGATATTTAAATCAATTACCAAATAGACTACTTCAATTTACATATTATTGCTGGGTCCCAAACATTAAGGTGCCCCGAAATAAGCGTGCTGAAATTCAAGAGAAAGTTATCAGTAGTACCTCAGGGAGTCTGGTCCGTTCATCTTCCAGTTCCAACTTTCTCCAACGCACTTTTTGAGCCTGAGATCTCTTTCCTTTCCGTGGCGAAAATTATATGAGACAAAAAAATAATTCTTGACAAATATATCTCACTAACAGCAGAGACTTCACTCTCAAATCTCAAATTATCAAAAGAAACCCATGGGTTTCTTTTTAATCCAATCCAACTGATATACAAACTAAAATACAGGATATTCTCACTTTGATAGGCACATACTTTAAAAGTTCCACTGATGTTAAAGCTGTTGAACCTGAAAGTGTAAAACCTGTAGTTTCAGGAAGAAAAAGCAGTTTAACAACAATGAAAGCAACTGTGTGTAAATATAATTAGCAAAAAATCAATATACAACAATTTTTCTTTTTTTTTTTTTTTAGTGTTTTTTTTAGTTTTTAGTTTCTCTTTTTAAAACAACAATAAAAGTGTAGAAAAATGAAGTGCTCTCTGTATGAGAGAGCAGAATGAAAAACAAAGAGAACCAGAAAAAGAACCTGGTTAAGATTTCTAGATAAACAACAACAAAAATCTCAAATAAATAAACAAAAAATATAGAAATATAGAAATAAAAATTCCTCTATTTATATGAATGCAGAACAAAAAAGTACAATAACAGCAACAACCTAAATATAAATGATTTGTATTATTATTATTTATTTATTTATTAAAGAAGCAAAAAGTACTAGGAACAAATGAAGTGCTCTCTGTAGAAAAAGCCAAAACACAAAGAACCCTGTGAAAGAAACAGAAACAGACATATTTGGGTCATAGGATCGACAACTATGGTGCTGTGATGAAAATGTCGTAGTACTGCTTAAGAATCAACACTGACCAAGGTGAGAAGCGCAGTGAAGATGCAGGTTTTGCTCTGATCAGACCGTCTGAAAAAACATAACATCACAACATAATGAAAACAAATTCAAGACTCAAGTCAAGTCAACTATGCATCACTTCCTTGCATGCTGAATTTTAATTATACATTTAATCTACATGTGCAATATAATTTACAAATTTTCGAGAAGTCAACTTATGCAAAATATGCTGTAACGGGCTGGCCATCTATTCAGGCCTACAGCAGGACACACTGGGATCAGCTCCAGCATCCCTTTTTAGGACCACTGGTTTGGAGAATGAATGGATGGATGGATGGATGGATGTGGTTTTAATTATTTCTGGTATAAACAAAATACAGTTTAATATAAAAAAATATTTCTGGTATAAACAAAATACAGTTTAATATAATAAAATATTTCTGGTATAAACAGAATACAGTTTGTTACGTCCTGGGGTATGTTCGTGTGTTTTTGTGTTTTGTTCTCTCCCCTTTTCTCTCGCCCGCCTCTCTCTCTCTCTCTCTCTCTCTCTCTCTCTCTCTGCAGCACTGCCTCATTGGATAACGTTACTGTCCATCTTGACTGACCCCACTGACGTCATTGGCCGTGATAACCAATCAACTTCTGACCCCGCCTATTTAAAACCCGCCCCCACTCATTCAGGGAGATTCTGTTCCCGCTGCCTTGTTGTGTTTGTTTTTTGACTACGCTCCCTTGTTGTGTTTGTTTTTGGGTCTTGTATGTCATTTGTTCCATGTTTTCCCCCGCTGTGTTTAGTCATCTGTCTCGTTAAACTTAGTGTTTGTTATCCCTGTTTTGTGACTCTGTTAGTGTTGAGGAAAAGTTTACAGGTAAGTACGTCACGTGACATACGTTGTACCGCACGTAGGATTTCCGGTTATGTTTGTATTAGACGCATTAGGTCAGGAGCGAGCAGCAGCCTCTGTACTTTTTGGTTTTGGAAAGATAGAGTAGGGTAGTTAGGGCGTCCTGGACGCTGAAGACTTTTTTTTTCTATCTTTTGTTATAGTTAGGGTAGAGGGTTTGAAAATAGTTAGACTTGTTTTGTTCTTTTCTTTGCTTTGGTGCCGCTGGCGTCCCTTTTCCCCTGAGTCTTGTTACGTGTTTCTGTAAATACGTTGTAAATATCACCACTGTCACTTGGCACACACGTTTTGTTCACCTGTATATAGATAAATAAATCACTTGGGTACACGCAATACTTGTCTTTGGTCACTGACTACACACACCTATTATTATTATTATTATTATTATTATTATTATTATTATTATTATTATTAATAATAATCATAAGTGTTACTCTCCACACACACCCTAGACTAATTGGGGACGTAACACAGTTTAATATAATAATATTATTTCTGGTATAAACAAAATACAGTTTAATATAATAAATTAATTTATAAATAAAAATAATTTATGATCCTGACCATTTTAACTATACTGATTACCTGAGTAACAAAGAAGCTAAATCTGAAGCAACGTGTATGTCATTAATTAAACCATTACCTCAAAATGTAGCCAAGACTGCTCATGAAACAGTATTCTACAACAGAGAAACAAGTCACACATAAAATTCAACTGCACAATATATCAGTCAGAACTCATGTAACTTTAATTGTCTTTGCAAAGACTGAAAGAAAAAAAATCTGTAAACATCTCACATTAAAGACAACCAGCTTTAAAGTGAAATGTATCTCTTTCTCTCTGTTGTTTCTTATGCATATGGCAGTATAACAACATGGCAGTTATTAAATATGTAAAAATTCTCATTAATTTTGATTCTTTTATCAGTAAATTAATTTATTGCGTTAATTAATACATTAATTCATTCACGTTGGTTATCTAAACAGCATGAGGAACAAAACAGTTATTCAAAAGCGAAGTAGACTACTGGCTGCGTTTACATGTTCCCCCACTTGCTTGAGCATCTTGAGCCTAAATCTAAAATGCATTTAATAATATACTGCGTTTAAACGTGAAAATATCTATGAAAGACTGTATTACTGTTTAAAAAAATAATCACTATGCTGATTTTTTAGTAACAAACGCTTCATTCCGTTCACTCTTTGCTGATAAACAGCACTCAGCTGCCATGAAGACATCAGCGAATTGGGAGTCGACTCTTACTCTAGGGCTGTTCAGAGTCGAGGAATCGACTCTTTTGGGGTCGACTCCCCATTACTAGCCTACCACAGTTATTAACTTGTACACGATTTAATATCACCACATAAGCCACCATTTTTGATGCTAGCGTAAAATAAGTGCCACAATGATCACGCAGTATATGCTAAACCAAAAACAAACAGGCTTACTGTCCGTCAAACACAAATATTCATATCATGTTTTCACACAAACATCTCTAAATAACTAAGAATTCGTTGGCTAGCTGTGGATATTACTTCGTCACCATTACAGAGCTAAAGGTGGCTTCAACTTCAACAAACGACGTAGACTATACAACATTTTATAACACAAATAATATTGCCTGAATCTGATTCAAATAAAGAGCAATATTTGACATTACAATGCTTTATAAAAGCAGCATCTTTGACCCCAACCGTCTGCACTCACCTCAAGAGAATAGTGGGACGTCTCTTCAGCAACGGCTCCAGGCGCTCGATTTTGCAGCCAATCAGCCGCAAGCTTTGATTGTTCAACCAATAGAATCCCACCTTCGCTGTGGATCGTCTTCACAGACTTTTGTGGTAATTTGACGTCTCCTCTCTAATTGCCGGGTGTGTGTGTGTTTCATGCTGTTTCATGGGCCGTCCCTCACCATAGTATATCTATGGGGCAATTTTGGGGCGCTCTTGTGCCCTAGGGGTACAACTTATACCTCACTGCGGGATATGTTCTCGCACAGCTTGCCAGCCTCTTCAAATATGGTGATTCACATGTTTCTGCGAAATTCTCGCTCTGAGCTACGACTCGTCAAAGTTGGTCGCAATGTTAAGTCTATGGGATTTTTTGACCGATTGTTCGCCGATTGTGCGACCACCGTCCGCCCGATCGCTTATAAAAGCCGTAGCACACCTCTCCTCAATAATCCGCACGATTTGACGCCTCTTTCGTTGGTCTGCGACAAACGGTGCGGGACGAGTTACGCGTCGAAGTTTTGTGTGGAATAATAATAATAATAATAATAATAATAATAATAATAATAATAATAAGTATGCAATATAATAATAGTGATGCTTTGCTTCGCAAGCACCACTAATAATAGGAGTAGTAGTGGTGGTGGTAGTGTCAATAAGTGAACTATAACAGTAGTAGTGGACTTTTTCTTTCTTTTTTACGCCCAACTTTCTTACATAGTAGGTTTTATTATTATTAAACTGCAGTAATCAATAACTACCTGCAGTGAAGCAGAGCTCGTTTATTAAATATTATTAATAGCTTCTTATCCCTATATATCGTATAAAACGCATTCGGCTGTAACACCCTATGCAGTGCTCTCTATGTAGTGTACAGTGTTATAATTGGACGCAGCCGCAGCTCTGACTCCGCCCACTGAGCCGCCGGACGACTTCAATTATCCAGTGTCTCGCGAGAACGCGCTCACGTCACTTGCTCCTTGACTGTTTTCATGGAGTTAGCTGATTCACAATTGGCGAAATGTGAGCGAGCTGATTCCGACATACAGGACATGGAGTAAGATATGTGGAGGATAAATTGCTGCATAAAGGTACAGAATGCGAAAATATGACATTTGTGTGTAACTCTAATGAGTAGCTGTGTGAGTTTGTGTCGTTTCTGTTAGCCGGCTAGCTAGCTAACGTTACCGGTCAAAGTTGTTCACCATGACCACAGCCGCGCAGTGACTAACACACAGCACACACGCTAAACATACGGTTTATTTAATTTCACACTGACTAATTTCTCTTCCTGCTTCACTAAAAGCTGTCAGGTTGAAAATAGACGTTAGGGCAGCTGTTACCTGCTAAGCTAGCCATTTTTTCTAGTTTTCCAGCTAGCTACCACAGCCGGTTACCCCTGGCTATACTATACCGGTTACCCCTGGCTATACTATACCGGTTACCCCTGGCTATACTATACCGGTTACCCCTGGCTATACTATACCGGTTACCCCTGGCTATACTATACCGGTTACCCCTGGCTATACTATACCGGTTACCCCTGGCTATACTATACCGGTTACCCCTGGCTATACTATACCGGT
>CM074992.1:18295565-18314650 GCA_037576825.1 Pangasius krempfi
GGATCACTGAACCCTCGTACCTCTGTTACCTGGTCTACACACTCAGGAGGGATCTGATTGGCTGCTCCTGGTCGAGAAGTTATCCAGAGGAGAGCAGAAGGACACAGATTCCCCTTGATGAGGTTCGTCAGCAACACATCCACTGAGGCTGATTCTGTCACATCACACAATCTTTCATTGTTCTGGAAATTTAGAGGAAGTCGACACTCATCCAGACCATCAAAGATGAACAGGATTTTGTAGGCATCACAGTTTAATAATTCTAGTTGTCTCATTTCTGGGAAAAAGTGATGAAGAAGATTCATCAGACAGAGATTTTCCTGCTTCATCAAATTCAGCTCTCTAAAGGGAAGTGGGAACATGAAGGTGACGTCCTGATTTGCTTTTCCTTCAGCCCAGTCCAGAATGAACTTCTGCACAGAGACTGTTTTTCCAATTCCAGCAACTCCTTTAGTCAGCACACTTCTGATGGACTTGTCTTTAAAGAGGTCATTACAGTTGATGGGTGTCTCCTGTGTTGCTGGTCTCCTGGACACTGTCTCAATCTGTCTCACTTCATGTTCATTATTGACGTCTCCACTCCATCCCTCTGTGATGTAGAGCTCTGTGTAGACTGCATTCAGAAGTGCTGAGCTTCCATGCTGGGAGATTCCTTCATTAATTCTTTTAAACTTCTGTCTCAGTTTGGATTTGAGTGTTTTCTGGTACTCAGAGACAAGGTCCAGCTCTAATAAACAAAGTAATAATGTTATAAAGCACAATGAATTATAAACATTTTGTTTTCTCAAGAGCATTTCCTGAAGGGGACATCAAAAGGATACCACCTTATTTTGAAACGCGGAAGTAAGTAGTAGCTCATATTTCCTCTTACTGTGCTCTCATGTCCAAATTCTCATCTGAAGTGACTTCTTCTAAGACTGCCTTCTACAAAAGGAAAAGTTGGAAACCTCTGCACAAGATCCTCCCAGAACCTGCTGGCTCCTCCTGCTCTGTTCTCCCTAACTGCTGAAGACTTTGCCAACCTTTATGATGGGAAGATTGAAAAAATTTGCCAGACCTTCACCTCTACCCCAACTCCTACACTACACATTCAGGAAACCCTTTCTCTTTCATTTGAAGGTTTTTCATCTAGCAACAGAAGAGATCCTGCAAGTCATCCTGTCCTGCAATCCTATCACATTCCCATTGGATCCAATGCCTTCCAGAGTGTTCCAGACATCTTAAATGACCTCCTCCCCTTAACATCTGGTCATGTACCAACTACATTCAAGAAAGCAAGGGTTATTCCCATCCTGAAGAAATCCACTCTGGATTCCTCACACATCAGCAACTACTGACTGGTATCACTTCTCTCTTTTCTTTCTAAAATCCTTGAATGCCCTGTCTACAATCAACTGTCTTTTTGTGTCTCTCAAAGAACAACCTCCAAAATCCTAAACATTCTGGCTTCAAAGCAACACATTCCACAGAAACTGCCTTTGTGGCTGTCACTAAGAAGCTCCATGCCACTAGATCAGCCAAACGGTCACCAGGTCTCTTTGACCTTTCAGCAGCGTTTGACACAGTAAACCACAAGACTCTCTTGTCCATCTTCAAGAGTCTTGGAATTTGCACAGAATGGCAATGGTTTGCTTTCTACCTGGATGGTCAGTCATATCAGTTGACACGGAGACTCTCCACTGGTGTCCCACAAGGCTCAGTACTTGGCCCTCTTGGTCCTGTTCTCCCTCTATACTCAATCTCTTGGTGAGGTCATATCCTCACATGAATTTTCATACCACTGCTATAGGGATGACACTCACCTCATGTTTCGCTCAGATCTCAGCATGTCTGGCAGACATTTCATCATGGATCAGATGAAAATTAATCCCAGCAAAACTGAACTGCTGTTCATCCAAGATGATTCATCCCCATGTCAGGATCTTGTGATCTCCCTGGACAACTCAGATCTCACCTTCAGTCACTGCACACAACCTTGAGGTAACCATGGATGTCTTTTTCCTCTTACATTGCTAATCTGACATGCTTATGCCAATTTCTGCTTTATAACATCAGAAGGATTCGTCCATTTCTTTACACACAGGCCACTCAGGTGCTTGTTCAGTCCCTTGTCATTTCAAGACTGAACTACTGCAACTCACTCCTGGCAGGTCTGCCTCTGGGCGCCATTCGAACTCTGCAACTGAGCCAGAATGCAGCTGCATGGCTTGGTTTCAACCTTCCTAAGTTCTCCCACATCACCCCATTGCTATGATCCCTCCACTGGCTTCCTGTAGCTGCTGCATCATGTTTAAAAAACTGATGCTTGCCTACAAAGCCAAAAATGGACCAGAACCCACCTACATTAAAAAACTTATCACACCCCACACTGCACCACGCTGCGATTCTCTAGAACTCGAATGGCATACAAACTTTAGCATACATCTCTATATAAACAATTAGATTGTTTCTATTAAATAGCAACACATTTTTACTCTATTATAAGGCTTAGCTTATGTGGAACATTGACCATACAAGCCTCTGTTGCTTGTTGCTATAGAAGTGATAATATATTAGAACAAGCATATTAATATAAACTTCTGATTTGCAGCTACTCACACCACCATTAGAGCTGCTGCTATAGACAATTAATCAACAATCTCTGACACTTCAACAGGGGTGTAAGTGTAAGTATGGACCAGAATTCTTACTGTTGTGCAGTGTGTTAGCGAGATCTGTATGGTTCATCTTCTTCAGGACGTGCAGTGTGATCTTCAGTGCTCCCTCTCTGACACTGTGCCGATCCTCATCATCCTCCCCCTCCCTTTCAGTGCATGCTGGGTAATCTGGACTCAGGAGCATCCTAAACCTCTTCAGTTCATTCTTTAATAGTTTGATGATTTTGCCTTCCAGATCCTAGTTAGAAGAGATCTAAATATAAGAGATCTAAATACAATATTGACAAACATATGTAATATTACAAAGTGCGAAAAGAAAAGTCCCTGTGTATTACCACAGTTAAAACTGAATTTCAGTCTGATTACCCATAATGCTGCTGCGCATAGATAAAACTGTTTTTAAAAAAAACACACAAGCAAACAAAAAAAAAAAAAAACACTGGTTACACAAGTTACACACAGAAAAAACACACACCTTGAATATGGACTCCAACTGATTTCTGCTGAGGATGTTTTTCTTTTGCGGTCTGTGAACAAACAAAACACATCATGTAATATGGACTATATTTATTTATTGTTGCACAACACACATTTATAAATACAAAGACAGATAATTAAACAAATTCAAAGATTTGAATTTGAAATTTCAACTTCACTTCCCACAATGCACCTCTGCCTACAAACCTTGGACTGCAACACCCATACACCACGTTCATGGCTACGGTCACAGGCACCTGATTACTGATTGCACACACCTGGACTCAATCACCTCCACACACATATAAGCACCCTCACTACACCAGCACTAGTTTGTTTCATAGTATCTTGGATACTTGACCTGACCCCCTGCCTGTTCTGTGTTTTTGATCTTTGCCTCGTGATTTGGATTTGTTTGTTATTGCCAGTTGTTTTAAGTAAAATCACACTCTGCAGTTGTTGTCTCTGCTGCCTGATGCATATTTAGAAACAAATGAATGCATTAATAAAATTTCTAGTTTCATTAATGTGCAGTCTGCAGCCAGGTGTAAAAGTACTTCTGTAGCACCTCAGATCCTCCTCTGCAGGTGGAATTGAACTCTTAGTCCAGGTTTCCTCACTACCAGTCCCTGAAGGCACAGTGTAGTGTTTTCCTGCTTCAACACCTGAGAAAGCTCAGGAAAGGATTCATAATGAGAAGAGTGAGATTGATCAAGTGGAACGCTGCCAGAAAACACCTCACAATACTGACCTCACGTCAGTAGAACTGCCTCCATCTCTGAACTTAATTGGAGAGTCCATTGATTGGTTACTCTTCATGGACACACAGCTGGGTTCTGGTGAGTCTGATCTCTTTCCCTCCATCGTTCTAGAAAACAGATATTAAATACATGCATGCTAATATAATTGCATATTAGCTTGTATATGGATGATTTTATGTAGAATTTGAATTAGTGTTCCATACAACCCATTAAAAATTTCCAGTCTGACCAGCAGTAAATCACATAAAACAAAAAACAAAACCAGGACAAAAACAGAGTGGAAAAAATAGTGGTTGTGAGAGAGAAAATCTCTTTTACAATTTGTTTGCAAATATATTAACTTCCAAATGTGTTAAAAAGAAATGAGTCTATCAGGCCCTTAGGCAAGTATATCTTGTCTCTTGTTTATTTTATTTATTATATTTTTATATACTGCTGTGTGTCGGTGCTGAGACATTTAAGAATTGAAAAAACACTCGAGCTCAAATACTTGCGGCTCGTCAATAGGTGAGGTGGGGTAGAGCCCCATCACTTATATCAGCTGTTAATGTTCATAAAACAAACTAATCACAAAAGTCCTAATTACTGCATACATTTAAAATGATGATGAAACAGTAATTCCCTATTTTGAGTGAAAAATTGTTTTTAAAAAAATTGTCACCATTTGCCATATATAAGGCAATGTTAATTTAATTTGCTTGCTTTTCTAGATGTTGTGCAATAATGGGACAGCGAGCTTACTACCCCACTTATCATTGCACCTAGTGGTCAAATATGGGAACTGCAACAAGCAGTTTAGCTAAATTAAGTTCAGTTTGGCTTGCACAAGTGTATCTTGCACACAAGTTTACTAAAAGATTGATAAATGAGGCCCAGTGTGTCTTTAATGTACAGAACCATTTCTATTGTAAGGTACACGGCCCGGCCAAAAAAAAAAAGTCGCTGTTTAGATTTTAATAGGCAAATACATAAGAGTCTATGAATGGATCATTATTAGAGTGATTATAATGTTTCTAGCATGTTATATGTTTGGCAACAGTTCTTTTAATCTTAAAAGATGAAGTGTGTAGCTTTTTAGTTCTTTAATAACCATGTAGAAAGACGTCTCATGGCCATATTCCAGGACGACACTGCCAAGATTCATCAGGGTTAAAATTGTGAAAGAAAGAGGATGAAGAATCATTTTCACACATGCATTGGCTCCTCTGCTGGAGGAGACTTTAGAGTGCTCACCTCTTTCATTGTCAGTTCAAGATCTTGACCAAAAACTGATGCATTGCTTGATGGAAATAACATCACAACATTTATTTTATTATACGTAAAGTCTCCTCCAGAAGAAGAGTGAGATTTTTCAAGTGGGACGCTGCCATAATACACCTCACTATACTGACCTCAGATCAGTAGAACTGTCTCCATCTCTGAACTTAATTGGAGAGTCCATTGATTGGTTACTCTTCATGGACACACAGCTGGGTTCTGGTGAGTCTGATCTCTTTCCCTCCATCGTTCTAGAAACAGATATTATTAAATCCAAAAACATTAAGTGAAATATGCATGCTAATATAATATTGCTTGTATATGGTTGATTTTATGTAGAATCTGAATTAGTGTTGCACATAATGATCACAAAATCTTATCGTGAAACAAAGCCAGGACAAAAGCGGTATGGAAAAAATAGTGGTTGTGAGAAAAGGAAAGTTAATATCCATTTTAAAATTTGTTTACAAATGTGTTAACTTCCAGTTGTGTTAAAATTAAATGAGTGTCTTGTAACAAGCACTGGCAGCTCGTCAACAGGTGAGGAGGTGTAGAGCCCCACCATTTATATCATCTGTAGAATGTTCATAAAAACAAACAAATAAGGCCACACATTTAAAATTATGTTGAAATACTTATTCCCTATTTTGAGTGAAAATCATTTTTAAAAAAGTGTCTTTATTTGCCAGACGTGGTGACGTTCCATTAAATTTACTTGCTGTTCTAGACATTGGGCAATTATGGGGTGGCCAGTTTACTGCCCCACTTATCATTCATTCAGTTATCACTGCACCTAGAGGCCTAGTGGTCAAATATGGGAACTGCAAACAGTGCTAATAGAGGTCCATAGCAGCAGGAATCGCTCTGGCCCATGCTTGCTCTGAACAATTTTGCTCTTGGGAGGAGCAAAAGACAATGGCTGGGTTGCAGATTGGGCTAGTTTAAAAAAAAAAACCTGTAAACAAATACCTCTGCTGATGGATGTTTCAGCACTTGTCACGCTTATGAGGAAAAGAATGTTTAAAAACAAGTATGATTTTTTTTTTTTTTCTTTTCCAAAAAAGCTTGCTTATAAATCAGTTCAGTTTGCTGCTGTGTAACACTTAAGATCCCGCACATCAGCTGAGATACGTAAAATAGTTAAAATAAAAATAGCAGTTTCCCTGTGTGATGGGCTTCGTGTCTGTGATCTCCTGGGTACAGTGTAGATCTTTTGTTCTACTCTGCTATAATGTACAGAACCATTTTCTTTTTACCTCACAAAAAAAGTTTCATTCAAACTTTTGTAAATCCAGCAGAAAATTTTATTTCAGTTTAGCTTTCACAAAAACATTTATGCAGAACATTACAAAAGATTGATAAGAGTCCCATTGTTTCTATAATGTACAGAACTATTTCTACTGTAAGATATATTGCACAGGTTGGGAGAGGAAAAGAGCGCTTATGGAGTGGATAATGTCTGTACATCAAAAATAAATGAAAAATGCTTGTTAAAGGTTAAGACATTTTGCAATGTTCAAATTTTTTGGGGTAGTTTCAGGTCTTTTGTTTGGTTTCTGAGATGAAGTTGGGCTGAAATTCCTGCCATAACCTGTAAACACGGGTATAAGTAAAAGTGCTTAAAACGAGCTGCTAGACTGTATACTGTCGACTATCAATTGCCTACTACACTCACCGTCCACTTTAATAGGAACACCTGTACACTTGCTCATTTATGCAGTTAGCCAATCAGCCAATCATGTGGCAGCAGTGCAGTCATAAACTCATGCAGATGCAGGTCAAGAGCTTCAGTTAATGTTCATGTCAAACATCAGAATGGGGAAGAAGTGTGATCTCTGTGACTTTAACCATGGCATGGATGTTGGTGCCAGATGGGCTGGTTTGAGTTTTTTCAGAAACTGCTGATCTCCTGAGATTTTCACACACAACAGTCTCTAGAGTTTACACTCTACAGTAGATGTCTTACTCTACAGTAAAACTGATCTGTGTTTATTATTACTCTTGGATTATGTGGAGTGTCCACCATACAAGTCCCTGTGAAATGAAGATCTTTTTTTTATTATTAAAAAGTTTCCTTTTAATATGAATAACATTTATTGTCTTTCATTTTGTCTTAAGGGAAAGCTAACTTTAAGACTCGGTTCTACCTATAAGATGTTTTTCTTTTCCCTCCACAGCTCCACTACTGAATCTAATTGGGTGTACTACAAAAATCCTTGTTTACCAGCAATAATTAACATTCTGCTGTCTCAACACTGTTCCATCATTTTAATTTAGCTAGTTTGCACACTTATTGAAACAGGAAACACACCCGATACCTCATGACTTATGTCAGGAGTCATAATCACCGGTAACTGACTCGGCTGAGTCTTCATTCATTCATTCATTCATTCCTGTTGCAGTTTCTGTGAAAACTGTTTGTATTTTAAAGTGGACATGCTGTAGACAAGCCAATGCGCACTTATGCACATGCCCTGAGCTATCAGTTGGATTGTTGATGGATTATTAGGTTGCATGTAGCCTTTGACTCAAAGCTATGCTGATCTTATACTACACATTACACAGTCATTTTAAATCTTCTCTCAGAGAATGACTTCTCTAAACTGTTCTTAGATTAGGGATATATTCGCTGCTACTAAGCAACCTGGAAGAAGGTTTAGTTCCTCTGTTAACTAGATCTCTAAACTAAATCTGGAAACTACTTGGAAAAGTAACTCACCTCTCGTCTTTCTTCAAGTCCTGTTTTCCAGACACACTCATGCTGGAGGTCATGTCTCCTTCTCCAGATTACAGCAGGTCATATGTTTACTTCACTCCAACATCAGTGTCTTATGACCAAACTCTGTACCAGCACAGAGTTCACTTACCGGAAGACTTCGTTATTAGTAAAACCATAAAACATAAAAAAAAAAAAAATTGTGTACTTTAAAATGTCAGTAAAACCGCACAAAACTATTGTGTAAATTCAGCATGTTTACAAATTATAGCGTTATCTTTAGTTACTCGCTGTGGTTTTACTGCTAGAAAGATTTCCTTTCCCCTCATCACAAAATGGTGCTCTCAAGTTTCACTTTCAATTACATAATCTAAATGTTTGAGTGGAAGGGAAGTTTGTGGCTGGCAGAACACCCACCATAAGCACCACCAGGGGTGTAGCAGCCATTTTAAAAGTGAGGGGGACACAGTCATTGTGTAAGTAACTCAACTCTCACCACCCCGAGGACACACATCCTCACTATCCTAAAAATGTCAAAGCATCCACAACTTAATTCTTTATAATTATAGGTTAGGTCAGGTTCAGCTTTTATTATAATTCAGTGTGTGAGTACAGAGACAAAGAAATGCAGTTAGCATCCAACCAGTAGTGCAAATAGCAAATATGTTAAAATGAGGTAACAAGGTTATGGTGCAATAAGTTTACAGTGTTCAGTAGTAAACAATATGATACACACCAGTAATGCAAATGGCAATTAAGTTAAATGGAATAAATAAGAATTATGGTACAGTTACTTGAGAAACACTACAGAGGTGGAGGTAAGCAGCATGATGCATGCAATATGATGCAGTGGATACATACAGTGGATAAAAATGCAGATCTGCTAACAGCAAAAATGTGCAAATAACTAATAATGGCAGATAATGCAGTAAAGTGCAAGAACTTGAAAATAATTGAAGATAACGGTAGTGTCTAACGCTAATGTTTAGTTATCAGTTAACGCTTAGAAGCTGAGTTCAGCATTAGCACATACAGTATGTGAGAAAATTCAGGTACACTATATGGCCAAAAGTATGTGGACACTTGACCAATTACTCATACATGCTTGTTGAACCTCCCATTTCAGATTTATTCCCCTTTTGCTCTTATAAGCTCCACTTAGGCTTTCCACTAGATTTTGTAACGTGGCTCTGGAATATGGATGTTTTAACAAGACAATAACCCCTAACATGCAGCCAAAATAATTAAATCATTAAAATCATTAAATAACTGACAGATTTTATATCGTTGTTCATGGCTACATAGGAATGTGTTAACATTTATTGTACAAAGTATAACTTTTAAGTAGATATATGCATTGGACATATATTAAATAACAGAAACAAAAGTCTGAATATTTATTTCCCCTCACTGTGTGTATATATACAGTAATTACAAATATACATGCCTTGCTAGCTCACACAAATCGTACTAACGTGATATAAAAATGTTCCTTGATTTATGTCATGCTACACAAACTGATGGCTCCATGTTGGGGCATTTGTGTACTTTAAATGCACCTGAATAAGTAAATCTCTGTCCACACTGGGAACACTGAATTGGCTTCTCGGCTATATGAATGCGCTGGTGGTGATGGAGAGAATTCTGCTGGGAAAAACTTCTCCCACACTCCGTGCAGCAATACGGCTTTTCTCCTGTGTGAATGCGCAGGTGTATTTGGAGGTTTGACCGTCGAATAAAACTCTTCCCACACTCTGAGCAGTGGTACGGCTTCTCTGCTTTGTGAATCACCTGGTGTGCTTTCAGGTACCTTTTGGTTATAAAACTCTTTCCACACACTGAGCAGTGAAACGGCCTCTCTCCTGTGTGAATGCGCTGGTGTGTTTCGAGATCACACTGTCGAATAAAACTTTTCCCACACTCTAAACACTGGTACGGTTTCTCTCCTGTGTGAATGTGCTGATGTTGCTGGAGAGTACTCTGTCGAACAAAACTCTTCCCACACTGTGAGCAGCAATATGGCTTCTCTCCAGTGTGAATACACTGATGTATCTGGAGACTACTCTGTTGGGCAAATCTCTTTCCACACTGTGAGCAGGGATAGACTTCATTCTGCACTTGATTAGATGTGTTACCGTTCAGACTACCAGAGACTGTTTGCTGAAGACTGGAGCTGTTCGTAGGCACCAGATTCTCACATTTAATCTCTCCTGATTCTATCAGTCTGTTATATTGCTCATTGTGGTATCTTCTGATGTGTTTATGGAGGTAAATTTGAGATGCATAGGAAAGTGAACACCAGGAGCAGGTGAAGACTTGTAACTGGGCATCGTTCTTTTCTACAGCAAAAATAAAAATAAGAATTAGAAAATGACTGTGAAATGAAGCACACAACCATTTGTAGGAAATCACAACGAGCGTAACAGTATTTGTAAATGATTCATGATCAAAGTAAGCAGAAATCATTAAATAACACTACCACTAAACTTGGACAGTGGGACTAGCAAAGTCATGTAGTGTGATACAGCAAGTAAAATAAACAAACTATTTAGATGTCCTCTACTTATGTTTTTGCAGGTCATAATGCTACGTATGAAGAATACTACATTATAAAACAGCATACACATAAATAAAATGGGAATGGGAATATATTGTACATGTGAAAAAATAAAAACATATAACTCTCAGAGGAATACTGAGATAGGTTCAATGCTAAATTAATGCTATGGAACTGGAATAATGCATAGGTTGATCAAAAGGTTGTTGCAGTACTACATGAGCAAAGCTGCAATCTCAGCTACTGATGCTGAACAATAATCAATACGTCTAACATCAGTTTGGCTCACGGAGATAAGTGCAGCCTTCTCAGTGGCAAGTCTTCCTGCCTTCTGTATGGTGCTGTAGGACAGCTTCTCCTAGGTCTAACATAGCTTCACAAACAGCTGGCAATATTGCTAAGATTCCTCTAAGTGGAAACATAACTGTAGTCCAGGACTAAAGTCACCACAGAATCTGCAGAGGAATGCTAAATAGTGGTATGTATTTGATAACATGATAATATACACAGCACACTGAAATCCTTTGAAGTGATGGAGTAAAGCAGTGACCCAACACATATTTAGAGAGAAATAAGCCAAGAAGTAACACAGAAGTGGAAAAAAAAGGAAACGCCTAAAAGCCCTCAGAGTTAAGTGACAGGATAAGTTTTAAAAAAGAGAAGGGTGGGCCTGTGTCAGGTAATGCTAGTGAGAGACTGCTGTGCCTAGGCTGGACAAGAAACCTGGTGTGAAGCTCCAGGGGATGGAAGATCCAGCATCCCTATTGAGAAAGAGGGTCTGGAAAAGAGTCCAAGAAACAAACTGAGAAGAGGCAGGAAACTATGTTGGAGTGGAGGACACCAGCCTCACCTCAGAAGAGGCTGAAAAGAACACTAGAGCGGATGATGCTATCCTGCACCCAGGTGCAGCAGAGGATGACTACATTGTCAAAAGCCACAATATAGCAAATAGTGTCAAGCCAACCTGAGCAGTGGAAAAACCACCCCTACCCTTCTGAACAATCAGGGGATGACTAAGCACCAGAACCTCACCAAACAAGAGCCAGAGGAGGAAAAGCAACATGCTTGACTTGTGTTTCTCCTTCATAGGGCCAAAACCAAACATGAGTCAGCCTACTGTGATACCAATGCAAAGGCTTACTCCTGATTCTGTCAATAAACTTGAGTGATCACATGTGAGGGACAGCATCAAACCATCGCGGTTTGCCTACAAACCAAAGGCATGTGAAGATTTAATCCCAACACACATGAATGAAACAAAGAACATCATTAACAGGCTCAGCAAACCCCAAGTGATGAACAACATGTATGAGGCTCTGGGAAAAGCCCCTGGCAACTGCCTTAGCCCTAAAGTGCAATCTGGGAAATTGCCCCCTAGAAGTGCAGTGGGCCAAAATACATGGTGATAGTCCTCTGAGTCCACCTACAGGGGGATGGTAGACATGGCTACACCCCCATTACCATCTCAGAATCCATCCACTGAAGAGGTTAGCTCTGAAATTTTAGATGGCCCCCATGCCCCAGCTGCCATTCCTTATTACCCCTACATGCCAGTGCAACTACCTACAGTTAGCTTCTCTATCCATTGGAAGAATCTCCATACAACGTACAACAAGTGGGACCTGAGTACAGATCTGAAGATCAAACCTGGAAATCTGTATGAAAAATAGTGTATTTTACACTGAGATTTAGCATTAACATACAAGAAGAGCCTCCTGTTATTCCTGTTATATGCCTTTCTGTGGTTCAGTGTAGCTCCTACACTACCATGGATATGCACTGAAAGGTGGCACTGTGATGTAATTTCACTGCTATAAATATCATACAGCCGATCTTGGACAGCTTCCAGAGGTGTGCTGTCTGATCTGATCACATCCATTACATGGTGTGATCACATGGTGTTTTCATGTAGTCTAATGCTGTTCAATCATGATCATCAAAAGACGTAAATGAAGGTCAGTGAGATGTAGATGACTGTAATACCGTTTTCCCAATGATCAACTTCATCTTCTCTACCTAGATCTTTTTATTTTTAATAAATTGTAAAAGTGTTAGTGTTAAAGTGACAGTGTTACTTAACCACAGACTGTTTCTGTACAGATGTAGCCTTCATCTGCAGACTCTTCCTTTTTTATGTGCTCACTTTGAAATCCTTTGCTCTGTTGGTCCATGGGGGAAATCTGTCCTATGGTTATCTCTTCATCTGAAATTCAGATCATTTCCATTTGGATGATTTAAGTTCAATTAAAATTTTAAGTACAAAACTGAACAATAATATTTTGGGAGAGGTCCAGTCACATTCTAACCATGTTGTCTTACAGAGATTTTCATCTTCAGGTTCTTCCTTTTTTATATGTTTCTGCTGGTCAACAGGGGTGATGTGTCGTACAGGGCTGCACGTACCTCCATCTGAAAAATTATATATAAATGCCTTCAATTAGTGTAAAATACAAAATATAAAAAAGTGGGACAAGTCAGTGATGTGTTTGGTGGCTGGCTCAGTAACAAACTGGCTGAAGTTGGAATAAAAATTATTATTCAGCATCAGACTGGACTGTAATGTGTGGTGTCGTCTTACAGAGGTAGCCTTCATCTTCAGGTTCTTCCTTTACATGTTTCTGATAGTCCACAGGGGTGATGTCTTCCAAAGAGCTTGATGTCCCTCCATCTATTTCTGTCTGCACATCCTTCAAAAGCTAATGATCAGAGAGTAATATGTAATATTTATTTAGCAAAGAAAGTCAAGTCTGATTTACTTGGCCTGAAAAACCAGTCCACATAAAATGGACTGAATTTATCAGCTACGAGTGATGAGCAAGATAAACTATTCATCACACCTAGGGAAGGAAATGTGTAAGCATTAATGTAATTTTCTAACAAGTAATATTACCTAATTATCTATTCTAATATCAGTTTACAACAAATGAAGAGTGTTCTCACAGGCTACTTTGGTGAGCTTAGTGCAACAGTGAGATGAGACGTGTTTTAAGGTAGGGACATGATAACAGAATCAAAAACATCTTACACAATACAAAATGATAGATGTTGCCCATGATTATTAGTAGGTTACATATCTATGATATGTATGTAGGCTGTATCTGTTAGGGATACAACAACTTGCCTAAAACCCCCAGAACCATTGCTTCTCTAACATGCTTTTAAACTTTTTCTATAGTTTATTTTTCTGCATTTTAAACTCTGAATACTTTCATTTTGTTTCGGTTTCTGCAGGTGAAGATAGAAAAGAGTGAGCGCTTCCTGGAGTGACTCTATACTGAAGAAAAACTGAAAACTGAATCTTTACCAATGTATAAATTTGGGTGGGATATATAGTATATTACCTTGGGTTATTTCTAGTGGCCATTTTATAGAAGATTAAATACAGTATAATCTTTCCAGACGTATGGACACGAAGTCTGTAAAAAATTACTGATTCATATGGGACTAAAATCTCAGATATACCCACACCGTGTAAAACTAATCCAGTCTGAATAGGGCTTTATGCTATTTCACTTCTTTGATCTTTACTGGGGGAGTCAGAAAATCTACACATCTATATCATTTAAATCTACACACACATAAAGCTCACCATTACCTGTGAGTGAGAAGAAGTGTGTCGAGATTTTCTGAAAGAGCCCAGGCAGTCCTCTGCTGATTCCATTGTAAGAGATCTAAAGGGTTATGCTTCTGAAAAATAAAGTGCAGATTATAAAATTACACAATTCATACAAACCAGAAAGGTTGCTGCTTGGTTATGGATCTCCAAAAATCTCTGTTTAGCAGAGCCTCAATAAGGATTAGTACTTCGGAGATCAAGCAGAGCAACAGATCCAGTCAATGAGGTGCACATCGTTCAAGGAACAGCTTCCACCTAAGGGGTTCTTGTGGTCAGGAATGGTTCCTGTGCTGCTAAAGCTCCTTAGTTGGAGATTCATTCCAAGAGGTCAGACCCACAGGCACAGGACCTGACTGGGAATGCCAAATCTGTTCTGGGAGGAAGTTACCAGTTTAGTTTAGTTTTACTTTGTGAAAACTAAAGAAAAGCAGCAGCAGGTTCGAAGGTCATATTATGACAAATTAGAAAAGCCAAATGTTTACGTGATGCTAGTTAAAAACAGAGCTCAATATTACATGCCTTTTTTTATTTACAGGACTGTTAAAGTGTAGTGGGAGGTGTTTATAAAGATCACATGTTACTTAAAAACTCAAACCATAAAAAGGTCAAAGGAAAAAGGTCAAAGGAAAGCTACACTTATTTAATGTATTTCATTAACTTTATGTAAATTATTCCTTTACATTACTAATTCAGTTTGAAATATTGGTTTTTAAACGGTTTGAGTTTGTGAGTTTCTGCATTTGGTTTTCTGATCCAGAAGGTAAGAAGCACAACCATTTCTAAAAAAAAAAAAAGAAGTTATATTTAATATAAATAAATGAATAAATTAGTGAATCCATCCATAAATAATTACATAAATAAGCAAGTAGTAGTGTCTCTTTTTTCCCCTTATTTTTGGATATTTGCTGTCCATAATAAATACACTCAGTATCAGATGAGATGAATGCTAGTTATTGGTAAACTAAGCAGTGTAAATTTTTATATTTCTTAAGAAAAAAACTTATTAATCATAAACAAATGGGTTTGTATGCAGGTTGTTGACAGTTAGCTTCATTACTAAAACCAAATCCCAAATATCTTCAAACACAGACACAGCAAGAAGGTTTTACTTTTAAAATATTCAGTCAAAGTTGCAGTAAAATCCAGACAAGTGTTTGAATGTAAAGATGATTACCTCCGAGAGAGAGAAAGCTCAGCTGCTTACTCAGGGAAATGAAACTGCAGCTCTTCTTCTGTGGTGAGTTTACGCCAGCGTTCATGTTCACAGCGCCGCCTGCTGGAGACGCCTGTCAATCACGTGTCTGTTACCAGGGAAACCAAACCTGAGCTTGATTCAAATGTGGTCTTGTGCTGGTGGGGTTTAGGACACGATTCCACATAAACATCCATTTTTTTGTGGTCTTCACCCCTTGGATGTTCTGTTTGTGGTCAATACTGAGTGTGAGCACAGTGTAATTTTAGTAATGTATTCTTCTGAAAGATTAAGACGGTCATATGGCGCATTCAAAACAAAGTCTAACCTTCAGCCACAAACTTTGAACTGAAAAAGTTGGCATTAGTTGTTTATTTGCGATACTCAAAGCTAAGAAAAGCTAACTGAATGTTACGATTTTGTGTATTTTGTGCTGCTTACTTTTCTAAACAAGCTAATCTATTGCCAAATGATTGACATCTTGTCCCAAATTGTCTTCACGTAAGATTATATGAGATTTAAAAACATATATTCTTCCCTTTTTAACTTAGAGACATTATTTATCTCTAAGAACCAAACAGGAACACCAAGGTTGGTGGCTGTTATCTTAGGCTAAGATTATAATTTGACTATGTGTACTCGTGCACGCCCCTGTATCTGCAGGATTAGAAGTTTGGTCTACTTGGTGGCAGGTCAGAGCCAAAACATTACCTCACCAGCACTGAAGTAAATTCTTTAATTACTTCCTCCTAATTTTGATAGGAGTTAAGGAGGCTAAGTCAATCCATCCATCCATTCTTCATACCGCTTATCCTATACAGGGTCGCAGGGAGCCTGGACGCTATGCCAGGGAACTCTGGGCAGGGTGTTAACCCATTGTAGGGCACAAAAGCACACACATTCACATACTACGGACAATTTGTAAATGCTAATCAGCCTACAACCCATGTCTTTGGACTGCGAGAGGAAACCGGAGTACCGGGAGGATGTGTGTAGAACTTGGTGTATAGTCAAAAATTGACCCTGTGAAGGCATTTATAGTCTGCATTCCAGACAACGTAGTAAGGAATACACAGTTTCCTATGGAATGTCACTTGATGTCTTAACTACATTAGTAAATTCCGGTGGAAACAGAAGCACACTGATAATAGTAAACACTCATCTTAAGACAGTTTTAGACTAATATGCAATGTTAATGGAATTTACTCTGTGGCAATATCCATCCATTTTCCTGTACCTACACAGGGTCACATGCAGCCTGGACCTTATCCCAGGGGACTTGGTGTCCCCTGCCTCATGCCCCCTGGACAGGGTGCCAGTCCATCGCAGGGCACAATCACACACAGGCCACAGACAACTTAGAAATACCAATCAGCCTACAACGCATGTCTCTGGACTGGGGGAGGAAACCAGAGTACCTGAGGAAACCCAGAAGCACAAGGAGAACATACAAACTCTGCATGGTGTTTTAAACCCCCAACCCTGGAGATGCGAGGCAACAGTGCTAACCACTAAGTCACCATGCCCCCCAGGAAGCTGTGTGTGTTTCTATAACAGGAAATACAATCAACACAATGATAATGTGTGTCTTTAGAAAACACCAGGAGCAAAGGTAGGGTTCCAGACACAGATGGTAGATCAGGCCTGATCTTATAAATGTTATTGTATGGACACTTCCAACTTTAAGAACAGCAGCTTCAAAATATCACACTGTTATGGACAAAAAAAAATGTAATATTTTAATGTAAAGTTTACTGAGATACAGTTAATAGTGTTATTAGCATATTTGAAAACAAGCTGAGCGATTTAATATATTTTTATGGGTTTATGTCATTTTGTAACACCCTTGTATATACGTGTTGATGTGTGCAATACACTTCCCACTTTAATCTCCTTCTCATTCTAAGGTATTATGTTATCTTCTGACTCTATTCAGGCCAATTTACATCTGGTGCTTTTTTTAAAGTATTTTTTTTAATGGCATTTCAGCTTTCATTTTTACAATCATTTTAATCCACACCAGCTGCGCAAGCCTTGTCACAGATTCGATTTTTTTTTTATCTGCATGTGTTAAGTGATGCTTAAACTCCAAACACACTGTTCTGAACTTTTACTCAGTTTGGGTCTGTCGATAGACAGTCGACTCTGGGACTAGGCAGGGGTAAAGTGTAGTACTGGAAGCTTACAAGAGGTTTGGGTATGCAAAAAAAAAAAAAAAAAAATTTTTATATATATATATATATATATATATATATATATATATATAACTGCAAATTTAACTCCACATAGAAAATGTAATGAAAATCTCGATTCTGTTCCTGATGCCAGGCTGAATCTGACCTGTAGAGCACTGCTGGGAGACTGGAGGACTTCCCTGGACTTCCACCTTCTTTCTTGCTTGGCTTTCTCTCTTTGGGGGGTTTTAAAACAGCTGGCGCATTCAGTTTCTGCAAAAAAAATTGCAGAAGATCCTTGTTAGTCACCAAAAAAAAAAAAAAAGTAGACATTTTATGATGCAGCTCATCTGCAGAGTAGGCAAAAGCACAATATTCAACACAATCTGGAGAGATTTATATTTACTTTTTGGCCATTTCTGTGTCACATGTTATTAAAGATTCCTCATTTTAATGAGATTTCACAAGTTCTGTTGGAGGATAATTTCAGAGGGAGCTTTGATGGAGATTTTTACTGTGGACCGAAAGATGCAGAAAGTCAGAGGACTTCTTGATTTTCTCATGGCAACTCCGCTGAGTCGTGGCTGTCTGGGTTAATTAGAAAAATGATCTCATGGGCTGCAAAGCCACAGGAGCGCAGACTGCGCGCTCTAATCTGTGCAAAGCTCAGTTTAGCGTGCTCTCTCGCTTATGGCCTTAGAGACGGCTGAAGAGACACAAAACACTCCACGCTCAGCGCCCTCAGCCACTGCTCACTTACAGCACGTCTCAAATTTATGTGAGATTAGAAAATGAAGTGCTTTGCTGCCGTGTGCGCACTTCTGGGAAGGTCACCACGGACTGACTCGTGCGGTTCACGGTGACTAAAATAACACTATACTTCCTGAACATGTTTTAGTATTTTTTTTTTTTCCTTTCCTTGGATCATGATGCTCCATAAAATGACAGCCATAAAATATTTAAACATCCCCAACATTTATAAGATCATGATGCGTTTCAGGAGCCTGTCGGAGAGCATGATGGGATACTTGCACCAAGTTGCAGAAGACTTCCATTAATCATAAATTCCTTGAAGTTCTAGATCCTTTCATTTCAGTTTTACTTGACTGAACTTCTCTATGAAGTGAGCTGCTGAAAACTCGTGCTCGCGCCAGCTCTTATGACTGATGTGTCCCACTAGGGACATCAATAATTCGGGGCTAATGTACAGACGCCGGTGACTGATCGTGAACAAAAATGTAGCAGATAGATGACACAAAGGCATGAGCCACTTTGAGCGATGTCGCCACTTAAACGCTGCACGTTTTCTAATTATGTGATTTATGGCTGTCATTGCTGATTCGCCGGTGCTCTTCCTCCAGACCTCCACTCTGCCTCCTGTGCCCTCGGCCCATTATTGCGCCATTTATTTGACCTGCTGAGAAATGTTGCAGTTCTTTTAATCAACTGGTCTTTTACATGCTTATCCATTTCTTTAGTGCAAAAAACCCTGCAAGTGGCTCAGAGTTCATGCAGAGAAAGGTTGCTTCACTTTCTTTTTGTGTGTGCGTACGTGTGTGTGTGTATATGTGTGTGTATATATATATATGTATGTATGTATGTATGTATGTATATACAGTCAGGTCCATAAATATTGGGACATCGACACAATTCTAACATTTTTGGCTCTATACACCAC
>CM074992.1:18330580-18345070 GCA_037576825.1 Pangasius krempfi
TCTCAGTCTGAGTCTGAAACAGGCGTCGTCTCAGTCTGAGTCTGAAACAGGCGTCGTCTGAGTCTGAAACAGGCGTCATCTCAGTCTGAGTCTGAAACAGGCATCGTGTGAGTCTGAGTCTGAAACAGGCGTCGTCTGAGTAGATGCGTGAGTAGAGGCGTGGCCTCTGTGTAAGTTATAGTGAAGTAGGCGTGGCCTCTGTGTAAGTTATAGTGAAGGAGGCGTGGCCTATGTGTAAGTTATAGTGAAGGAGGCGTGGCCTCTAAGTTATAGTGAAGTAGGCGTGGCCTCTGTAAGTCACAGTGAAAGAGGCGTGGCCTCTGTGTAAGTTATAGTGAAGGAGGCGTGGCCTCTGTAAGTCACAGTGAAAGAGGTGTGGCCTCTGTGTAAGTTATAGTGAAGTAGGCGTGGCCTCTGTGTAAGTTATAGTGAAGGAGGCGTGGCCTATGTGTAAGTTATAGTGAAGGAGGCGTGGCCTCTAAGTTATAGTGAAGGAGGCGTGGCCTCTGTAAGTCACAGTGAAAGAGGCGTGGCCTCTGTCTCAGTCCTAATGAAGGAGGCGTGGCCTCTTTGTCTCGGTCCTAATGAAGGAGGCGTGGCGTTCGTGTCTGTGATGAACAATAGTCCTGTGGGGGATAAAAACCAAATCTGGCAACACTGTGTGTTTTTATCTGATACAAATGTGGGTTTATAATCACCAAGTCAAAGCCAAAGTATTATATTTTAGCAGTTTAATTTTAGAACCAAGGTCTGCACCTGCCACTCTCACTGCACACACACACATCGACCTGCGTGTGTGTGTGTGTGTGTGTGTGTGAGATGGACACACAGTGTAAAACCCCCTCAGTGAAGGAGCTGGAAAGGATTCTGTATGGAGGGAAACGGAGCGGGAATCATGTGGACGAGGTCTGGCCCAACCTGTTCCTGGGAGACATGTGAGTGTATTCAGAGTGTATTAAAGGGGAAAATATTTTAAGCAGAAAATAAACTGTTCACGCTTTAAAAGTCGACATTTTTCTAAAGCGCATTGCTAAATTACATGCTGTGATGCAGTGAGAGCATTTATCAGCATGAGCAGAACCCAAGTTCAGTTAGCAGTCGATGTTACGTCTAATTACGGTGTGATGGTGACGTTCCTGACAGTTCTGCATCATTGTCACTGTCCTCATCTAGCTACATACGAGTTAGCTAGCTTATGCCTGGCGTCCATGTTGCTAGGAAACCCTTGGCTACTTGCTAGCGCGCTCAGTCTTTTGGTCCTGTCTGTAGGTCGATAGCTAACGATCGCTTCAGCCTGTGGAAGCTCGGGATCTCACACGTGCTGAACGCCGCTCACGGGAAAGCGCACTGCCACGGCAGCCACGAGTTTTACGGCTCGTCTGTGGAGTACTACGGCGTTCCTGCAGACGATTCGCCGTCCTTTAATCTCTCTCTTTACTTCCAGCCGTGTGCAGACCACATCCATCAGGTGCTGGACTCTCCTGGAGGTAAAGTTACACCACCATCCCAGACCCACAGAACCACCTTCAATTCACCTTCATAAACATTTTCACACAACAGTAGCCATGTTACTTCTTTAGCAGCGTTTAGGCAACAGTTTCAGAGAATGCACATAAAATTTATCAGGAGTTACTCAAATAATGGAGCTTAGATCATCAGTCTCCAGCATCTGCACAGTTTTACATGCAAAGATTTGCAGAATGAAGGAATACATAATAAAAAGACCCTTTGTTACTGAGGTTCTGTTCCCAGAGTCTTATGTTTTCAGATGTTATGTGCTCAGGGTTCTATATTCCCAGGTATGTGTGTTTCCAGGTTCTACTTTTCTTCCCATGGTTCTATGTTTTCAGGATCCTACATTCCCCGGGTCATATGTTCTCAGGGCTCTGTGTTCCCAGGTTAACTCTAACCCTAACCCTATTTTTTCCAGCATCCTACGTTTCCAAAGTCTTATATTACTAGGATCATATCTACATTCCATAAGAGACACTTTTCAGATAAAAACAGAATGAAGGCTGCTGGGTTTCGCTGCAGAAATAAGAAGCGAGTCGACAGTCAAAGTCTCCAGAAGAACTGCGGCTGCTTCTGCAAGATGCTCAGTAACACTTCCAGCTCATTTCCTTATCAAACTGCACATGGAAATGATCTAATTGTCCACAGAACTTTCCTGATGGTTTTGAAGAGCTCTAAATAAAATAAAATAATCTTCATTAGGATGAAGTTGAGGAAATCATCTCAGCTGCATCAGTGAGACATGATACTGGGATGCCTACAGAGGCATATCTTGAATATAAATAATGGCATTTTATTTAATCTCCCATGATAAGGTGCTTGTGACTGTCCACTAACGGATCATGCCTGCCCAGTCCCAAGAAGAGGAGGGTCCATCCAAAGCTCGCTTGGAACAGTAAGGGCCTTTTCCTAGTTGCCCTAAGGCCATGTGTCCTAGTTATATAGTCAGACATTGAAATGTTATTTATTTGAGCATAAAATGCTACTCTTGTCTCTTTCAAACTGCCTGTAAAGGAGCTGTACAAAGGCCATCTGGAGAAACAGGTTAAAAAATCATCAGGAGGACCACATCAAGTTCTGAATCATGAATACAGGGCTAGAAATTGAGTTATAATGAGTATAAATTAAAGGTGAGTAGGTGCTGTGGGTGCCTAAAAATGGATTTTATTTTACTGATGAATAATGACAAGGAAATAAAAGCCATCTGCCTTTTGTCATTTTTATTTACAGGAAATAATGAAGTCATGAAACCAAACTGAAGTTAATTCATTGCAGGGTGTACCTTCTGTCTGCTAGAAGGAAACCATCAAATTGTCCTGTAATCACATGGGATGGTGAAGTGCAATTTAAAATGATGTAACCTTACACAAGAATGTCCTATCAAAAGTGTCATACTGACCTACCTTTTTTTTTTTTTTAATGTAGTACAGACTCGTGAAAAATCCATGAATCATAGACAGAGCCTCATCATCATTAAATGATCATTTTAATTTAATTACTATTGTCATTACCTGTACGTTAAAGCTATGGAAGGATTTTCTGAAGGTGCTATAACAGGAATGTGAATACTATCTATACAGGCAATGACCCTTGAAAATCCTGAAGCTTTAAATGGTATGGAAGGGCTTACTGCCTCTTGCTTTCACATTGGCATTTTCTCCTTTTCCTTTTTATTCAGAGTCAATAAAGACAATGAACAGAGAACACCACAAAAAAACGTTCAAGAAGCGTTTTAGTGCTAGACATACTTTTCTGATGGACCAACATACAGTTGCCTCGTCACTATATTTTCAGCGTGTCCAAACATTATACAGAAAATTTAGAGTGGCAAAAAAACAGAGACACAAGAATGTAGTATGTGAAATATTTGAAATGTGCGGCTGAAGAATGTTGTTTAAGTAGATAATTGACTGCAATAACAAACTGTAATGTTTGCGGAGATCATCACAAAGTGACAGAATGTCTAACCGGAGTCTAATCAAAAATTCCTGATGTAAAGCTCTGTGCATAATTTGAGCCTTGATGTCCACTGGATCCTCTGAGGAAAGGACACACCATGTTTGCATGAATGCCGTGGGTGGGGTTACGGTTAAGTAAACCTGTCAGCAAGTAGGTTTGCTTCAAGACATATGTTGCCATAGTAACTGCCCCTCACTCACTCTGATTTCAGTTTCTGTAATGGAAAATCCCAGATATATGTGAACTCTGTACATATACAGGGTGTCTCAAAAGTCTCTATACATAGGGGAAAATAACACTTTTTAGCAAAATGTAACTGCAAATACATCCTCTACATGACTGCCCTTTCCTTGTAAACACAGAGGCAGTCATCTCTACCCACTTTGGCTCCCAGTTTCTCCCAGTTTGGCGACAGTGTGGTGAGAGATGCGCTTGCCATGGTCCCTGTTAAAGTCCCTCGCAACATTGCGAAAGCTTCCAGATCCAGCCATGAGAATGAATTCAATTTGTTCTTTTGTCAAAGGCATTCTCAAAGTGTGTGTGTGTGTGTGTGTGTTCATATATACTAAGTATGAAAAATGTTGGAAGACATTTTGCTAAAAAGTGTTAATTTCTCCTCTGTATGGAGACATTTGGGCCACCCAGTATATATTGTAAATACATTTATCAGCACAACTTAAATAAATGAAAACTAAGGGCAGCTTAATCAGTGTTTTCTTTAGAAGAAGTCACACATCACATGTTGATTGCTCAAATTTGAGGCCCTTGTCTATGTAAACTGCACATGAATAAGTAAATCTCTATCCATGTTTCTATGCAGTCTCCATGCTATTTGAATTCACTGGTGGTGTATAAATTTCAGTGCAGTTTTCTCCACTGTGGACACGCTGGTGTCGTTGGAGAGTACCGTTTTGGGCAAAACACTTCCCACACTCTGAGCAGTGATAAGGCTTTTCTCCATTGTGAATGCGCTGATGTCTTTGGAGAGTACCATGTTGGGCAAAACACTTGCCACACTCCGAGCAGTGATAAGGCTTCAAACCTGTGTGAATGCGCTGGTGTTGTTCAAGAACACTCCGTCGAGAATAATTCTTCCCGCACTCTGAGCAGTGATGTGGCTTCTCTCCTGTGTGAACACGCTGGTGTATTAGGAGATCACTCTGTCGCATAAAATTCTTCCCACACTGTGAGCAGTGATACGGCTTCTCTCCTGTGTGAATGCGAAGGTGTATTTGAAGAGCACTTTGTCGAACAAAACGTTTCCCACACTCTAAGCAGTGATAAGGCCTTTCTCCATTATGAATGCGTTGATGTTGTTGGAGGCTACCATGTTGGGCAAAAGCCTTCCCACACTCTGAGCAATGATAGGGTTTCTCACCTGTGTGAATGCGCTGGTGTTGTTCGAGAACACTCTGGCGAGAATAACTCTTCCCACACTCTGAGCAGTGATACGGCTTCTCACCTGTGTGAATCCGCTGGTGCTGTTTGAGGAAACACTGTCGAGAAAAACTTTTCCCGCACTCTGTGCAGCAATGTGGTTTATCTCCTGTGTGAATGTACTGATGTCGCCTGAGACTTGTTTGGTCAGTAAAACTCTTCCCACATTGTGGGCATGGATACATTTCCTTCTGCATTGGTTGATTAGAGTTGGTACTGTCAAGAGCACAAGAGATGGTTTTTGGAATGTTAAAGCTTCTTGCAGTGATAAGATTCTCATATTTTATCTCTCCTGATTTTATGAGTCGCTCATATTCCTCAAGGTGGCATCTTCTAATGTGTTCGTGAAGGTAAATTTGAGATGTATAGGAAAGTGGACACCAGGAGCAGGAGAAGGCTTGTAACTGGACATCATTCATTTCTGGAGCAGAAAATGAAAAGGTATTAAAAACGCATTGTGAAATGGAACAAAATCTTTTTAGGAAAACACTATGAATGAAACATTGGCTCTGTGAATTATGGATGATCGATGCAAAAACAGCAGCAGTGTGTTACTACTCCTCTTATCTGAAAAACATCCTCCAGTAAATTATTTCAGACATTCTAAGAGATCCCAACAGGGTATAACACAAATAGTGTGGAATACTAAGGCAGGTGAGCATGGTGAGGGCAAAGGGTTGCATCTTTTTTTTAATTACATTTAAAAACCTCCCCATGTTTATTCATATCTTCTGTCGGTTTGTACCCTGAGAGAAAAATTAGAATAAATCAACTGGTCCAAAACATGTGGCCAAAAGGATTGAGCATATTTAAGAATGTCAGCAGGAGAGCCACCCAAAATCTTTCATAGCTTCTTTTCCTAGATCATTTTTCATTTTAACAAATTATATAGAAATCTTTAAACTGAGTGTACAGTATCAGTGTTCAGTATCAGCATTACTTAACCCCACACTGTCGTTGTACAGAGGTAGTCTTCATCTTTTACATGAATGCTTTGAAATCCTTCTCTCTGTTGGTCTACGTTTTCCACAGAACTTGATGTCCCACCACCTGAAATTCAATTATTTACATTTAAATATTTAAATATCATAATCTTAAGGAAATTCTGAGAACAAAAGGGGCTTTGAGGGACTGCTCCAGCCTAGTTAAAGCCTAGTTTAGACATGAGCTACAATCTGGACCCCAACACACCCTGTTGTCTTACAGAGGTAATGTTCATCTTCAGGTTCTTCCTGTTTTATATATTTCTGTTCATCCACAGGTGTGATGTCTTCCATTGAGCCTGATGTCACTTCACCTGAAATTTCAATAATTTAAGTACTGTCATTTAGAGTACAAAACACACATAATGGACAGGTCAGTGATGTGGGGATTGTTCACTCACAAATAATGCCTAATCAATAGAAATTACTAATGAGCATCAGAATAGGCAGTATCGTGTCCTTTTCACTTACAGACATAGCTTTCAGCTTCAGGCTCTTCCTTTTTTATATATTTCTGTTGGTCCATGGGGTTGATGTCTCCCACAGAGCCTGATGTCCCTCCAACTGAATCTGTATAAGCTTCTGTTCGCACATCTCCACAAAGCTAATGACCAGAGAGAAGTAATAATTATTTAGCAAAAAATGTCAACACTATTTATATATCCTGAGCATACTGAGGAGGCGATGATACCATTGTTTTGCTTGATAACATGCAAGCTACCAGGGACAGAAGTTGATTAAGAGAAGGAAGATTGTAGCTAGGAGAATCTAATTCGTATTAAATATTTACACCAACCTGTGCACTGATCTGAAAGAGCTGTTTTTTTTAATGGTAGTAATCCTTTTGTGGAAGCAGAGGCGTGGTAAAGTGATTTGCTGTCAGGCGTGGTTTGTGAAAAGGAGGGCAGAGCCGGAGAAAGTGGGTGGCAAAGATCATACACCTGTACGAAGTTTGGCTAACGAGTGTTCTGTGTTTCAATGAGTGGTGGCAAGGATAAAGAGTGCTGAGCAGCACAGAGCCGTGTGCGTGTGTCTACAAAACTTCTGAAAAGCAAAAGTAAAAAAAAAAAAAAGAAAAAAGTGTCACACCGGTGCCGAAATCCGAGAGTTTGAGGAAGATTCGCTATCATGGAGTCCTTGCCCTCCCATCCACCAGACGCAACACCAGGCCCTCCTTGAGTTGCGCACGGAGTAGGAACATTCGAATTCGCTCAACAGCTCCGAGACACCTGTCAAAGGTGGCTGCTGCCAGAGGAGTGCGGCGCCGAGGATGTGGTTGACCTTGTGGTGCTGGAGCAGCCTGTCACCCGACTACCACAGGGGACAGTGGAATGGGTCCAATGCCACTCTCCAGCGTCACTAGACAAGGCGGTCCAGCAGGCGGAGGACCACTTGGTGGCGTATCCGGAGCAGACGAGCCCCCTCTTCTCCCTCACTCTCATTCTTCCCCCTGTTCTCCCCACCCTCCCCCATCCCCCCAAATGGGGGCTGATTCTCCCGAAACCAATTGGTTTGAATGGAGCTCACAGCCATGCTCAATATGGGGGCAATCGAAGAGTCCCACAGTGACTTTAGAAAAGTCAACACAGTGTCAAAATTTGACGCATACCCAATGCCCCATATTGACAAACTGCTCGATCGGTTAGGTGCACCTTGCTTTTAATCAACACTGGATGTGACAAAAGGATATTGGCAGATCCCCGTGACTGCAATATTTCATGAGAAAACAGCTTTTTCCCCACTCTGTTTGGATTACACCAATTCATGACCCTTCCTTTTGGGTTGTTTGGAGCCCCAGCAACGTGCCAGGGACTCATGGACAGAATCCTCCGCCTGCATGCTGCCTACGCCGCTGCCTATTTAGATGACGTTATTTATAGTAATGATTGGCAACGGCACATGCAGCATCTGAGGGCTGTCCTGAGATCACTGAGAATCACAGGACTTGGCAAACCCAAAGAAGTGTGCGATTGGATGGGTGGAAGTAAGGTATCTGGGCTGGTACATCCCCAAATTGATATGGTAGTAGCAATTGCAGCCTGCCCGAGACCCAAGACCAAAAAGGAGGTGAGGGGCTGGCTGGCTATTATCGAGGTTCGTGTCTAATTATTCTGATGTCACCAGCCCACTGACTGATCTCACTAAAAAACAGATCCGGTCCACTGGATGGAGCCGTGCCAGCAGGCTCTTATTTAGGTAAATGCTGCACTCTGTGGTGGACCACTCTTACATACTCCTGACTTCTCTTTCCACTTTGTTCGCAGACAGACGTGTCAGACAGAGGTTTGGGGGCCATGTGTTCCCAGGTGGTGGAGGGGGAGGAGCGCCCCATGCTGTACATCAGCCGCAAGCTCTCGGTGTGAGAGTAAATACAGCACAATCAAGAAGGAGTGTCTAGCCATCAAATGGGCAGTCCTCACGCTCCAATACTACCTGCTGGGACGAGCCTTCACCCTCTGATTGGACAACGCCCCGCTCCAGTGGCTCCACCGCATGAAGGATGCCATTGTGCAGATCACTCTTTGGTATCTAGCACTTCAGCCATTTAAGTTCGAGGTGGTCCACAGGCCAGGGGCACAGATGGCTGTGGCGGATTTCCTGTCTTGGTGGGGTGCAGCAGGCAGCAGACCCGACAGCTCCCCAGCCTGAGTCGGGCAGTGGGTATGTGGAAGCAGGGCATGGTCGAGCAGTGATTTGTCAATGGAGGGCGGAGAAAGTGAGTGGTGAGGATCACATACTTGTGCAGAGTTTGGCTAATGTGTGTTCTGTGTTTCAGGGAGTGATGGCAAGGATAAGGAGGGGAGAGATGAGAGCCACAGAGACATGTGCACGTGTGCTATAAAACTGCTGAAAAGCAAAAGTAAAGAGAGGAATAAAGAATTTATTCGAGTTGTCTCAAGCCTGTCTCCTGTCTCCTCATTCCTTACCCAATCCAAGAAAGTGTCACACCTTTTATTGTATCTGTTCCAGTATTCAGGTGTTTGAAGCTTTAAAAATGAAACAGATTAGACAATTACACATATGGCTATCACTTACCTGTGAGTTAGTAGGAGCAGAACTGTGTGGTGGTTTTGTGAAAGAGCACAGTGTGGTCTGTCCTGATTCCATTATAAGGTCTTTCGGGTCTACAGTGTTATGATTCTGAAAAAGGAAGCTCAGATCATAAGCAGAACTGCAGAATCAACTGTAAATTAATACAGGTCATACAACCTACGAGGATTTAATTTAAAAGGAAGCATGAAAAATTTAAATTAATTATTAATCATTACTAAACTTCTATTTGTTGGCTAGAATGCAATATGCTACTGAAGCCCACTGGGACAGTGTTACTTTTGTTTATTTAAGTGGAACTTAGACACAAAAAATATTGCCTGGTTAATTCAATACAGTGAAACTAAAAAGGAATTATGCTTCTGGTAATGGTTCAACAGATCCCAGCCACTTAAAACTGAAGTAGTTCCTGAAAGTCCCCCCATTTCACATGAGAAAAACGGTTTGTGCTGCACAACCATGAGACTGGTTCACGTCAGTGGATCTGCACGATGCCTATACAGGCTCTTTTGCGCCACAGCATGTGGCAGACATCACAAATGATCACCAGCAAGATGTCAGCAGGCTGCTATATTCAATCCTGGCTCCGACCTGTTCTGAGACACTACCACGTCCTGATCTGTTTAGACAACAAAGTGTATACAGGTGTGCATAAATCACCAGGGAAATAAGATTTTAAAAAAATGTTCTCTGCCCTAGACAGAAACTCCTCAAGCAGGCTCACAACTAGCCTCAATAACAGCAACTTGCCTATCAAGTCAGCACAACGGGGACACACATATGCCCAAGGGAGTGGCACTTACTCTCACCATCCCAAATGACTACTATATACATTCCCATGTCCCACACCGATTCTGCCCATGCTACACAGAATTCAGCAATCAATTCCTGGGTAAATCCACCTCAAATCACTAGATTTTAAAAAATGTTCCCAACTGACGATCTCAGATTTGCTTAATACCTTCTGGAAATGTTGTCACTATTCCCAATAAACAGTGTCACTGTTCTCAAACCTTTTCTCTTCATTCTCATGTGCCCAATATTGACTTCAACACTTCTTTGTAAGACTTGAGTAGAGGTCTAAGAAAACCTTCTTGTGGTTTAAACACATGACCACCTCCTCCGAGAGAGACTCCAGATTGCATTTGTGAAGCAGCAACTCCTGATCTCTCCTGATCTGACAAGTTTTGAACCCTAATCAGATTCCTTGGTTTGTAAAAATTAAGAATGTAGATTATACTAGTCTATACTGTAAATCTAGAAATATTAGTGGCAATTTTTTAGATCTATTTTAGCATTTTAAAAATGTCAGTGAAGTTACACTGTGCTAACATTTTTTATAATTAAAAAAAACTACAAAACTACAAAATGTGCTCACATTTTTTGGAAATAATATTGGGTTCATTAAGTCAACTCATTTGAAATTGCTTAAATTTCCAGTTCTGAAAGTCCTATCAAATCAATATATAATAATAATAATTGGTGAAAAGGCATTTGAGCATTTCTCCAATGGAGAATGGTGCCAAAGATGTAACCATGTTACATGTAAATCAGGTGTATGCAGCAGTGACAAAGGAACCAATAAACCTTGGTGTCTTGATCTGCTTTCATAAAACAGTAGCAGCTGCTGATATCAGCCTCCAAACAGGGCTGGCAAGTATGGACATGTATAGCAGAGCAGCGGAGCTCTACTGACATCAGCCATGATTTCTGGCTGACAAGCAGAAGCACATAGCTATGAGTGTGCTTAAATGATAGTAATTAAGTTAATATTTTTTCCTTTGTAAAGCACAAAATGCAAACCACTCAACATTAACAATCAGAAGAACAGATTGGAATTCGCCAAGAAATACAGAGATGAGAGACAAAAGTTCTAAAACCAAGATTAACCTCTACCAAAGTGATAGAAAGGCCAAACTATGGAGTAAGAAAGGATCTGCTCACAAGCCAAAACATACGAGATCATGGGTCAAGCATGGTGGAGGTAGTGTCAAGGCTTGGGCTTGCATGGCTACTTCTGGAACAGACTCACTGATCTTTACTGATGATGGAACTCATGATGGTCAGAAGTCTACAGAAACATTCTGTGCGGCAATTTACAGAGAAATGCATCCAATCTAATTGGGAGGAACTTCATCATGCAGCAAGACAACGACTCAAAACACACTGACAACACAACAAAGGACTTCATCAGGGGAAAAAGTGGAAGGTTTTACACTGGCCAAGTCAATCACCACACCTTAACCCAACTGAGCAGCATTTGACCTCCTGATAAACAGACAGAAGGGAGAAACCCCCCAAAACAAACAAAAACTGAAAGAAGGTGCGCTACAAACCTGGAAAAGCAGCACAAAAGAATAAGAGTTTGGTGATGTCAGCGGGTCACCAGCTTGATGCAGTTATTGGAAGCAAGGGATATGCAACCAAGTATTAAGTGTTATTTATCTGAAGACTATCTGTTCCTATACTTTTACTCACCTGAAAATTGGGTGGTCTGCCACCAAAGGTGCCATGTTCTAAGTTCTTTAACACATCTAGATGTACATGAAAGCTGAAATTCTGATCTAATATCAGAATAAATCATCTCATATTCATCTTTTGATCTCAAACCCAATTCTCTTCAGTGTGTAGCAAAAACAAAAGAATTGGCCTTGCCATTCCAATACTTTCAGAGGAGACTGTAGAGCGCCAAAGCATAAAAATATATACTTATACTAGACAACAATCCCTGAAAATGCCATGCATCTAGCAGAATAGTTCAAAAGTACTAACTTGTGGAATTTTGTAATTTTTTTCTGTAGTTCTCGTTTTTTTTTTTTTTTTTTTTACAGTAAAATTAGAGCCACACCCCCTTTTTAAAGCCTCTGTATCTCAGAAACTAATGCAGATACAAGCCTAAGGTTTTGCACACTATTTATCGGGAATAGTGACAATATTTCGAGCAAGTATCAAGCAAATCTGAGATGGTCAGTCATGAGGCCTCTGGTGATTGCACATGGCTCAACCCTTTAGTGAGGCCTGACTAGTTCTCTAACTTTATACTCTCTAGTTTTATAAAGACTTTCTGAAATTGTTCAGAAAACGATCATAGAATAAACTAATGATAATTAAATCAAATTTAACAATGACAATCAATTTTATTGATTTTTTTTTAATTTAGCACGAACATTCAGCAACAGAACAGCATTGTTCTGTTTTATAAGTTAAAATAAATAGAAAACATTAAAAAAAACTACATTTATAAACCTGTATTTCCATATATGGAGAAATGCCTTTGATCACATTGATTGTGAATCATTTAAATGCTAAACATGCACACAGTTAGACACCGAATAAATCAGTAAAAAAAAAAAAAAAATACCTACCAAATCAGTCATTTAAACCAAATGAATGTCAAGCATGTGGATTATGTTATATTATAACAATATTATACATATATGGCTATATGTGTTAGCCATTTAGCTCCTCTTTCTATGTATTAACTACAAAGGGTATCATTCTCTCTATGTTGCACTTCTAAGGGAGGAAGGAGCCATTTGAGATTCAGCAACTGTTAGCAGAACAGCTTTAACTTAACTTACCTCAGGTTTTAGTAGAACGTTGTAAACTTCCTCACAGAAAAAGACAATAACAGCCTTTTATTTTAAAATCCATCCAATCTGTCATTGTAAATATCATTCAGGCCTATTTTAACATAGAGATCATCACCTCAGTGAGACAGCTACTGTTCAGTCACAATAAAGAAAACACACACACACACACAAAAAAAAAACCTGCAGCTCATCTTCTTCTGTTGTGGGGTTACAGTGGAGTTCACGTTCACAGCACCGCCTGCTGGAGCCTTCTGTTAATCATAACTCCATTAACTGCATCAGTACACAGCTTGTGTCTGATACACTGCCTCTGGAGCAGAGAAGATTAAGGGCCCAACAGTGGCAGTGCTGAGGCTTGAACCCCCCAACCTTCTGATCAGTAACCCAGAGCCTTAACCATTGGATCTATTAATATTAGCTGCTAACATTAACATCTTTAAATGATTACAACTTGGTAGAAAAAATAAAAAATCTTAGCTACATTAGCTTCAGTATGTTGGTGAAAGTAAGCACAGAAACATACCTATTTCTGAGGTTTGCTCTGTAATGCCAAGGCAGACATTCTCTATAAGTATCAGCCTAAGACAAACTACATTCCACAGCAATCTTTCCTTCTCACATACAGACTGTTTTAAGTGGTGAAACCGGATAGGGCTTACATGAATATGGCAACATGAAATCTCCAAAAGCAATATCTGCTTTAAGCCATGAAATACCTTCAATGCAGTTAGCGTTGGTGAAACACGACACACAAGTAACTTCCTTGCATATGACAAAATTGTATTCCTTTGAAGAAAAAAATTCCCCTGCTCATTATCAATAAAGCTCTGGAAGCTGAAGTAGTGACAACATGTAGAAATGTAATGGTAATCTGCATAAACTCCTGTCCATAGACTCAGCCAGTGTTTTGTGAGTGAGCACATTATTTTAAAAAGTGAATATGAAGTGATTGAAGACGTAGACTGAATTATTTTTTCACTGAAAGATCTTCTGACATTTGGCAGATGTCCTTATACAGAGCGACATACTCTGCAGTCTCTCATCCTCATGCTAATTCACATCCTCATGCTAATTCACTTGGTCAAAAGTCACCCTTAAGCAAATTTAGTTTCAGATTTTGCAAAACCACAAAATTCAATATCAGTTCAATTTCAGAGAGGATAGTACAAATTCAAAATATCAACATTCAAATACAAATGGTTTTTTTTTTTGCATTTAAATTCAAATTTCAAATGGCATGATCCTAACATCATATGTCTGTCCTGCATGAATGACTTGGTGTGCTTTCAGATTACTCTGTCGAGTAAAACTCTTCCCACACTGTGAGCACTGATAGGGCTTCTCTCCTGTGTGAATGACCTGGTGTGTCTGGAGATCACGTTGTTGAATAAAACTCTTCCCACATTCTGAACAGTGATACGGCTTCTCTCCTGTGTGAACACGTTGGTGTCTTTGGAGACTACTGTGATGAGCAAAACTGATTCCACACTCTGAACACTGATGTGGCTTTTCTCCTGTGTGAATGAACTGGTGTGCTTTGAAAGTACTCTGTCGATTAAAACTCTTCCCACATTGTGAGCAATGATACGGCTTCTCTCCTGTGTGAATGCGCTGGTGTCGTTGGAGACTACTGGGATGGGCAAAACTCTTCCCACACTGTGAGCAGTGATAGGGCTTCTCCCCTGTGTGAATGCGCTGGTGTGTCTGGAGATCACTTTGTTGAATAAAACTCTTCCCACACTGTGAGCAGCGAAACAGCTTCTCTCCAGTGTGAACGCGTTGGTGTCGCTGGAGACTACTGTGTTGGGCAAAACTCTTCCCACATTGTGAGCAGTGATAAGGTCTTTCTCCTGTGTGAATGCGCTGGTGTGTTTGGAAATCACTTTGTTGAATAAAACTCCTCCCACACTCTGAGCAGTGATACGGCCTCTCTCCTGTATGAATGCGCTGATGTG
>CM074992.1:18360054-18375731 GCA_037576825.1 Pangasius krempfi
AGTAAAACATCCTCAGATACAGACAAAGGATCAAATCTGTTTTATAAAACCCAGTCAGGAATATTTTCACGATGAAGTGAGAAATCTTTTCACTCAGAGAAGAAAAAACCTGCAGCTCCTCTTCATCTGTTGTGAGTTTAAGGCGGAGTTAATGTTACAGCGCCACCTGCTGGAGCATTCTGTTACTCACATCACAACAAAGAGTCAGGTCCATAAGTATTTGGACAGTGACACAATTTTCGTAATTTTGCCTCTGTACACTACTACAATGGCTTTGAAATGGGGCAATCAAGATGCGATTGAAGTGTAGACTTTCAGCTTTAATTCAAGGGGTTGAACAAAAATATTGCATTAACTATTTAGGAATTACAGCCATTTTTTTTTTTTAAAGAGTCCATCCATTTTCACAGGTTCAAAAGTAATGGGACAATTGACTGATGAGCAGTTTCATGGCCAGATGTGGCCTGTTTCCCCTTTATTTCTTGACAAATTAAGGGGATAAAAGATCTGGAGTTGATTCCAAGTGTTGAATTTGCATTTGGTAGCTGTTCATGGGAACCCTCACTATGCGGTCCAAAGAGGTGTCAATGCAAGTGAAAGAGGTTATCATTAGGCTGAAAAACAAACCAGACCTATCAGAGAGCTAGCAGAGACATTAGGAGTGTATAAATCTGCAATTTGGTACATTCTTAAAAGGAAGGAATGCAGTGGTGAGGTCAGCAACAGCAGAAGGCCAGGAAGACCACGGAAGACATCTAAAGTGGATGACCGCAGAATTGTTTCCTTGTTGAAGAAGGACAGCACAATCAGAAAAAGACTGAACAAGTATGTTGTTCATGAAAGGGTGGCTAGGAAAAAGCCCTTTCACTCCAAAAATAATATGGCAGCATTACTTAGGTTTGCAAAATTGCATCTGAACAAACCACAAAAGTACTGCAACAATATGCTTTGGAATGATGAGACCAAGGTGGAGACCCTTGGTGGCCATATATTAAAGCCATACTTGCTCAGTCTTTTCCTGATTCATGAACATAAACATTTAATGTGCATACAGAGGCCTGTGACTCTGACTGGGGAAGCTTGGCAAAATTGAAGTGTTTTTCTAATGACTGTCTGAGGTCAGACCACACCACAAGCTTATGTTATGCATCTGTTTACAAGCTAAACAACAGCTAGTTTATAGGCTTGCGACAACAGGATTAAAAAATTGACAACCACTCTCAAAATTGTCTGAAATTTGGAATAAAACAGATGATCCACCCATTTGTGTGCCAAACATGAGGGCCCAGGGATCAAGCAGACTTTCACCTCACAATATCCTAGATTAAAAGGAAAAAAAACAGTTTTCCAACATTTGAAATGAATGGTTAAATGTTACTTAACCCCAGTCTGTCTTTGTAGGGGGGTGGTCTTCATTTTCAGGCTCTTCCTTTTTAACATGTTTTCCATAGTGTTTGATGTTCCTCCACCTGAAATTCCATCATTTATATTCAAATACTTTCATCAAGTAAATCTCTGAAGAACAACGTGGAAAACAAGTGGTACGTGAGTGGTTCAGGCATAAATAAAGCCTAGTTAGACCTGGTGTCTGACAGAATCTTGACAGAATGTTTGTGTTGGACCACAGGTATGATGTGTCCCACAGAGCCTGACATCATTTCACCTGGAATTTCATCAAATAAATTTAAATATTGATATTCAAAGTAAAAAAGTCTAGTTGACTAAAATGTACTACTGAGCATGATACTAGATGATATCATGTCCTTTTGTCTTACAGAGGTAGTCTTCATCTCCAGATTCTTCCTTTTTTATTGGTCTCTGAAGGTCCACAGGTATGATGTGTCCCACAGAGCCTGATGTCGATCCCCCCCCTGAAGCCGCACAGCATCCTGTCACCGTGTCCCCATAAAGCTAACGAACAAAGAATAATAATACTTATTTAGCACAGAAAGTCAGCACTATTTTTAGAACCTAAGCATACTCTCTGAAGATGATGATAAAATTCTGTAAAAATTACTGACATGACACACCTGCAGATTCACCAGTAATAACTACATTACCCTACGTCCCCATATAACAGTACTCCAAACTGACTTCCGACAGATAGTTCTGAGAACAATTCTGTGGCAGTGGGGGCATGGTCGAGCGTCAGCTGCAGACGGAGAGGAGGCATGTTGAACCAGCAGGTAACGCGTGATGATTCTCACCTGTGTCTTGTTATCGCCAGTCTACTTATTTGTGTCTCTTTGTGCTTTCAGGGACTCCCGTAACCAGTGAGAGAGAGTGTGATGTAGCTGGCAGAGCTTGCGATATATGCACACACACACACACACATGCCGAAGAGCGTGAACTTGAACTTGAAGGAGTGAAAGCCGCAAGTCCGTGACCCTTTTTCTGTTGATTTGTCCTGTTTTTTGTTGAGTTTTTGAAAGTGCGCTGAAAAGCGCGGACTGAATAAATGCAAGCATGGAGCTCGGCTAAAAGTCTGCCTGCCTTCCAATTCTTCCTCCGCACTCTCACACACCAGATTCTACAGTGGGGCCAAAACCTGGGATTGGGGAAGACTCAGACGCCACCATGGAAGCCACACCATTTGTTGAAACCCTCAAGTCCCTCGCCATTCTCCACTAAACCCAACACCAAGCGCTCCTCAACCTGCACAAAGTGCAGCAGCTGCACTTCAAACCCCTCATGCAGGAGCAGGCTGAGAGCCAGCAGGCAATCTGTGCAGCCCACCACATCTCCAGCTGTGTCACCTGCCACTGTGTCACCGTGTCCTGGAGCTCTTCGAGCATGCAGCAGCTGCGTGTGTATGGCCGAAAGAGGAATGGGCTCTGTGACTCCTCCCCTTGATATCGGGGGAAGCCCAGCTTGTCTCCCAGCAGCTGCCTCCATGGACACAGCTGCAGTAATCCAGCATGAAGTGGGCAGTCCTGCAGTGGTTGATGGCAGAGAAGCAGGATGCTTCAATTTTATTTGCATAATCGCTTTTAACAATGGACCTTGTCTATGGATATGGTCTACTTGGGAGACAAGAGCTTCAGTTACTGTTCGCATCGAACATCAGAATGAAGAAAAAGTGTGATCTCTGTGACTTTAACAGTGGCATGGAGGTTGGTACCAGATGGGCTGGTTTGAGTATTTCAAAAACTGCTGATCTCCTGGGATTTTCACACACAAAAGTCTCTAGAGTTTACACAGAATAGTGCAAAAAAACAAAAATAATTAAGTGAGTGACAGTTCTGTGGGTTCTGTGGGGAGACTGTTGTGTGAAACTCCCAGGAGATCAGCAGTTTCTGAAAAACTCAAACCAGCCCATCTGGTACCAACCTCCATCCCACTGTTAAAGTCACAGAGATCACACTTTTTTTTCTTTTTATTTTCCCAAATTTTGATGTGAACATTTAACTGAAGCTCTTGACCTGTATCTGCAAGACTGTATGCATTGTGCTGCTGCCATATGATTGGCTGATTAGATAACCGCATAAATGAGCAGCTGTACAGGTGTTCCTAATAAAGTGCTCGGTGAGTGTATCATCAGTACAATGAGCTAGCTTAGACATTAAAATGAGCAACATACTGGAAAAACTGCAAAGATTTCCCTGCTGAGGGACTGTTAGAACAGTTTAGAGCAGAACAAAATATGGCTTTGCTACAGAGCTTCAGGTTCATGTTGGAAAGTTCATGACCCTCGACTGTAATGTCCAAAACTGTCAAACCCCCCCCCCCATCAACCATGGCCTTTTATTTGTCACCAAATAACTCCTATAAAACACATTTATTGTAATGAAAATATTATAAATAAGAAATAAAAGGGAGATCTCAAGGACAATTGAACTTGTAAAAATGACAGAATCCTATTCCACTAAATAACTTGTGGAGATGAAGCTTAACATGCAAGTTTGCCAGTCTTCCCCCTGACTAAGAATGGAACAGGTGGGGTTAAAAATTGTACTGCAGCAAGACACTAAAGGAACTCGGAGACATTTTGGCTTCACTTTTTCACTCCGTTACAATGTCCACCCAAATATACAGTCATTATTCTGAATGCGAGAGGAAAATTTTGTGGCTTACAGTTTATTGTTCAGCATTTTATTGTGTACACTGCAGGTGTACTTTGAACAATTTTATGCCGAATTAACTCTGAATTTGATTAAACCTTCTGAAGAAATATGACAACGTTCCATCAAAACCTTTTCAGGGATGCAATCAAACACACCTTTCCGCCAACTATACAAATATAGAATTTACAGAAGTACAAAAATACATGCATGCATAATCCTTAAAACAAATCATGGTAGCTATTATAAAAACAGTTAATTTTTTCTGAAAGATCAAACATCATAAGCTGATGTCTCCTTGTTGGGACACCTGTGTAGGTTAAATGCACCTGAATAAGTGAATCTCCGTCCACAGTTTAAGCACTGAATTGGTTTCTGTGCTATGTGAGTGCGCTGATGTCGTATGAGATTACTCTGTCGAAAAAAACTCTTCCCACACTCTGAGCAATGATACGGCTTTTCACCTGTGTGAATGCGTTGATGTTGCTGTAGGTCACTCTGTCGACTAAAACTGTTCCCGCACTCTGAGCAGTGATACGGCTTCTCTCCAGTGTGAATGCGCTGGTGGTTTTGGAGATCATGCTCTTGAATAAAAGTCTTACCACACTGCGAGCAGTGATACGGCTTTACACCTGTGTGAATGCGCTGGTGTCTTTGGAGATTACCGAGATTGCTAAAACCCTTCCCACATTGTGAGCACAGATACGGCTTCTCTCCTGTGTGAATGCGCTGATGTACTCTAAGAGGAGTTTTTCCAGTAAATGTTTTGCCACACTGTGAGCAGTGATAAGGCTTCTCTCCTGTGTGGATACGCTGGTGTGTTTGAAGAGAACACTGATGAACAAAACTTTTTCCACACTGTGAGCATTGATATGGCCTCTGTCCTGTGTGAATGCGCTGGTGTATTTGAAGGGCACCTTGGTGAGTAAAACTCTTCCCACACTCTTTGCAGTGATGTGGTTTCTCTCCCGTGTGAATGTCCTGGTGTCTCAGGAGATTTTTCTGGTCAGTAAAAGTCTTCCCACACTGTGAGCAAGGATGGACTACTTTCTGCTCTTGTTGATTAGATGTGTTAATGTTGAGAGAACCACAGAGTACCTGAATACTGGAGCTTCTTGTGGGAATAAAGTTCTCAGATTTTATTTCTCCTGATTCTAGCAGTCTTTCATATTCTTCAAAGTGGCATTTTCTGATGTGTACATGGAGGTAAATTTGAGATGTATAGGAAACAGAACACCAGGAGCAGGAGAAGACTTGTAACTGTGCATCATCCATTTCTGGAGCAGAAAATGAACAGTATCAGAAACTTATCACAAAGTACAAAATATTTAAACTATTTTAGAGAAACAATGTAAACGAAACATAGAATATGAATATGAATACATATGAATTATGGAAAAAAATGATAACTTGTGGTGAACATACGCAGAGTGGCCAAGTCTCACTTTGTGTTACTTCCAGTAATGCGAACACACTTATGTGGACGACGTCGTTCAGTAAACTCTTTTTCTTTCTTTTTTTTCCATTTTTTATAAAAGATCCTAGACAAATGCATGGTGGTGAGAAAGGGTCCAATCACCTATATAGCCCTCATCACCACAGTCTCCTCTAATAGGTCACACCTGGGCAACAAGGAACACCTGTCAAGTCACATGTTCCATTATTTTTGATCACCTGAAAAATGGGTGGGGTCAAACAAAAGGTGCCATGTCCTAAATTGTTTAATACGTCAAACAAAAAGGTGTTTTCCTGTAAATATCAAGAAATGAAAACTGAAATTCTGATCTATCATCTCAAGATCTCAAACCCAAATATAGCAAATACAAAAGAATTGGCCTTGTCGTTCCAATACTTTCGGAGGGGGTTGTATATGTTTTCTCTGTAGAAAAAAAAACACAAGGAAAGGAAAAAATGCGAACTCAAACACGAACTCTTGCTATGCAATTGTTAACAAGCTAAACAGTAGGCAGTTCCAGACCACAAGCTCTTGCTATGCAGCTGTTAACAAGCTAAACAGCAGGCAGTTCCAGACCACAAGCTCACGCTATGCAGCTGTTAGCAAACTAAATAGCAGCTAGTCTAAGAGGCTTGCCACACTGAGCTTGACAACAGCCTCTACCATGGCTTGGAGGAAACCCATATTATCTCTCACCCTCCCTGGTTTGTAGCAGTCATATGATGGGGTAGAGCTGACTGGCGGGCAGGTACTGGCCAAGATCAAATTAGGGAGAAACCGGGGTGGAAAATCCTAGCAATCCACTATAAGACTAACAAAAATGATGGTCACTGTAGCCAAGAACTATGTGTGTTATTTCCAAAACAGTGAGAAATCTGAGACTGAAATAAATAGCTAGGCCATCCGTTTGTGCGCAAACCATCTGGGCCCAGACGGTCAAACAGATCTGACAAAAAAAGCCTGGGATTTCAACCAAAAACTGAGATCTGTTTTCTTTTAAATAAACTGCCCCCTTTAGAATGAACTCCAAGTGACATTGTTACTTAACCCATTGTACAGAGGTAGTCTTCATCTTCAGACTCTTCCTTTTTTAAATTCCTCCTTTGAAATTGTTTCTTCTGTTGGGCCACATGTTTCATAGAGCTGGATGTCCCTCCACCTGAAATGCCAACATTTAAACTTAAACACTTTCTATTTTTTCTACTGTCTCAAAAAAAACTAGGAAGAACAAAAACTGAGGAATAACAGGGAAAATGAGTTGATGGTCAGGTCCAGCCACAAATAATGTCTAATTAAAATTAAAAAGTTTTACTGAACTCCAGACTGGACCATTATACACCCTGGTGTCTTACAGAGATAGGCTTCATCTTCAGGTTCTTCCATTTTTACATGTTTCTGTTGGTCAACAGTTGCAAGGTCTCCCACAGAGCATGATGGTCCTCCACCTGAAATTCCAAATATATTTATACATTTAAAGGAAAAAAGTGAAGTACACAACAAACAAACAAACAAAACTTTTGCCACCAACAAGTCTAGTCCTTCTTGTTACTAATTTTTATGCCAGAACTACCTTTAAAATATACTTCAAACGTGAATAATGATACTGAAGAAAAACTATTTCAGATATTTGACCTTGCTGTGATCTTGACCCTGTTCCAAAATCTAGTCAGTTCATCTGCTGGTTATTACAATGATCTGAGCATCAGATTAGACTGGGTTGTTCTCTGCTGACTTACAGAGGTAGTCATCATCTCCAGGTTCTTCCTTTTTTATATCTTTCTGAAGGTCCACAGGTGTGACATGTCCCACCGAGCCGGCTGTCCCTCCACCTGAAGCTGTACAGGTTTCTGTCTGTACATCCCCACAAGGCTAATGGCCAAAGATTAAATATAATTATTTAGCAAATGGAAAGTAATTGAAAGGTTTGTTACTGTAGGAATCCTTTATTTGTAGCTACAAAGCTTTAAAACTCAGTCATATCAGAAGATTACACACATATGGCTAAATGTTACCTGTGAGCCAGCGGGAACAGGAATGCGTAGGGGTTTTGTAGAAAAGCACATTCGAACCTGTGCTGAATCCATTTAAGGGGTTATCAGGAGGTCGAAACAGTCATGATTCTGGAAAAGGAGACTCGAATCATAAGCAGAATTCCAGATTCTTTTGTAAATTAATACTCTTCAGACAAACTTTTAAAATATATAAAGAAAGAGAAAAATGCTGAAGGCTCAAATTTCAAGGTATTGCACCACTGCTAACTCTGTGACGGAGCTGCTCGAAACCTCGCTCAGTGCAGTGGGGATCTGGTTTATGGACAGCATCGAGTGGTTAGCACTGTTTCCTCACACTTCCTGGGTTGAAGGTTCAAATCCCATCTCCACCCTGTTTACGTGGAGTCTGCATGTTCTCCCTGTGCAGCAGGGGTTTCCTCCGGGTACTCCGGGTACTCCGGTTTCCTCCCCGAGTCCAAAGACATGTAGGCTGATTGGCATCTCTAAATTGTCCGTAGTGTGTGATTGTGCCTTGGAATGGACTGGCACCACGTCCATTGGAAAATAGATGGATAGATGGATGTAAAGTGGATGGATGGATGGATGGATGGATGGATGGATGGAAACCCAACTACTTAATTATTATTGACTGGATGAAGATAGTGTCTCTTGGATCAATAATCATTAGACAAAATTTCGCATACAAATAAAACTGTATGTATGTTTTAGCCATCTACACCACTGTTTTTTTTGCATGTTTCAAAGTGAACACGCCAGTGTATCATTCTCTATGTACTGCACTTCCAAGGGAATAGGGAGCCATTTTGTGAGCCATTGTGTTAAGCTCAGATAGTTTAACTTACTTCAGGTTTCCAAGAAGAGCGTAGAAACAATCTTTTACTGTTAAAACCTAGTCAGGAATATTTTCATGTAGAAATTATTACCTCAGTGAAGGAGCTGTTAATCACGAGTCCGTGGACTGCATCAGTGTACATCTGGAGAACTAGAGCCTCGACCTGAGCTGCAGCAAAACTCAGAATCCTCCAGCAGGCGGCGCTGTGAACTTTAACATGGCTGTAAACCCACAACAGAAGAAGACGAGCTAACGGTTGAAGGATCTCACTGAGGTAATCCTTTCCATTTTGAAAAGATTTCTGACAGGACTAATTAACAACAGATTGGATAGATTTAAAAATAAAGATTGTTTTTGTATATATTTGAGGATGTTCACTGCATTCTGCTTTAAACCCTGAGGTAAGTTATATGAGATTTTTCCATATACAGAAGCAGGTTTTCTAATTGTAGTATTTTAATATACAGTCTACAAAAGCCTGTTTTCTGTAAAAGCTTCTGTAAAAGCTACAGTAAAGCTCCTTTTTTTTTTTTTTTTTCAAAATTGTCTAAATAATTGTGAGAAATAATGGTTGTTATTGTTTTCTAGAGCGTGGATTATGCAGTTGTTTGTAACTGATTCATTTTATAACAACTAATTTTTATTTTTAATTAATTTAATTAGTGTTGGTTTATACTATATCTCTCTTTCCAAACCACTTCACAAAGTAAAAAAAATAGTATTTGTAAAGTTAGAGAACTAGTAGGGATTAAAAAAAATGGAAGAAAAATCGAAAACTATCAATTCAGTTTTAATTGTATAGCGCTTTTAACAATGGGCATTTTCACAAAGTAGCTTTACAGAAATAAATAAGTTCAGGATATACATTTTAAATTTTCAGATTTATAAATTTATTCCTAATGAGCAAGCCGGAGGTGAAGGTGGCAAGGAAAAACTCCCTGAGACATCATGAAGAAACTTTGAGAGGATCCAATGAATGAATGAATGAATGAATGAATGAAAGCTTTTATTGTCATTGTATATCTCTGTATACAATGAAATTAGGAGCACTGCTTCTGACTGGTGTTATGAAAACAAACATATAACATTAGACAATAAATAAGACTGTAAAGTGAGTACACCATATATAAAAGTATGTACGTATGTATGTACAGCAAGTATACAGTATAAAGTATATACAGCAAGTGACTAAGTCATAATATTGAACGTTGAACATTCAGAACATTCTGAATAAGTGACCAGTGACAGAATTGCACAATAACCTCTACACTGGTGTAAACAGTTTAGTATAAACACACACAGAGTACAGACTGACATGGAATAAGTGACCGTAGTTGAGTAAGTGACCAGAGATAATAATTGCACGTTTACATTCTACATTTAGTGCATTGAGAGTTTAGAGTCCTGATAAATAAAGTGACCAGTATTGCACATTGATATTCTACATATGATATTAAAAAGCAAGTGTAGACAAAAGTAGAGATTGTTGAAATAAGTCACTGTAGTTGGACACAGTGATCAGAAGTAGTGCTGTACATTGACACTTAACGTTTAGTGCATTTGTGAGTTTATAGTCCTGATGGCATTTGGGGAAAAAACTGTCCTGAAAGCGAGTGGTCCTTGTTCTTAAGGATCTGTACCGCCTGCCCGATGGAAGGAGATCGAACAGGTGGTGGCCTGGGTGTGGTGTGTCCTTGATGATGTTTTTGGCCCTAGTGAGATAATGGGAGCAGGCAATGTCTTCCAGGGAGGGTAATGAGCAGCCAGTGATATTTTTTTTTGGGCTGTGTTGATTATCCTTTGGAGGGCTCCAGACTCAAAAAGGGAACCCGTCCTCATCTGGGTGATAACAGATAGTGCGATTATAAATAATTCCCTTTATAACTGTGTACTACATGGTCAAAAAGTGCAATTATGTAAACAGGAAATTCATTCCAATTTTAACATGAAGTCTAACTTTGTTGAAGTTATCAAACTGATGGAGACCTGAGTGCAAAGCTGTTCATATCAATTGCAGTCCAAAGCCATCTTCATGGTTTTTAAGTGGTACCATCCTCAGTAATCTCATGTATCTTCACGCTGTCCGTGTGGAGCCATCCTCAGCAGCAGTGAGTGGTCAGATTGTAACTTTAGGGCACAACTATCAGATGATGTGACTTTATATAGTCAAGAACATCAAAAAGAACTTCACCAGCTGCATGTAATTGAAGGAAATAACCTCCTTTTGGAACCTGCATGGTGCAATATAACACCCTGCATTTAAACAGAGCAATGAAATAAATACGCAACAGAATATATATAGTCTCAAAAACCAACACTAGATACAATAAACACACCAGTCAAAACAGATAAAGTAAAACATGAGTAATCTGTAGAAGCAGCACAGGTTGTAAAAAACCATAGTGTACAGGAGAAACATAATGATATTTACCTGCATCCTCACACAAAAATAAAGAGTAACAACCCATATTAACACTAAAGAACCTGCAAGAATCTTTAGCAGAAATGTTCTTCTTAGTTTCCCAGAGTCCTTTCTCATTGGAGTGTTTTTAACCAGGCAGTTCTTTTCCTGACTCAGTCCCATCTAAAGAAACAGAGAAAAGACGGCCCCAATGGGCTACAGGAGCATGTTGCATTTTTATTTATTGCACTGCTAATATGAAGCCTGGCACGTAATGTACCAAACAACCAATTTTTATCCTTTTTTCACTTTCTTAAAATATTAATTTTAAGTACATTTTAAAGATAAATCATATACTTTAATAAATCATGTGCAGCAGGCTACATTTTAGTCATGACTGTTTCTCATCAGAGCTGGACAGATGGTACACGCCCACGGGCAACAACAGTAGCGCTCGCTCCACGACCCAAGAGACAAACAAGTGACGTCACTCGCTAGTGTGCATACAGGGTTCAGTGGTCTTGCATTTAAAAAAAGGGCATGTTGACTAATTCTCACTCTCCTCGTTTCTTTTGAAATTAAATCCTGGAATTATTCTGGAGTTCAACTTTTGATTTGAGTCTCCTTTTCCAGAAACACAACCCTTTAGACCTCCTAATAAGACCTTAAAATGGAGTCAGCAGAGGTCCAACCATGCTGTTCTAGAAAGCCTCCAGACACTTCTGCTCCTGTTGGCTCACAGGTAACGAATAGCCATGTGTGTAATTGCCTGATGTGTTTCATTTTTAAGGCTTTGAACAATATTGGAAAAGGAAGGAATTACTACCATCAGAAGCAGCATGTTCAGATTACAGCACAGGTTGGTTTAAATACACTATTTGGCCAAAAGTTTGTGGACACCTGACCATATGTGGTTCTTCTCCAACGTTGGAAGCACACAATTGTATAGAATGTCTTTGTATGCTGTAGCATTACAATTTCCTTCACCGGATCTAAGAAGCCCAAACTTGTTCCAGCATGACGATGCCCCTGTGCACAAAGCGAGCTCCATGAAGACACGGTGTGTGAAGGTTGGAGCGGAAGAACTCGAGTGTCCTGCACAGAGCCCTGACCTCAACCCCACTGAACACCTTTGGGATGAACTGGAACACTGACTGCACCCCACACCTTCTCACCATCCCACCACCATCAATGAACACAAATCCCCACAGCAACGCTCCAACATCTAGTGGAAAGCCTTTGCAGAAGAGTGGAGCTCATTATAACATCAAACACAGGGGGAATAAATCTGGAATGGGATTTTCAACAATCACATATGGATGTGATGGTCAGGGGTGCACATACTTTTGTCCTTATGGTGTATATCTATTGCTCCTTCAGTGTCCTGGTACCTCAGTGGTAGAATGAGCTTCATTCTCCACTCAAAGCAGCCCTACATTTTCTTTTTTTATTTATATTATTATTTATCGACTGAACTTTAAATTATCATTGTTGTTACTAATTCTCTCTTGTATTTTTAAATCAATAGATCTATCAATAGTGATGATTGTCTTTGTTAATAAGTATTTTTACTCTTTGGTCGTTAGGTTTGCTGTAGTGTGCGAATGGAAACTTGTACAATGTCTGGTGGAGAGACATCAGGTTCTGAGGGACATGTCCCGGACCTTCAGAAAGATATAAAAAAGGAAGAACCTGAATATGAAGAGTACGTTTGTAAGTCAACATGGCACATTACAATTCAGTCTGATGATCAGTAATACTTTTTAGTTTAACTTGGTTTCATTTGTGAGTGAACTTTCATCTGTTTTGTACATTACATGGCAATATTTAAATTCAACTGATGAAATTTCAGGTGAAACCACGACAGGCTCTGTGGGACACATCACGCCTGTGTGTCAACACACACATGCGAAAAAGGAAGAACTTGAAGAAGAAGACTATCTCTGTAAGAAAACATGGTATATTAGGCTCCATACTGGCGCTCAGTAACTCTTTATATTCATAAATTGAATTTATTCATGAGTGAACCAGTTTTTCAACACTTGTGCTGCCAACTCCATCCCCTTGCTCTTCAGAGTTGTACTTGAGATGAAAGTGTTTAAACATACATGGTGGAATTTCAGGTGATGGAACATCAAGCTCTGTGGAAAACATAGTCCAACTGAATGGAGGATTTCAAAGGAAGCATGTAAAAGAGGAAGAGTCCGAGGATGAAGACTACCACCGTACAATGGGTTAAGTAACACGGTCATTGTAAAACTCCTTTTAAAGTTTGCTATACAGTTCATTTTAGAAAAATATGGAAAGGTCGTGCAGCAGGTATAGCGCTGCCACCTCACAGCGTCAGGGTCACCGGTTTGATCCTGAGCCCAGGTTACTGTCTGTGTGGAGTCTCTGCATGTCTTTCTCCATGTATGTGAGGGTTTCTTTTGTGTCCTCCAGTTTCTGTCTTATCTCCCAAAAACCTGGCAGTAGGTGAATTGCCCCTAGGTGCGAAAGTGTGTGTGTGAATGCGTATATGTGTGTGCGCGCATGGTGCCCTATGATGGACTTGAGTCCCACCCATTATGTATCCCCTCCTTATGCCCAGTGTTTCCAGGATAAGCTCTGAATTAGCTGTGACCCTGATCAGGATAAAGTGGTTACTAAATGTGAGTGAGTGTGAGTGACTATCTAGGAAGGTAAGCTGAAAGTTTGTTAGCAAATCTGCCTGATTCTCTGAGGGAGCTGAGGTCATCATGGAGTTGTTGGCTTTTCTTCAGTTTACTCAAACAGGTAGTATGGTAGTACAGGGCACCACACCTTTGTGCATCTGGAGGAAGACTGATGTATTTACACCTGAAAGGATGATGTAGAGGATCATGTCATTTAGACCGCCTTCATCACCACTGTCTCCTCACCTCTTTGAGAACACAATTTACTATAGATGGCTAGGTAGTTTACTTGAAGTATTTGCTACGTTCTCAAATTGCTCCTTTGGTTTTTGAACGTGATTGACAACTCATGTATCAGGTGTCTAAACTATCTACTGTTTAGCTTGCCAACAGCTGCCTAACAAAGAAAACTAGCATTTCTTTTCTCTACACCAGAAAGATCAACCTGTTGCCTGCCTGGTTTGCCTGGGGCCATGCTAGGAGAGCTCTGATGCATTCTAAAACATGTATCTAGTCATCTACAAGACTAGTCGTCTTTTACTGTGTATGGGGAAAAAAGTTCCCTGGCGAGCAACATCCGACTTTTGTATTTGTGTCTGCTGATCCATCCCAGCGAGATTCAGATGGCAAGATGGAAGTTGTAGAGGAGTCTGGTGCCACCTGGAACATACATATGGAGTCAGTGGTGATTATACACCCACTCATCTGGAGGCTTGGCCCACCTAAAAAAATCGCTCTTATAGATAGTTGTAGATAGTTACACTGCGGTCTTGTTAAAATTACTCACAAAAACAGTTCTCGCTTGATAGGAGCTACCCCTTTAAGAAGCCGCATTGAGTGACATTACTCAGCAACAGGTGTAAACCTTTCTGCGCGATGTGCAGCCATGTAGCAGGCAAGTCTAATCAAGAGTCTACCTCCTCTGAAAAGGATGCCATGGTATGTCTTTTCCTCTTGCCACTCGTGCAATGTAATCAGAGGATATAATAACAAGAAATGTACATCGGTGTCTCTTAACACTGGAACACACTGTCTGAGTGGAGATGAGACTCATCTGAAAGGTGAAGAATAGAGCTGCAGTTTGTTGAGGAATGCATTGTTCAACACTAAAACATTTTTAAGTGTAATAAAAATGCTTTAAAATTATGGCTGTGTATTGTACATAGGAATAATCATAGGAATATGAGTAAGCCTGGTTTCCTTTTTATCAATCAAAATCTGAAGGCTTTTGCTGTAGTTTTCTGTATGAATGAAATGTTTTAATAAAAATCTGATGATGCAGTGGGCCTTTCTGACTTTTTCTTCTGTTAATAAAGTTAAAATGTTGTTGAAAGGCAGGACAACCCCCTTTTTTAATGTTGCGTCTGATTGGGAAAAAATGCTCAAACTGCTTGATTTAATTTCACATAGTGTGAAATTAACAGTAGTAATGTGGCTATAGCATTTTGGATAAACTGGTATTTCACTGAAATTAAATTATAGTTGGCTTACTAAAATATCAAAAATGCTTGTAAAACACAGCAGAATAAACATCTCTAATTTTATCAGCCTATTTTCTGAAAATTGTTGTGGTTAATTTTGTGATTTCTGTTAGGTGTGATGTGTTCAGATGCTGGATTTGGTTTATATTTAAGGCATGTTAGGCACAACTGTGTTCATGTTAAGCCTATAGATTGGCAAAGTTCCTGAAATGTGTGTTTTCTGCTGCAGCTGTGGTAATGTGTGTGCTTGGGCACACAGAACTGTCTGGCTATGTACAGGTCTGGACTGCCAGCCAGTCCCAGGATGAAACATTATCTCACATCAGATTATTCTGCCTTGCAGTTGGTGCCATATAGGAAAATTTTTCTCAGTGGAAACAGCTTAATGTGCCAACAATGCAGCATCTGCCCAGGAAGGAAAACTGTCCATTTACAATACAAGCCTCCCTTACCAAGCTTCTGAATGCACACTATGGTGAGGAAGATGAAGCTCAACTCTTCCTAGCAGGGAGCTTGGAGGTGCAAAAGTGCCAGTGTTTGGGAGACATCATTGCCTTATGTTTCAATTGACTAAAGGCCATAACTTGTCATTTCTGTCCCCAGAACACTATACACATATGGCCAAAGGTTTGTGGACACTGTTGTGAACATCCCATTCCAGATTTATTCCCCTTTGCTGTTATAATAAGCTCCACTCTTCTGAGAAGTCTTTCCACTAGATGTTGGAGCGCGGCTGTGGGGATTTGTGTTCATTCAGCTACAAGAGCATTAGTGAGGTCA
>CM074992.1:18388656-18420945 GCA_037576825.1 Pangasius krempfi
TGTGTGTGTGTGTGTGTGTGTGTGTGTGTGTGTGTGTGTGTGTGTGTGTGTATGTGTGTATATATATATATATATATATATATATTATAATATTTGCTTATTCTCATAAGCTCACAGTCGGATCGTGTAGTCTGTGATGTAACTTCACAGATAAATGACATTAAAAATAAAATTGTGGCACTGCTTCTTCAGGCGACGTTGGTTCCTTCTTGCTGCAGCTGTCTAAGGGCTTGGTGGGACACAAATGTCCTGAAGAATGGATTCAGTGCCTGAAGGAGCGGGACACAACAAAAGAGAAGGCAAACAGGTTAAGTTGCATTAATGCCCATGGTGTGTAGTATTAATGGTGTGGGCATCCTATGTGTGTGTGTGTTGATTTTACTTACAAACTGTCAGTCTGATTTTTTTTTTTTTTGATAATGTAATGATTTACTCTTGTAGAGACAAGGCAAATGAGAAGACGGAGAGGCATCTGAACCCCCTGAGTGTCCTACACTGTGTGGATGAGCTAATGGGGGAAGACAGTATCATTGTTGCAGATGGAGGAGACTTTGTAGGCAGCGCTGCTTACATAATGAGACCACGAGGACCCCTCTGCTGGCTGGACCCAGGTCAGAACCAGGGGCAAGGTTAACAGTGACTAATAGTGACTAATTGCCTGTAGTATGCGTTTAGGCTTTCTGTGTCTCCCATTCTCATGGACCTCTGTTCTGTACAGGAGCTTTTGGGACGCTTGGTGTTGGTGGAGGGTTTGCCCTGGGAGCAAAGCTCTGTCGTCCTGACTCAGAGGTAGGATATAACCAAGAGAAAATTTACTTCAGCGTCAGTAGTGTTAATTAATGTTCCTCATTGATTTTTCTGTATGATGTATCTGTAATGGAAAGAAGGCTTTATTGTGGGAAACTGACAATGTCTCGTCCATAGGTATGGATTGTTTATGGTGATGGTTCCCTAGGTTACAGCGTGGCGGAATTCGATACGTTTACCAGACACAAGGTATAAAATCGTGTTCAACAGCCAACCAATTGTCGGGGTTGCCTAATGAAAACAATATAATAAATACATTTATTTATAAATACATTACATTAATAAATGACACAAGCTTTTTATATAAATGGGCATGTGACACCACTCAAATAAAACCTTACATTAATCCCTAGCCTTTAAAAAAATCTTACTATGGAAAATAAAACCCCTTAGTAACACACACAAAAAAAAAATCATTGACACTATTTTTACATGTACTTTTATTACACTGACTCTCTTTTTTCCTCTTTTACCAGACTCCTGTAATTGCGCTAGTGGGAAATGATGCTTGTTGGAGTCAGATCTCCAGGGAACAGGTGCCCCTTCTTGGCAGCAATGTCGCTTGTGGCCTTGCATTTACAGGTAATATTTCAAATTTACAAATTTATGCTAATTACAGAGACTTTATTGTGTCTGTCACCGTGCTCACAGTTTCATCTGTTTTAATTAACTCTAATCAGCCGACAAATGTAGCTTTGACAAATTGCTTCTACCAGCACAATGCCATTTTTCACATCAGGATGATTCACCCCCAATCGAAAGTGCCTTTTTTTTGGGCGAACGTTTTATTGGCCAAATTTCCGCAAGTCCCAAGTGTGCAGTGTTGATAATAGACCTGAGATGATATTCTCTTTTTTTTCTTCCAGATTATCACATTGTTGCCGATGGCTATGGTGGCAAAGGTTACCTGATTGGCCGTGAAGACGAGTCACATCTTGAAAACATTGTTAAAAAAGCACAGAGGGAGTGTAAAGAAGGCAAGGCAGTGTTACTTAATGTGCTCATTGGGAAAACCAACTTCAGAGAAGGGTCTATTTCTGTGTAGAGACCCTGTGTGCGGCCCTGACCTAAATCCCGAAAGCCTTTCACCTGCTGGTGCTTTACGTGTGGAAACACTATGCATTGAGCATTAAAGACATGAGTAGATGGGTAAAAAAACAGCTGATGACTGGAAATCTGCATGGCTTTAATGCTGATCATTTCAAAATCATTACAGTTTTCAGCTAAGGAAGTTTTTGCTCTTTTATGCTTTATTAATATTTTTTTAAGAAAGATTTCTTGAAGATTTGATGTTTGTATTAGCTAAAAAGTAAAGACTGGATTTTAAGTGATAACCATTAGATAAAGACTTTTAAGCATTTCAAGATTAAGGGACTTGATCGATGTCTTTACATTTTTTTTCTAAACTGTTAGTAATATTGAGAGACGAAAAAGAGCTATGCAATTATAGTATTAATGCTGTTGACAAAAAAATAGGACTGAATTATGTGTTGAAATATTTTACTCTACAGGTGTAAAGCAGAATAGTGCACAACTCAGTAAGTTCAAGTTCATGTTTAATTTCACATTTGTAACATCCTAAATAAGTTTAATTAAACAGTCAGCAGTTGATTGAGCAAGGAATCGACACATTCGATTCAAATGACAATATTAGTGTTGCAGTTGTACTTTAATATATTGGTCAGTAAGTAAAAGCCTCTCTCAAACATTTACTGTTCTAGCAATCAGTAATGAAAAGCTTAGTCTACTCTGTGTGAGGGAGAAATAAAGTCTGGAGCCATGAAACGTTGTTTGTGTGTTCATGTGTCATGTTTTGGTTACAGAAGACTTTTACTAGTACATACCTCAACGGGCCCTGGATTACCGATCAGAAGGTCAGGGTTCAATGGCAGTGGCTCTGCTACCGGACCCTTGAGCAAGGCCCTTATCCCGGCTTCAGGGGCTCCGTATCATGGCTGACCCTGTGCTTTGACGATAACTTCGTAAAAAGCTGGGATATGTAAAGAAAATTTTCATTATAGTAAACCTACAGATTTTTAGCTTTTTGGGGAAACCGTCATTGACTGCAACATCGAAGGCTGCAGGATGGAAGACCTCCGTTGATGATTATGTAGCTTCAGCAGCCTGACATTTCCAGGTTAACGTGGACATGGCTTATAGTTAAATGTTGTGGTATATAAATCCTTGAATGCTGATTGGCAGAGAGGTGCGTCCGGTCTTGTGCCCTGAAATGAGATAAGACAATGTGACTTTTTTTGTTTGTTTTCCAAATTCAGAATAATATTTTTCACTTCAGGTGGCTTAGTGGTTGGCATGTTTGCCTCACACCTCTGGGGGTGGGAGTTTGATTCCCGCTTCCGCCCCGTGTACACAGAGTCTGCATGTTCTCCCTGTGCATTGGGGGTTTCCTCCGGGTACTCTGGTTTCCTCGCACAATCCAAAGACATGCATTATAGGCTGACTGGCATCTCAAAATTGTCTGTAGTGTATGAATGATGTGTGTGATTGTGCCTTGCGATGGGTTGGCACCCTTTCCAAGGTGTCCCATGCCTTGTGCCCCGAGTCTCCTGGGACAGGCTCCAGGTTACCCTGCGACCCTGTGTAGGATAAGCAGTACAGAAAATGGATGGATGGAAGCACCTGAACTTCGTTGATGGAACTCACTGGAATAAATCAACTGAGGATGTTTCAAATCAGCCTCTTTTTATTTTTATTATTATTAAACAAACTCACTTCATGGAATGCCCCCTGGATTTTCTAGAATAGCAATATAATTTTTCTAAGTTGAAAAGCATTGTGTGTGTGAGAGAGAGAGGAAGAGTGAGTGAGAGAGAGAGAGAGTCAGAGAGAGAGAGAGAGGGATACACACTGGCACATTCACACATTCACACATTCAGAGTGTGGGAAGAGTTTGACGACATAAATTACCAAATTGCCATATATGGTAAACACTTCCCTTCAAAAAGCCCAGAACCCTGCTCATGGCACTGCTTGTTACAGATGATATGGAGCATGTTAAAAGGTCAAAGAAGGTGAACTTCACTGACACTTAAGAAGAGATACTGGTGCAAAAAAAAAACAAGTAAAACAATTTTTTTTTTTATAGCTACATTTGTTCATTCTATTGGAGCAGGAAAATTTAATAAACGTGCCATGGTGTGAAAAATCCCTCCTTATTGTTGTATTTTCTGCTGCTGTATTTGAAAATGTAATGTACTGCAGTGTGAGCAATATGAATGCATGTTAGATGTGTCATTATTTGGCTGTAAAATACAAGACGTGTCTGCATATTCTTGTTGAAATGTGCCTGTGGCTTACTCTAGAAATCAACTGCATTGGGCAAATGAAATCGACTGATGATCCAGTGATGTAGGTGATGTGATGTAGGAACCAACAACATTCAAGTGAAAAACAAATAGAAACTTTTAAGGGAAAAAAAGAAAGCAAAAACCTATAATAACCTGATACGTATGCACACCCCTTAACTAATACTTTGTTAAAGCACCTTTTCGTGTGAATACAGCATTCAGTCATGCTGGGTAAGAGTCCACCAAACTGCCACATCTTAACATGGCATTACATTTAATTTTATTCCACTCTTCCTTGCAGAAATGCTCCAGCTCTATCAGATAGCGAGCGGATCTCCTGTGCACAGACCTCTTCAAGTCATTCCACGGGTTTTTGATAGGATTTAGATCTGGCCTCTGATTGGACCAGTCCAACACTTTGATCTTCTTCTAAAGCCGTTCCTTTGTTGATTTGGATTTGTGTTTTGGGTCGTTATCGTGCTGGAAGGTGAAATTTTTCATCATCAACTGTCTAACCCAGGCCTGCAGTTTTTCTGCCAAAATACACTGGCATTTGGAACTATTCATGATGAAGAGAAACAGCCCCATAACATGATGCTGCCACCACCATGCTTCACCATAGGTATGGTGTTCTTTGGGTGATAAGCTGTTCCGTTTTTGTTCCAAACATACAGTCGGGTCCATAAGTATTTGGACAATGACAATTTTTGTACAGAGTCCTTCCATTTTCACAGGCTCAAAAGTAATTAGACAAATTCTTTCATGTCCTTAATTTGTCATGAATTAACGAGGAAACAGGCCACACCTGGTCATGAAACTGCTTATCAGACAATTGTCCAATTACTTTTGAACCTGTGAAAATGCAGTTACTATGTAAAAATGGCTGTAATTCCTAAACAGTTAATGCAATATTTTTGTTAAAGCACTTGAGTTAAAGCTGAAACTCTCCACTTCAATCACATCTTGATTGCTTCATTTCACTGTGGTGTACAGAGGCACAATTACGAAAACTGTGTCACTGTCCAGATACTTATGGACCTGACTGTATCTTACAATTTACAGATGTTGTTCTACAGGTGTCTGAATTTACAGATGCAGGTGTGTGAATTTACAGATGTTCTACAGGTGTTTGAATTTACAGATGTTGTTTTACAGGTATGTGAATTTACAGATGTTGTTCTACAGGTGTGTGAGTTTACAGATGTTGTTCTACAGGTGCACAATTTTGTTTTTCACGTGTGAATCTAAAATAGTGTGTGAAAATCAGCACTTTTAAGGTACGCTCACACATCCAGCGACTCGCAGTGACGAAGCGACTGGAGATGTTTCCTTTCCAGCGAGAGCTGGCGACTTCCGGTGACATGAGCGACGGCGACGGTTGGCGACTATATGTGGACGTGTCCAGCGACGCAACAAAGTCGAGAAAAGTTCATGCAAATTTGGAGCGACTTGGTGCAGCGACTACCAGTGAGACTGAAGACAGTAGAACGTACGTGATCCTTGGCTTTAAAAGCGCTAAGGCCAAAGTTACGCTAATTGGCGTTTGCACTTTCGCCGCTGAAATATGGCCACAATTTCAAAGGGCACATGCTGCTTCTCCTTCATCTCCTTCATATGATATGATGCAAACTCTGTCCCTCCAGAATGTGTAATTTTAGTGGCAAGAAAACTTGAAAATTTGTTATCAAAATGGAATGCTGATTGCGCCACCCAGTGATAAATGTTGCTATGGCAGCCAGTAGTAGGAAGACCTCCATGTTGTGATGAACAGAAAGCTCCAGCAGGCGGCGCTGTGAAGATTAACACCGCTGTAAAGTCACCACAGAAGGGGAGCTGCAGTGAGCTGGTGAGGTAATCATCTCTGCGTGAAAATATCACTGACTGGGTTTTACAGTAACACATGAGATCTGTTTAAAAAATAAAGCTTGTTATTGTGTCTGTATGTGAGGATGTTTACTAGGTTCCACCTTAAACCTTGAGGTAAGTTAAGCTAGATGAGCTGTTCTGCTAACAGTTAGTGGCTGAATCCAAAATGGCTTCCTCCTCCCTTCCAAGTGCACTACATTAGAGAATGAAGAAGTGGAGTATTCACCCTATGTAGTGCACTACATAGTGAAAGAGGAGACATTTGGGATTCAGCCTTAGTAAAAATAAGATTGTGTGTGGTGAAGCTGCGGTTAAAACCTACCTAATGTTAGATTTCATGTTAATCAACTCTGCTGTGGTTTAAATGTCTGGATGGAAGTTTAATGTTTTACTGATTTTGGTGTCTAAATATGTTTATATCGAGCATTTAAATGATTCACAGTCAGTGTGAGTAATGGATTTATCATTGTAAAGGAATACAGGTTTTAAAATATATATTTTAAATTATTCTGACTTTCTTTAGACTATGTTAGAGAATTCTCATCAAAATGAAATTATTTTAATTGATTACAAGTTCAGCTGACAATTTTATGTAGTCAGAAAGGATCAAGAAGAACTTCACACTTCACAGTTCCATACAAATGGAAATAAATCATGTCCCTTGGTTATCTAATCACCCAGTCATGCAGCAGCACAATGCATAAAATCTTGCAGGTACAGGTCAAGAGCTTCAGTTAATGTCCACATCAAACATCAGAATAGAGAAGAAATTTGATCTCTGTGACTTTAACTGTGGCATGGTTGTTGGTTCCAGATGGGCTGGTCTGAGTTTTTTTAGAAACTGCTGATCTCCTGCAGGGATTTTCACACACAAATGTCTCTAGAGTTTACACAGAATGGTGCGAAAAACAAAAAACATCCTGTGAGCGGAGGATCTGCAGGCTGAAAAAACTTGTTGATGAGAGAGATCAGAGGAGAATGAGCAGACTGGTCTGAGCTGACAGGAAGTCTATAGTAACTCAAATAATCACTCTTTACAACCGTGGTGAGCAGAAAAGCATCGCATCAAACCTTGAGGTGGGTGAGCCTCAGATTCCTGTTCTTGGCTGACAGGACTAGAACCTGATGTGGTCTTCTGCTCTTGTAGCTCATTCACTTCAAGGTTTGATGTGTTGTGCATGCTGAGATGCTTTTCTACTCACCACGGTTGTAAAGAGTGACTATTTGAGTTACTCAGTTCACATCCTCCGCTCACAAGATGTTTTTTGTTTTTTTTCACCATTCTGTGTGTGAGACTGTTGTGTGAAAATCCCTGCAGGAGATCAGCAGTTTCTGATGTACTCAAACCACCAATCTGGTACCAACTGCCATGCCACGGTTAAAGTCTCAGAGATCGCACTTTTTTCTTCATTATGATGTTTGATGTTTTGTAACTAGCTCTTGAGTTGTTTTTGCGAGATTGTATGCATTGTGCTGCTGCCACATGATTGGCTGATTGGATAACTGCATAAATGAGCAGGTGTAGTACAGGTGTTCCTAATAAAGTGCTCGGTGAGTGTATATCTGTAGCAACAGCTTGGAATAATGACCTCAGACCCAAAGCACAACTCGACAATAACCAATAATGCTAGTTACAAATGTCACTGTTGTTCTATAAACACCGGATAGCTGCCAGAGACGATGAGTAATACTTGGAATTCATATCATGCACATGGTGCCAAGACCATCAGCCAAGTGACAGTAATCTAGTTATTTCCTTAAATACTTTCCTACATCGTAGTATTTCCTTAAATACCTTCACAATACATCACTTCTTTTCCTGGAACCTACTTGCCAAGATCCTTTTAGGTCAGCAGCAGTTCTGAATGATCGGGAACCCTGGCGGTTTTCCAGTGTTCACACAACCACAGTGACATTTGTGACTAGTGCTCTGATTTCCTCTGTGGTGTTTAACACCAGGATACGCCTACCAAAAAAGTCACGAGGAACTGATTCACGTATGGTCAACTGGGAATGTGTTCAGTGTAGATCAGCAGGCTCGCATCACTAGGAGGGGTGATGGTGACCTTGTAGAATTTGGAGAAGGAACATGGAGAAGGTACATGGTGATGCCCAGGTCACTGCTGCTCAGACCTCATGAAGTGACACACCTCTCAGTAGTGGCCATGAGGATGAAAATCTGCTGAGCAGGACCCCTTGTTCTGATGTTCTGGTGGGATGGTGGGGTCTTTTGTTTTGATCGAGTCTGTGTGCTTTGATGTGAAGAAGCTCAAATGTTCCATTGTAAATGAAATCTTCATAGTTGGTATGATTTGTGTTAGTTTGCAGGTGATTCTAGCATCCAGCTTATGATTCGATCTCCTTTTACAGAATCACAATCCTTTAGACCTCATAATAAGATCTAATGGAATCAACAGAGGTCCGACTGTGCTGTTCCCAAAAACCTCCACAAACTCTTTCGCCTGCTGGCACCCAGGTACTGTTGCCATACGTGTTTATTGAACTGATTTGTTTGATTTTCAAAGATTATACCTGAATATTGGAACAGATACAATGGATGATTACTACAGTAAAAAGAAAAGGAGCTCTTTCAGACATGGGATAGTTTAAAAGTTTAATAAGTAAGACATTCTCGTTGCTGTGTGACTGTTCTTCCCTTAATCACCTTCCATCTATGGTCTGCATGCTATCCTGCTAGTCACACAAACCAAAGTTATCGTTGTCTCCTCAGACACTATGTTCAGTATCTATAAATAGTGTTGGCTTTCTCTTTGGTCTTTAGCTTTGTATTGATTTGCAGACAGAAACTTGTACAGATTCAGATAGAGGGACATCAGGCTCTGTGGGAGACATCAACCATGTGGACCATCAAAAACATATAAAAAAGGAAGAACCTGAAGAGGACGGCTACGTCTGTAAGTCAGAAGGACGCATTACAGCCTATTCTGATACTCATTAATATTTTTTATTGTAATGAGACTTAATTTGTGACTGAACAAGCCCCATATCACAGACTTGTCCCTAATTTATGTTAAATGACAGCGTTAAAATTCTATGATGAAATTTCAGGTGAAGCAACATCAGGTTCTGTGGGACGCATCATACCTGTGGACCACTACGTACATGTAAAAAAGGAAGAACCTGAAGATGAAGACTATTTCTGTAAGAAATCAGGGTTTGTTAGTGTCCAGATCAGAGTTTTACTTGAGTTGAAAGCGTTTAAATGTAAATGTGGAATTTCAGGTGGAGGGACATCAAGGTCAGTGGAAAACAGAGAGCAAGAGGACAGAGAATTTCAAATGAAATATGTAAAAGATGAAGACTCAGAAGATGAAGACTACCTCTGTACAACTACAGTCTGTGGTTAAGTAACACTGGCATTGTAACACTCACTCAAAAATGTTGCTATACTGTTTATTAAAACAAACAACAACAACAAAAAAATACATTTATAGCATTTGGCAGATGCCCTTATCCAGAGCGGCTTACGACTATCTCATTTATACAACTGAGCAGTTGAGGGTTAAGGGCCTTGCTCAAAGGACTTCAGCTCTCAACCTTCTGATCAGAAGTCCAACTTCTTAGCCACTGAGCTTCACTTCCATCTAGGATGGCAAGGAGGAAGATGTACAGGAGTCTGGTTCCAGCTGGGCCAAACAGGTGGACCAGCGGTTAGGATTGTTTAAGGCAGAGCAAACACATTCTCTTCACAGCATTCGCAGCTTATGATGTTGTGGATGTGCCTAACCTCTGTAGTAATGAGCATGGCCTTTAAGATTAAGAAGCTCTTGTTCCTCTGTTCCCTAAGGAATAGCAAGAAGGTATAACACAGCTGTCCCACACAGCAGTCATAGCTTGGTTAAGGACATCTGCTCACCTGAGAAGAGACAGTGGTGACAAACTGTGTACTGCTTTAGAGGCTTTAATCATCGCCTGGTTTAGAGGCTTGACTACATGTGCCTTCACCCAGATACATGAAGTGTGATATCCCATGCTATTTGTTATACTTTGTTGGGAGTCTCAATGTCTTGGGAGTTTCGTGTGTTTCTAAACTGGGTCTGATGGAGCAGGGTGTCCAGGGTGATATAATGGAATTAATCAAACTTATTTATTGTGAACAAAAAAAGTAGCGAAGATTAAAAAAAAAAAAGATGCAGCCACCAATAATCCAAAACTTATACAGAATTTAAAGTGCTGTAATTAAGTTTCTCGTTTTTGGATCATGATTTCTACAGTAGTTTTCCTAAAAACGCTTTGAATACTTTGTTCCATTTTAAAATTTGTTTCTAATACTTTTCAATTATTACTCCAGAGATGAATGATGCCCAGTTACAAGTCTTCTCCTGCTCCTGGTGTTCACTTTCCTATACATCTCAAATTTACCTCCATAAACACCTCAGAAGATACCACTATGAGGAATATGACAGACTGCTAAAATTGGGAGAGATAAAAGATGAGAATATTATGACCACAAGAAGCTCCAGTATTCAGGAAACGGTCTCTGGTTCTGTCAGCAGTAACACGTCTAATCAGCGAATGCAGAAAGAAGTCTATCCTTGCTCAGAGTGTGGGAGGAGTTTTACTGATCAGAGTAATCTGCGCCGTCACCAGCGCATTCATACAGGAGAAAAACCACATCACTGCTTGCAGTGTGGAAAGAGTTTCATTCGACAGAGTGATCTCCAAATACACCAGCGTGGTCACACAGGAGAGAAGCCGTATCACTGCTCACAGTGCGGAAAGAGTTTTACAACCAAGGGCAATCTCCAAATACACCACTCAGTTCATACAGGAGAGAAGCCGTACCGTTGCCCAGAGTGTGGGAAGAGTTTCGCCCAGCAAGGTAATCTCCAACGACATCAGCGCATTCACAATGGAGAAAAGCCGTATCACTGCTCACAGTGTGGGAAGAGTTTTAATCAGCAAAGTACTCTTAAAGCACACCAGTTCATTCACACAGGACAGAAGCCGTATCACTGTTCCGAGTGTGGGAAGAGTTTCGCCCAACACAGTAAGCTCCAAAGACACCAGCACATTCATAATGGAAAAAAAACTCGTCGCTGCTTACAGTGTGGGAAGAGTTTTACAACCAAAGGCAATCTCATACAACACCAGTGCATTCACATCGCTGAGAAAACGTTTCAGTGCGTACAGTGTGGACGAAGATTTACTAATTCAGGTGCATTTAACATACACAAGTGCTCCAACATGGAGCCGTCTCTTTAATGTGCAACCGTCAGACATTTAATACTGCTCCCATGGAAACATCTGACCCAGTACTAGTTCTGATAATTTGTTTAAGCTGTGTGTGTATATACGAATGACACAATCACCATATCTTCAAAGAAAACTTCTCATGTCTGACACTATCTTTACACTTAAACCAGGAAGCTATGGGAAGGAGGGTGGAATAAAAAGGTACTCTGGGGTCAGCCTGACTTTAAAGATTATAAGGTGCTCTTCTTTTCTTCTTCTTCTTCTTCTTCTTTTCTTGTTTTGTTTTTAAAATAAGTAGCAGTTTTAGTATAATGCTGTACAGTTCTGAAAATGGATTCTAAAGTACCTGAACCAGACCTGAGCATTGTGCCAACATAGCTGTATCAGAATGATAGATTTTTTCCTCCATAACTAGCAGATTCCTTCTCAGGGTCCTTGGAGGACTAGTGGTTTGGCCTCGGCGCTCTCGCGTCAAGCCAGGGAACCAACTTCAGCCAGTGGAGTTGCACATGACCGTGCTCTCCCAGTGCCGGTCCAAGCCCGGAGGGTTGCGTCAGGAAGAGCATCTGGCCTAAAAACTCTGCGAAATCAAATATACGGACCAATGATCCGCTGTGGTGACCCCTAAAGAAGAAGAACAACTACTAGATTCCTTACCATTCTTAAAATATTCAGAAGGAACATCCTGTGGTTCTACCAGATTAATAGCTGTGTTAATGCACAATGGGTTTTTTTTATGCAAAATGTGTTAAATCATTTCAGCATGAAGTTCTCAGTTTATGAGGTGTGGCAGAGTTAAAGCACTTGTGAGTAACAGAATGCTCCAGCAGCCGGCGCTCTGAACATCTGCTCCTCAGTAAACTCCCAGCAGAAGAAGAGGAGCTGCAGTGTTTTTTTTTTTCTACTCTCAGTTTAGCTTGCTCACTGACGTAATCAGCACTACATGAAAGTATTCCTGGCTGGTGTTCAGACTAAAGGATTTGATAGATTTAATAAAGCTTGTTATTGTGTCTGTATTTGAGGATGTTCTCTGCGTTCTACTTAAAAACATGAGGTAAGTTAAACTAGCTGAGCTGTTCTGCTAACAGTTAGTGGCTGAATCCCAAATGGCTCCCTGTTTCCCTCCAAGTGCACTACATTAGAGAATGAAGAAGTGGAGTATTCACCCTATGTAGTGCACTACATAGTGAAAGAGGAGACATTTGGGATTTGGTCTTAGTTAAAAACATTACAGTTTGGCTAAATGACTTCAAAGGACATACAAGTTAATTTGTTTGCAACTTTCTAGCCTATTATTAGTGATTTTTCTTTTAAACTTCAAAGTTGTAGTTAATAACAACACTTTATAGCTATTAAAATTATCCAAATCCGACTACCAATGATTGTCTGATGCCTGGTTGTTAGTTAAATAAAAATTTAACAGAATATAAAGGACAGCATTGTCATTTTTTTTCATAAATTGTTGGAATAACTGTAATTATAATTGACCAAAAATTCTGAGATTTATCAGATGGTGTAATTTTGTATAGTCTGAAATTATCAAGATGATCCTGAAGAACCTTTTCATCCCAGCTCTATAAACTTGTACATTGTAATGAAATGATGTATCTCCAGAACCATGGTACAACACATGTACCCCAGCAACCTCCAACCCAAACAACCTGCAGAAACTCGCAGATAACCAATAACTCAGACTGAATTGGTTGCCTTAAAGAGTACTTCGGACATTTGAACTAAATTTACTGTTCTTTTCACATTCTTCTTGAACTCTATGGGTCTGTGTTGCAGTTTAATAAGTAAGTGTGTGATATATAACACTAACAAAACTTGTAAATTATCCTCAGGCCTTGTAAATAAATTTAAAAAGAAAAGTGTACATTTGAGTTTTGTGCTTTTTTTCTCCCCCATTCATTTGTCCTGGATCAGTAATGCAAATAACACAAAAGCTAACTAGTCCTGTTGCATGAAGCATGTGGTGGGAAGTGGTAGCTCAGTGGTTAAGACACTCAACTCCTGATTGGAAGGTTGAGAGTTCAAGTCCCCCCACCACCAAGCTGCCACTGCTGGGCCCTTGAGCAAGGCCCTTAACCCTCAATTGCTCAGTTGTATAAATGAGATAATTGTAAGTCGCTCTGGATAAGAGTGTCTGCCAAATACCATAAATGTAAGGTGTAAAATGCTCACTTATCAACTCATGTTTGCTGGATTTAAATATTAATTTTGGCTGAAAGATAAAGTGCTGTAATTATTTATGAGGGAATTACAGAATTTGTGAATACAGCATGTAAATAGTTTAAAGGGCTGAACATTCAGTCAGACAGCAGTTTTCACACCCAGTGTCACTGTGACCATTCACAAACAGAGTAAATGTATTTGTTGTTGCATGATTTAAAAAATCTTGTTCATTCACACATTTATTGGTAAGAAGAATTTGGGGACTAGATAGACTGCACTCAGTTCCAGCTGTGGCTCCACACCACTTCCCAGCCAGTGAGGGGGGCATTAGGTAATGGGGCACTGGCCCCTTGTGGACCCCTTGAATGAGAGAAGCATTTCATACATCCATGAGAGCTTGTGTCCCTCTGGCTGTGACCGGAGTGTTTCTGTCTGTGGTATTTGCAGGGTAATAAGAAAGCTTGATAAAATACGTGAGCTTGATCATATCTGCCACATGTTGGATGGCTTGCATACACAGTAAACCTAGTTTCATGGCAGTTAATTGTGTAGCCTGATTTGGGATTAGATTCGATTCGATTCGATTCAACATTATTGCCATTGTGCAGAGTAAGAGTACAGATCCAATAAAATGCAGTTTTTGTATATCCCAGCTTGCATCAGCCATGATACAGCTCAAATGTGGTTATGGGTATTGCTCAAGTGTCCAACAGCAGCAGCTTGACAGGGCTGGGGCTTGAACCCCAACCTTCTATTCAGTGACCCAGGGCCTTAACTGTTCAGCCACCATTCCACTGGGGAGGTTGTTTATGAGAACGAGTACTGTGATGGTGTACATGCCCTTTGTTGTGGGCATTTGAGAGTCAGGTGTCCAAATATGGCAGCTGTTCAGAGTCCTGGTTAAATGGGGGCAGTCAGATACCTGCTAAGGACCTGAGAGGACCTCTGGGCCTCTCTCCATATTAGGGCTTGAATAAGATTGATGGCTGTGGTGCTGATGAGCCAGGCTTTGGCAATATGATGGTTCCATGTGGCTTGTTCATTTGGGTGTGCTGGTTTTTAGTTTCTGAAAGCTGTCCTCTTCTCTCAGGGGCTACTTTGGCCGCAGGCCCAAACAGTTCATTCATACGTGTCTGTCAGCATAACTGGTGCTAACTAGACATGGCCACCCTTTTCTGGTGAGCCCTCCATGCATCCTGGCCTAGATGTCCCACTGCCATGAGCAAGGGTTTGATGAGCTCTATCGCAAAGGGGCTCTGTAGGCAGGTAAGAGGGGTGAAATGTAAAATTTGTGGCCTCAGCAGAATCCTGTTTTTCTCTATATCTAAACTATACTAAATCAGAAGCAAAACCTGCCAAACTATTTCTGAATAAGCTGAAATTAAATAGTGTGTGTATCTGGACTAGAAACACAAATGTCATGGTTCTTAAATAACCTTCCAATGTTCATGAATTTGCAGGGTTAGATAGATAGGGATCTGCTGAACTGTTGGCAGAACTGTAATTCATTTTTCTTCTCCCTGCGTCCTTTCTCATTCGAGGAAATTGGCTTTTTAATCAGTTTTATTTCTGCATCTCTATCTCACTGCATTCTAGCCAAAGGTCTCTGAGGCCTTTTAATCACAGTTTGCATGAAATGCATTGCTTTATGGAACCTTCTAAAGTTCTGTTTATTATTTGATTCTGCTTTTCCAGGATCACAACCCTTTATACCTAATAATAAGACCTTATAATGGAATCAGCAGAGGTCCAGCCATGCTCTTCTAGAAAACATCCACAAACTCCTGCTGGCTCACAGGTAACAGTTAGCCATATCTGTGTAATCATTGGAACTGTTCGATTTTTAAATCTTTAATAAAATATTACTACAATCAACAACAGCTCTTTCACCTCAGAGTACAGGTTGTTTTAAATGTTTAATAAGTAAAAGATTTTCCCTGCTGTGTGAATATTTTTTTGGTAATCAGCTTCCTTCTTGGTCGCTTGTATGCAATCCTGCTAATCACACAAACCAACCTTTTATTTTCTTCTCAGACAGTATGATCAGTATTTATAAATATTGTTGACTTTCTTTTGCTAAGTAAGTATTATTACTCTTCGGCCATTAGCTTTATGGGGATGTGCGGACAGAAACTTGTACGGCTTCAGGTGGAGGCATGTTAGGCAATGAGGGACAGATCACACCTGCTGGACATGAGCATGTTAAAAAGGAAGAACCTGAAGGTAAAGACTGTAAGGAAAAAGACAAATTACAGCCCATTTTGATGCTCTTAATAATTTTTATTATAATCAATGTGACTGAACCAACCCCAAATCACTGACCTGTCTGCTATGTATGTTTTGTGCTTTACATGCTTTAAATGACAGTATTTGAATTCAGTTTATGACATTTCAGGTGAAGCTACGTCAGGCTCTGTGGGACACATCACACCTGTGGACCAACAGAAACATGTAAAAAAGGAAGAACCTGAAGACAATATCTGTAAGACAACAGTGTGTATTTGTTAATAGTATTTGTTTGGACAATCAATCCTAGCTTTTTCCCTTGTTCTTCAGAGCTTTACCTGAGATGAAATTGTTTAAATGTGGAATTTCAGGTGGAGGGACATCAAACTCATTTCAAAATCTGGACCAACAGAACGGAAGATTTCAAAGGAAGCATGTAAAAGAGGAAGAGTCTGAAGATGAAGACTACCTCTGTACAACAGGTTAAGTAGCATTCATTGTAAACATTGCTATACAATTCATTATAATAAACAAAATACTGAATCTAGGAGGTGAGGTGAGAAGATGAAAACTGAAAATGTCCGTTTTGGGGGATTGTCATTGCAGCTCCGACTTAGGAAAGACCTTCTGTCTCTGGTGGGGAATTGACTAAGTGTAACCCACACCCAGATCAGACCTTCAGCAGTAATTGTGGTGGCTGTTATGAGCCAGTTAAACAGCTAACATCATCAGTGTATTGTTGTCATTCAGTCCCTTCACTTGATTATGACACAGACAGTATATTATATGGGATACCCAGACCTTCGTCTATCTGCCTGAAGACACGTGCTTTCATGCTTGTAAGGAAGGTGAGGTGTAGTGACATGGAGAGTTGTGTTTGCTATACAGCCCTCATCACCACTGTCCCCTGCTGGTTCTCACACTCTTCCCGTCCCACATCATTTCTGTTTTCGCTATTCTAACTTGCTAGCTAGTTTGCTTGAAGTTCTCACTATGTTTGTCCTGATGATGCAACATCTGCCCCGGGGGCAAGTTTAGATACAGGGACCAAGTTTAGCCAAACAGGTGTCAGCTATGGCTATTTGTTATATCTTGTATAACATCCCAATCTTTGTGGACCTCAAATGGACGTTATGAATTATCTGCAACCCCAAGCCTTGTCCACCCTCCATTTATTTTATTCCAGATTTATAGTGCTAGAACATTTTATCATATGTTAGCAGTGTGAAAAGAGAAATAATTTAATAAATGAAAAAAAAGAAAAAAAGTTTCATTGACAACCACATTTGCAAATCAAGCGACCCCCTATAGACCCTAGTTAGGGAACCTGTCTTAGACTCCCCAAACAAGATTATTAGAGGATGTTGTCCATATCAGAAGAGTGTGTAAATTACTGGCAGTAGGACACTGTGAAACTTTCTGTAATTTTTGTGCATGTTCACTGGAAGTTGTATTTTTCAGTGCCTCGGACCATCCACAATCATTCATACTTTTTTCCATTTCACGATTTGTTTCTAATACTTTTTATTTTCTGCTCCAGAAATGAACAACACTCACTTACAATCCTTCTCCTGCTGTTGGTGTTCACTTTCCTATACATCTCAAATTTACCTCCACAAACACATCAGAAGATGCCACTATGAGGAATATCAGAGACTGATGAAATTAGGAGAGATAAAAGATGAGAATCGTATAACCACCAGAAGCTCCGATATCCAGCGAACAATTTCTGCTTCTTTCAACGGTAACATCTGTAACCAACCAATGCAGAAGGCAGTCTATCCCTGCTCACAGTGTGGGAAGAGTTTTACTGACCAGAAGAATCTCAGACGACACCAGCGCATTCACACAGGAGAGAAACCGTACCACTGCTCAGAGTGTGGAAAGAGTTTTAATCAACAGAGTAATCTTAAAGCACACCAGCGCACTCACAATGGAGAGAAGCCGTACCACTGCTCACAGTGTGGGAAGAGTTTTGCTCGACATGGTAATCTCCAACGACATCAGCGCATTCACACGGGAGAAAAGCCATATCTCTGCTCACAGTGTGGGAAGAGTTTTATTCAACAAAATGCTCTTCAAATACACCGGCGCATTCACACAGGAGAGAAGCCGTATCACTGCTCAGAGTGTGGGAAGAGCTTTATTCAACAAAGTGATCTCCAGATACACAAGCGCATCCATACAGGAGAGAAGCCGTATCACTGCTCACAGTGCGGAAAAAGTTTTAATCAACATTATATTTTAAAAGCACACCAATTCAGTCACACTGGAGAGAAGCCGTATCACTGCTCACAGTGTGGCATGCGTTTTTCCCACCACAGTAGCCTCCATCGACACCGACGCATTCACACAGGAGAGAAACCGTATTACTGCTTACAGTGTGGGAAGAGCTTTACACAACAGAGTCATCTCAAAGCACACCAGGCCATTCACACAGGACAGAATTAGCGACTTCGGATCATGCTACTGAATGTATGATGTTTCTAACTTTATCATTAGTTTTGTTTAAAATTACCACAACTTGACAGGAAAATAAGCTAGCTTAGGAGTGTTACCTTCAGCATGTTGCTGAAGTTAAGCGTGCACACACACAGCGTTTCAGTATGTGCAGTCTTTTTGGAGATTCAATTTGCTGTGAAAGTGTGTGTGTGTGTGTGTGTGTGTGAGTGTGTTTGAGTGAGTGAGTGAAAGACAGAGAGAGAAGAAAGAGTTTCTATGTTCAAACTCTGAAAAAGTGAATGAATAGAGAGACTGAATGCTTTTTTCATAAATTACTAGTGTTCATCTTGCAGGTGGTGAGCCCACATGATCGCTCAGTGATACTGGGATACTTTAATGCACATGTTGGGAATGATGAAGATATTTGCATGGGTGTAATTGGGAGCCTCCCGGATCTAAACCCAAGTGATGGAATGTTTGTAGACTTTTTGCGCAAGCCACGGATTGAATATTTGGTTTGAATACGAGATTGCTCATAAGTGTATTTGCACCAGAGCATCTTGGGCCAGAGTGGTCAATTTTGTGCTTGTATCATTGGTATTGAAGCCATATATTCTGGACTCTTGGGTAAAGAGACGGGAAGAGCTGTCAGTTACTTACTACTTAGTGGTGAGTTGGACTGGTCACACAGGGTGCTGGCTAGATTTGCCTGGTAAAACCTTCTGGGTTGCTTGGAAGCATCTTGGCGGAACTTCAGTGAGAGAGGAATTTAACTCGTACTTCCTAATGAGTGAGCTCAGGAACATTGACTCTGAATGGACCATGTTCAAATCCTCAGTTGTAGCAGTACCAGCAAGAAGCTGTGGCCAAAAAGCTGTCGGTGCTGCTTGTCTTCGTGGTATTTCTAAAGAGTACTGGTGGACACCTGTGGTGAGGGAAGCCATCAAGTTGAATACGGAGGCCTTCCAAGTAATGCTCATGGAGGGCGCTCGTGATTCAGTTGTACAGTGTAGGAGATTCAGAAGGACTGCGATAAAAGCATGAGCAGAAGCTCGAGCATGGGATGAGTTTGGAGAGACCTTGGAAAAAGATTTCATGGCTCCAGAAATGTCCTGGCAAGCTGTATGGGTATCTCAGGTGTGTGTGTTTCACTTATAAGGGAATCACGCTCCTCAGTGTCCCAGGAAAATTCTGTGCCAGTGTTCTGGAGAGAGGCCTCCATCTGAAGCTTCTCTGCCTGTTGCCACCACAGCATTCACAAGGAAAACAGAAGGAAAAGGAATGGTTGTTGTTTTGCTAAGTATGACATTCAATTTCAGTTCAAATTTTAATTTCAGATGATATGAGAGATTTAAAATAATATCCTTCAAGCTCAGATTTCTGCATTCACATTAACATTTTAGTAGCATGATTCTAAATCCATAAAGAAGCCATATTGATGCAGAAATAGTTTCAGTCGACAGAGTGATCTTGGAAGACATCAGTACATTCACATTGCATAGCATTTTTCCTGTTCAGGTGCTCCAACATGAACCTGTCAACTTCTGATGCTTGACCTCAAGTACAATACAGTATAATAACAACATTGAATAAAATTAGCACAGCGTGTACTTTATACCTAACGACGGCCTCTGTTTCTCGTCAGTGCGATCTGATTTCTTTGGTAGGAACTGTTAGGAATTACAATGTCTGTGAGGAAAATTGGGTTTTGATCTGGTTTGATACGAGTTTGGGTTCCCTCCTCGTATGTGATAATCGCCGTGGTTACTCATGTCTAACATCACTTTTACACGTAGGCCAGAAAGTTATGAAGATCATACTGTAGTATGGGAAAGAGAGTACAATAAAAAGATGCTTTGGTTTTGCCTGACTCACTTGTGCTTCATTATTGCTTTAACTGGAATAAAGGCTCTCACTTTTTCACCATTTTCAAAAAAAGTATTTATGTCCAATACACCTGGAAAAGCAAGAAATGTAAGATTTTTTTTTTTTTTTTTTTTAGGTTCTTTAGGGGTTTTTTGTTTGTTTGTTTGTTGGAAAAAAATACAGAGAAAAGTGTTTTAAGGATCTGGCTGTTGGTTTCTTCTATTTCATATGTACGAATCTTGGGTATAATTTTGTACTAATCTTTAGAAATTAAAAAGGATTCTAAAGTAATTGAATCAATCCCAAGCACTGTGTTAACAGATCTTGATTAAAATTCAAATCTATCCAAAGCAATTTTGTTCAATTTTAAACTGACAGTCTGCATTTAAGCCCAGAACTTGGGAGCACTGAACAAAGTGATCTAACTTGCGGTATCTGTGTAACACAATAATGTTCTAATGAAGTCTGATTTTTATTAAATATGGAATAAACAATGATGGATGGCAATTACTTTTGTCAGTTTCAAGTTATTTCAGAGAAAATTGTGGGATCTTCTTTTTTCCTGGAAGGGTACCACTAAAGAGTTCAGTGCAAATTAGCCTAATTGTGCTGACAATAGGTTATTAGATAGATTTATTTTATAATTCATAACTATAATACTTTCATTCTATAACTGCCAATTTACACTTTAAAAATCTAAATAGATAACCCTATTGTTCTATCCTATATTGTCATTCATAAATATTATATATTAAAGGGTGTTTTTTTTTTACTTAAAAACAAAACAGGGTCAATCTTTCCTTTTTCTATTTAATACTCCAAACAATGTCACATCATGAAATAATACAATAGCAAATCCATAGAAACCATATCCATAGGAAAATTATTTAAAAGCAGCAGAAAATGCTGTTACTTAGAAAGATATTCTTTAAAAAAAAAAATCAGTCACTGTCCATCACGTCCCTGCAGCCTGACTGGCATTGCACCTGACCTCCACCCTTTATTTTGTAGGTAATGGGCCCACAAGGTTCCTCAGTGCTCCTAGGGTACATTAATACATATCGCTGAAGCTTCATTGAGACATGAATTTAATCAGTAACTCTGAAAGGGCTTCTCCAATCTACCGAGTGAGCTTGGGTCAATTTTAGAGGCAGCTGCAAGAAGCAGTAGTTGGAAGGCTGTCACTGCTTGTCATGGTGGTAACCCTAGGATGAACCACTGGTGGGGGAAGTTGAAGAAGGAGGACTTCCATATAATGCTCATGGACAGCTGTTCTTATATAATTGAGAGGTATAGGAAAACCTGAAGGGCTACAACAAAAATAGCTGCATGAGTGAAAGCTTGGGGACTGTTTGGTTCTTCAGGAGAAGGAGATGAGACCAGTCACAAGCTTTGCTAAGCAAGTGCAAGGGAGCGTTGACGCCTATTGGAGATATTGGGTGATGGAAGGAGCACTTTGAGGAACCCAGTGAACATGTCCTCCCTACTGGAGACAGCACCTGAAATCTCTGGTGTTTTGAAGTCATTCTCTGTGGTTCTAATGAATGTGATTTTAATGAGTGATGCTTTGCGCTTGTGCCCTTTAGTAAACAAGTTAATTAATTACAATATGGTTATTTTGCATGGTTTATTGCAAATAGGTGCCAAAAGGGTAGCAGGTTGATAACAGCAGTAGAAGGGGCTATTGAAAAATTTTAATGTAATCTTTCCCTAATTGATGTAGTATGTTTAAGGGTACATATACTCTTGTATTTGTATCTTCTCATGATCTATGCGTTAGATGGCAAGATTTTCCATAATCTTTCTTTTGCTTTTGACACTGAAAACTATTAAGCATTGCATGTGAATTTACTTAACAAGAAATTAGATTTTATTATTAAACAAATAAACAAACAAACAGATCATGTTAAGGAGGAGATCAAGTTCATAACCAAAGCAAAAACATGGGTTTGATAATATATTTAAAAAAAAATATATTTAAAAAAAACAAAAAAAAAACAAAGGTATATCTAGCATGTTAGGCCGATTTTAGAGCAGCTCATTATATATGGCAGAGGCAGAAATTTTCCCTGCTAGCTCAATTACATCAGGAGAAATTAAATTTAATTATTAAACAAACAAACTGATCAAATCAGGAAATCAGTAAAAACGTGGGTTTTTATGAATTGTTTGCTTGTTTGTTTGTTTGTTTGTATTATATATCCAAAAACTAAACATCTAGTTAGTATGTTACACCATTTGAAATCAGGACATGAATTTATGAACATATTTTGGGTGATTAAAACAGCTGGTAATATTTATCAAAAGTTAACAAAACAAAACAACCCTCAAGTATCATGTATTAGAGCGTTTTTACTGAAGCCAGGGGACAGGGAGAGCAGTCCACTGATTCATTGTGATTAACAGCATGCTCCAACAGGGGGCGCTGTAAACTCACAACTCACAACAAACAACAAACAACAGAAGAAGAGAATAGGCGGGATTTTCCCTCTGACTGAACAGCTGTTTTTTTTTCACAGAGGGAATCATTTCTACAGGGAAATATTCCTGATGGGGTTTTATTAAAGCAGATTTGATCCGATTTAAAAACTTGTTATTGGGTCTGTATTTGAGGATGTTCACTAAACCCTGAGGTAAGTTAAACTAGCTGAGCTGCTCTGCTAAAGATTAGTGACTGAATCCCAAACCTTCGAAGTGCAGTACAGACAGAATGATGCAATGGCCAGGTTTCTTTTAAAGGAAAGTTTCATAGTTTGCATGATCGTGTGGGTTCTGCAGTTCTGCTTATGATCAGAGCCTCCTTTTCCAGAAACACGATTTAGACCTCATAGTAAGACCTTAGCATGAAATCAGCAGGGATGAGACCGGGCTCTTCTAGAAAACCTCCACACACTCCTGATCCCACTGACTCACAGGTAACAATTAGCTATATGTGTGTAATTAAACATAAAATATTAAACACTAAGATTCACCTGACTGTGTGAATGTTCTTCACTTAATCAGCTTCCATCCTTGGTAGGTTGCATGCTCTCCTAACCACGTAAACCAGTGTTATTATCGTCTCTTCAGTGTCCTCCTGGACTAGGGCCTGCACGATACTGAAGAAAAAAACCATTTGCAGTGTGATAATGCTATAAGTGTGTAAAATAAACTTAAAGCATACTTATGTATGTGTATATATATATATATATATATATATATATATATATATATATATATATATATATATAAAACTGAAAATGACAAAATTTCATGTTTCATGTTCTTTTGAGGAAAAGAAAGTATTCCCTGCTTTCTGCGTCACCCTGAAACTTTGACTTTTCGTAACTTTTTGAAGTGTTAAAAATCATTCGGTTCTCGCAAGCCCTTGTGATACAGTATGCATATCGTGATATTTACATTTGCGATAATTTCGATATATTGCGTAGCCCTATCATGGCCTATATGATGTGGTATACCACAGTTAGTTTCAGTCCACTCATTTGATTGGTCAAGTGGCTTTCCAAGAGTGCTGATATTTAGTATAACAGCACTGGGATATTTTACCGTGTGTATCACTCCGCTTTTCTGTGTTTGCTGCATAAAGTCCAAATCTAGCAGTAGATCATTACACTGAAACCGTTACTACAGTAGTACTACAGGTCGTCAGTATGGCAGCATGTAAAGCTCTGTCCAGCTGTGGGTTTTTTTGGGAACTATTTCCATTAACAGAGCAAAAATAAACCAAATATTTGGCCTTATTGTGTCTGAAATGTTAGTTACTTCATATTAATTTTTTAATAATAAAAGCAAGATCACATTTGCAGTTGTTCCGCTGTACTTATCGGAAGAGCTGTGATTACCTGCAGCCTCGTGTCTACAGCCGAATCACAGTTGTGCTGATAATCAGTATAACAAGCACTTTTGCTCATGCAATATTACTTAATTGACTTTTTTTGTAAATAAGTATTATTCCTCTTTGGTCATTAGCTTTGTGGGAATGTGCAGATGGACAAATATACAGCTTCAGGTGGAGGGACATCAAGCTGTGTAGAGCACATCACCTGTGTGAACCTTCAGAAACATGTAAATTATGAAGAATATCTCGGTAAGTCAACATGGCACATTGCAATCCAGTCTAATATTCGGTAATAATTTTTAGTCTAATCTAATTTGTGAATGAATCACATCAGTTACTTTTCCCCATTTATGTTTTGCACTTCACTTTTTTAAGCTAAATTAAAACATTTAAATTCAGTTAATGAAATTTCAGGTGAAGCGACACCAGCCTCTATGGGACACTTCACACCTGTGGACCAACAGAATCATGTGAAAAAAGAAGAACCTGAAGATAAAGACCTTCTCTGTAAGACATCAGGGTGTATTATGGTCCAAACCAGAACTCAATAACTAGGGGTGTAACAATACATCGATGCATCAGAATGCAGATATGTGATGATGTGCATTGTGGAAATGTGTGATATCAACATTTTATGAATTATTACTCATCCAGTTGCAATGTTTGAACACCAAAGGCCCAAATCTGCACAACCTATAGAGTTAAAATACTGTATATAGAGATTATCCTGGTCATGTGATCGCGTTCCTTCTTGGAGAGCCTGCACCATTACCAAGATGGGAATCATCTGCAGTTGCAAAGTGGCTGAAAGCTCTGGATCACAACTACTGACACACGTTATATATTACAGTATACAGTTACACCACCACATTATAACCATAAAAGAGCTCTTCAGTAGATTTCACATTACACCAGCCCTGTGCATCTGTGAGCTGCAGCACCTGAAAAACAATTTGGGCATTTCATCCAACTTTGGAGCTCTTTTTCTGGCTAAAATATCACCTCAGGCACTGCTGTGGAGCTAATTATGTTGCAATCAATCATCTTCCCGTTTCCCCGATTATAGATTTTGTTTATGTAATCAATTGTTTGGGATAATTTATACATTTATGTATTTATTTTTAAGATGTAGTGAATCTGTAATATGTTTTTTTTTTTTACAATCTTAAACCTAGAAATATTTAATTTATTTTCAATTTTATACAGACAAAAATGCACATTGGTTTTGATTCAGAAATGAAAAAGTACTCTTTTCAGTCATAGTTTTTCTTCATTGAAATTTTGTTTAAAATATTCTGAAAATATCAAATCATGAACCCAGGGAATCTAATCGTGAACGCAGTGTATTGTTACACCCCTATGAATAACTTTTTGAAGTCTGAACTAGGTTTTATTTGTTACTGGACCAGTCCTTCAGCACTGGTTTCCCTCTTGTTCTTCATAGTTTTACTTGAGTTGAAAGTATTTAAATGTAAATGGTGGAATTTCAGGTGCTGGGACATCAAACTCTGTGGAAGATGTAGACCAAAGTAATGGAGGATTTGAAAGGAAGAAAGTAAAAGAGGAAGAGTCTAAAGATGAAGGCATTCTCCAGACTGGGACAGACTGGGGTTGAGTAACACTGATACTTTAATTCTCATTCAAGCTCTTAATATCAACACTTATTGTCATGGGAGCTCCCAATCAGGAAAGACCTCCTGTATCATGTGTGAAATCAAGTGTCATCCACACCCAGATGATCTTCAGCAGCAGTGGTAGCTGTGAGCCAGTCAGACCGCTGGCATCAGTTTATTGTTGCCTTTCAGTCAGTTCACTTAGTATAACACAAGATGTATGGGATACCAAGCTTTCATTGCCCTGCTGAAGAGAAGACGTGTTTTCATGCTTGTAAGGAAGGTGAGGTGTGATGACGTAGAGGATCATGTCAGTTATACAGCTGTTGTCACCACTGTCTTTCAGTTTTTACACTTTTCACCTCTTTGAGAACACATTACTTCAGTTTGAGGCATTGTACCTAGTCCATTTGGCTATTTTTGATATCTGCCTTACTGGTTTAGAATGATAACATACTTCAGTGAGTCATTTTATCATGATGTTCTTAAGAATTTTTGCTAGATTTTGGGCCCACTGTGACAAGCCTCTAAACTGGCGTCTGTTTAGCTTGCCAACATGTGCCTAACATGAGCTTGTAGTATCGTCATACCTAAGCTTCAATGAAGGTGGGCATTTGTCCTTGTCTTGAGGACTGTAACTCTTCTCTTCACAGGAAGATGATGCCTGTAATACCTTCCTGGTTTGCCTGGGTATAGGAAAGGACACTTCTGATGCAGCATGATGTGTGTATTCAGATGTGTCACATTTGTTGAAAAAAGTTTTCTGACATACACTGGTGGAACAGCAGGACCGTTTTTTTTTTCTTTTTGAGTTTGCCGAGCTGCCCCAGAGGGACCCGGATGACAACGTGGAAGATATAGATGAGTGTAGCACCACCTGTGCCAAACAGGTGGAGCAGCTCACTGAAATGTGCAAACCAGAACAGTCATATTCTCCTCAACTGCTGCACTCACGGCTTATGATAGCGAGAAAATGTTCAACCTCATTATTAAAGAGCATGGCCTTTCAAATTAAGAAACAGACGATATGCAGTCTAGCCAGTCTATCTCTTTGGCTGCCAAAGGCATGCAGCATGAGGTTGATAATTCCTTCTGCATTTTGATGGTGCAACTCAAAAGCTGGATATGGAATGTCCTTCTGCAGCACTGCAGGGAAGTAGTTTCCTTCTTCTGGTACCCAAAAGAGTTAGCATGTTTACCTGCTGGAAGGTCAAACATGAACTCTAAAGGCCTACCAGCTTTCATTGGCACGATTTAGAACTTCTTACTACTTTAAGTGGCAAGTGTTGCAGTGGTGCCAAAGGAAAGCAAAAGTTCTACAGCTTAAGTAAAAGACCATTAACTTTCTCTCATACAAGAATACATACTTCCCCAGAAAGCACATATTCTCAGAAAAGTGTTTGGGCAATCTCTATGCATTACCTGTTGCTGCTTTCAGCTGCTTTACTATGGTGTTACTTTCTACGTAGAAACAGAGACCTATACACTTTTACATTTCTCTTATTGATTAAGTGGTGTTGTTGTTTATAATTTTTCATGCATGAAAAATCCACAATGATAATCAGTATTGTTAGTTCTGAAAAATTACTTAAACTAATCAGTTCTACTCTATAGCTGACATGACCCTTTATGTTGCCAAGTGTCACCTTCCTTATAAGCACGAATAGATGTGTCTTCAGATAGGTGCATGAAGGTGTGGTAACCCAAATTATTTGTGTGATACATTTTTTGTGTGTTTCTTATTGTTAAACACTGGTGCTAATTGATTTAATCCCCAATAATTCGTAAAGTTCACAATGTGTCCGAGACATGAATGTAGTGCCCTGGTCAGTCAGGATCTCTTTTGGGATCCTGACTCAGGAGATAACACGAAAGAGTGCCTCTGCAATGCCTCGGGGCATCGCATTGTGTAATCCACCAGGACGTGCACCGTTCTAATGGCCCAACGAGGTCCATTCCAATTCTTTTGAAGGGGACCTCGATTAAGGGTAATGGGCACAATGACACTTTTGGGGTGGCAGATTTACCAGCTGGCTTTTGCAACATGCCACACGCCACCTGCATACATCGCCTCAAATGCCCGGCCAGTAGAAATGGACGATGAGATAGTTCTGCCCCAAATGCCCAGCCATGGGATTATGATGAGCCACATGGAACAGGAGTTCCCTACAGCTCTTTGGCACTAATAACTGCGTTGTCTCTTCCTTGTTCTGAGTGTCCTGCATCACTTGATATAACCTATCCTTAATAATTGAAAAATACAGGTGGTATAGCACAACATTAGGCTGAATTTGCTTACCATTAATTACTCTCACTTGGTTGAAGGCATGCCTCCGGGTCTCATCTTGCGACTGCTCCAAGGGGAAATCCCAGAGGGGAATCCCCACCAAGGGTGTCGACGGCCCCGGCACCGCCTCCCCAACCAACGCTGCACACATTCCACACCGTGTGTCGCTACTGCAGGAGCCATCGGCAAACATTTCCTGCACTAATGCCTGAGAACCTGGCCAATTTGTCCCAAGAATTAGTGGATGGTTGAGGTGAGGACTAACCGCTGCCTCCACTTTATGTTTTTGCCCCCAGAATTTAATAATGACTGGCACCAGCGGATATTTGTGAACATCCCTGTGTACACACCTCACCTTCACAAACTGTGCATTCCCCAGGTCTGTTTACACAGCGGGTGCGCGAAGGCCTGATGTGTACTCCCTTGTATACTCACTGACACATGGTATGTTTCTGCTCGATCGGGGGAGGCCTGTGGTGCATCAGGGATCTGGATCAGCATTCCTGTTTCCATGAAGGAATGCAGATCCTGGAAATCCCCAGCTTCACCGCTGTGCCTGCAGACCTGCCTAGGCTTTGCCCCGGTCCTGTTGGGCACGGATGGTTCTACCTGTCTACAGAGAGAGTGGGGGATTTAGGTGAGACAGCATGGGGGGAGGAATAGCAGGGAGGAAACCAGGTTTGGAGGTCCAGTTACTTGGGTAGCTGCCACAACCAGAAGTGTTGATGGTGCTCCTCAGGTGTCCAGCCAACACGCTGCAGGGCTGCCCTTTTGGTGTTCGAATACTCCAGCTGTGTGTGCGGAAGCAGCTGCTGGGTGGCGAGCTGGGCTTCTCCTGATAGCAAGGGGAAGAGTCACAAAGCCCATTCCTCCTCCGGCCATCCCCACACAACTGCCACATGCCCGAAGAGCTCCAGGAAGGCCTCTGGATCATCCGTGGAGACCATCTTCATGAGCGTCGCATGTGACACGGTGGCTGGGGACACCACTGGATATGTACTGGGCTGCAGCAGCTTCTGGAATGCATGCCAGCTCGCAGCCTGCTCCTGCGCAAGGGCTTAGAAGCACAGCTGCTGCTCATGACGCAGGTCAAGGAGCGTTTGATGTTGGGTTTGATTGAGGGTGGTGAGGGCTTTGATGATCTTGGCTAAAGGGGAGGCTTCCATAGCGGCGTCAGAGTCTACCTCAATCACGGGTTTCAACACCACTGTAGACCCCCGGTGTGGGAAGGTGTAGAGGAAGTCTCAGAAAAAAATCTCAGAATTTTAGTGGAGCTCTGGGCTCGTGTCTATTCAGTCTGCACTTTTCAGTGCACTTTCAGAGAACTCAACAGAATCTGGTTTGTCCCAGACTTTCACTCCATCAAGTTCAGGTTTAGGTGAGTGTGTGCGTGTGTCCCAAACTCTGCCAGCTATCTCGCACTCTCTCTCTCTTGCGCTCTCTCTCTCTCTCTCTCTCTCTCTCTCTCTCTCTCTCTCTCTCTCTCCCTCCCTCCCTCTCTTGCAGGTTACGGGCTTCTCACACACATAAGTAAACATTTTAGTTTTGTGCTATGTGACTTGGTTAGCCACTCTCTGTACATCTTCACCAGAAGTTATATTTGCCATTGCCTCATCTATAATTTATAAAGCCTTGATTACATTCATTCTTTTTTCTAGAAATAGTTTAACTACTTTCACAATAAGTTTCTAATACTGTTCATTTTCTGCTCTAGACATGGATGATGCCCAGGTACAAGTCTTCTCCTGCTCCTGCTGTTCACTCTCCTATACATCTCAGATTTACCTCCACAAACACATCAGTAGATACCACTATGAGGAATATCAGAGACTACAATCGGGAGAGTTAAAAGATGAGAACCATATCGCCACAATAAGCTCCAGTATTCAGCAAACAGCCTCTGTTACACTCGATATTAACACCTCTAATAAACAAATGAAGAAAGAAGTCTATTTCTGCTCACAGTGTGGGAAGAGTTTTACTAAACTGCAAAGTCTCAGACAACACCAGCGCATTCACACAGGAGAGAAGCCATATCACTGTTCACAGTGTGAGAAGAGTTTTAATCAACGGAGTCATCTCCAGGCACACTTGCGTATTCACACAGGAGAAAAACCATATTCCTGCTTAGAGTGTGGGAAGAGCTTTATTCAGAGGAGTAACCTACAAATACACCGGCGCATTCACACAGGAGAAAAGCCGTATCACTGCTCGGAATGTGGGAAGAGCTTTGTTCGACAGGGTGACCTACAAATACACAAGCGCATTCACACAGGAGAAAAGCCTTATTCCTGCTCACAGTGCGGAAAAAGTTTTAACCAAAGGAATCACCTTCAAGCCCACTTGCGCATTCACACAGGAGAAAAACCGCATTCCTGTTTGGAGTGTGGAAAGAGCTTTATTCGACAGAGTGAACTACAAACGCACCGGCACATTCACACAGGAGAAAAGCCGTATCACTGCTCGGAATGTGAGAAGAGCTTTAGTCAACAGAGTAATCTACAAATACACCGGCGCATTCACACAGGAGAAAAGCCGTATCACTGCTCAGACTGTGGGAAGAGTTTTAGTCGACAGAATAACCTACAAGTACACCGGCGCATTCACACAGGAGAAAAACCGTATCACTGCTCAGAGTGTGGGAAGAATTTTAATCGACAGAGTCATCTTCAGTTACACTTGCATATTCACACAGGAGAAAAACCATATTCCTGTTCACAGTGTGAAAAGTGTTTTATTCGACGGAGTGACCTACAAATACACCAGCGCACTCACACAGGAGAAAAACCATTTTCCTGCTCACAGTGTGGAAAGTGTTTTATTCGACGGAGTCACCTACAAATACACCAGCGCACTCACACAAGAGAAAAGCCGTATCACTGCTCGGAATGTGGGAAGAGCTTTAGTCGACAGAGTAATCTACAAATACACCAGCGCACTCACGCAGGAAAAAAGCTGCATCACTGCTCAGAGTGTGGGAAGAGTTTTTCCCAAAAAAGTAATCTTCAGCGACACCAGCGCAGACTCCACTAAGGAGAAAAAAAAACGTATCAGTGCTCATACTGTAGGAAGATGTATACAGATAAAGATAATCTCAAAGTACATCAGTGCATTCATGATGCAGAAAAGCTGTAAGATTGCTCAAAGTGTGCGGAGTTTTAATTAAAAGAGTAATTTCATACCACATTAACAAATTCACATAGCATAGTAGCTGATTTGAGCTGATTAAAAAAAAAAAAAATGTTTTTATGTGCCTTTAATTGCCTTTTTGTGTAAGGTATGTACACTACCATGCAAAAGTTTGGAATCACTAAGAAATTCCCTTTTTTAAAAGAAAATTTATTTTCAATTAAAATAACATTAGAACAGAAATATAGTCTAGACATTGTTAATTTTTAAAATTGTTCTTATAGATGGAAACAGCTGATCCCATTGCATTAGCTACTCTTACGTTATCATGTAAAAAAGGCTAATTCATCATTAGAAAACCCTTGTGCAAACACACGGCCCGGCCCAAAAAAAACTCGCTGTTTAGATATTAATAGGCAAATCCATAAGAGTCTATGAACGGATCATTATTAGAGCGATTATAATGTTTCTAGCATGTTATATGTTTGGCAACAGTTCTTTTAATCTTAAAAGATGAAGTGTGTAGCTTTTTAGTTCTTTAATAACCATGTAGAAAGACTTTACAGAGTGCTCACCTCTTTCATTGTCAGTACAAGATCTTGACCAAAAACTGATGAACCTCTTGATGGAAATAAATGTTGTGATGTTATTTCCATCAAGAGGTTATTTTGAGCAGAAATAATTATTTCTAACCTTGTCAATGTGTTGACTATATTTTCTATTCTTTTTGCAACTTATCTGATGAATGAAAGTTATGGGTTTTATGGAAAATGTGAAATTTTCTAAATGATTCCAAACTTTTAAATAGTAGTGTGGATGAATATATTACTGTATGCTGTGAATATGAATATTCCCAGTTTCTCCTGGGAAGTTTTGGTGCTGGTCACTGTATCTGGGAATGATTCAGTTTACTAATGGATAAGATTCCAGCCTGTCAAGTCACAAACCTGTTTTCATTTCCCATAATGCATAGCTCATCACCAGGCATAGAGTGATACTGCTTAGAAAAGGATGCTCCTGGTTCAGCCTGACTCCACTGATTTTTGTTGTTTTCACTTACAGTATGCTTCATTACAGCTTTTATTGAAATAAAGACTTTTTTCACCATTACCAAGTATTTCACTCTCTTTTTTTTTATATTATAATTGTTAAGCCAGCCAAGAGGGGTTTTTCTGGTAAATCAGATACGTTTTAGGGAAATGGCTTTTAACGACAAGGACCCCACCATCAAGCAGTCCAGATACAGTACTGATACAAAGCTATGTCTGAATTGTAGATTTTTTTCCCCCATCACAATTCAATTCAATTTTATTTGTATAGCACTTTTAACAGTGGACATTGTCTCAAAGCAGCTTTACAGAACACAAGAAACAGAAAAACATGCAACAGTCCTAGATGTTAGACAAAATGATCCCTAGTGAGCAAACCTGAGGTGACAGTGGCAAGGAAAAACTCCCTTAGATGATATGAGGAAGAAACCTTGAGAGGAACCAGACTCAAAAGGGAACCCATCCT
>CM074992.1:18421045-18438755 GCA_037576825.1 Pangasius krempfi
GAACTGGGAGACTGTGTCTGAGCCCCGAACACTGTCAGGAAGGCTATTCCAAAGTTTAGGAGCTAAATACGAAAACGAAGGAAGCCTTACCTGCAACTAGCAGGGAGAGTCTTAGGCCTTATTCCTTAAAGTTCTTAAAAAGTAACTGAAACATCCTGAACAACTGTGATTGTATCCGAATTATAAAACAAATTCTCTTGTAGAGAACTCAATCCACCATGGATTTAGTCACTGTGAGCCCAATGTACAGAGGCACTGTTAGGTTTGGCCTTTAAATTATATTGTAAACCCAAGGTAGTGTGGTTTATACCTGATGGACCACAGCATCTTTAATTTGTATGTATAGATGTATGCAGAAGTTTTGTCTAAATTGTGTATTTTACTGGCTTTTTTTTAAGTGAAAAGAGGTAACGCTAATCACTGCAGCAAACTATTATAACTTTTTCTGCAAATGTTAATATACAGGTACTTTATATTTAATGAGCTTAAATAAATAAAATAGTAATTGTGGCACATGCAAAATATTGGAACCACATATAACTGTCTGTTTGCTGGGTAGCAAAACAATATCTCAATAAGCCAGAGGCATTTTGGAGGGCCTGTTCACTGATGAAATAAAAAATGAAAAAAAGGAGCAGTATTTGGTGGAAAGAAAACCTTGCCAACTGTTACACACGGTGGCTCTATTATATTTTGCCACTAGCACAGAAAACATTACACAGGTAGATGGAAGAATGGATTCTATTAAACATAGAATTCAAGAAATTAAGTCAAGAAATTGAAGTTGAAAAACTATTGGCTTCTTCAACAGGACAAGGACCCTAAATATAAGTTAAAATCTACTGTTTAAAGAATTGGCTTTGGTAGCTGAAGCTTTTGGAATAGCTCCCTGATGAGCTAAACAAAAATGTAAAAACAGAAAGTTTGTTTCAGTAACCTAATTAACATAAAATTAGATCATACTGAATACACAGCCAGCACCTTTGATCTGAAGCTAGGACTGTTAAATATTAAATCTCATATCTAAAGCACTTATCCTTAATGAAATTATTACTGATCAGGAGTTTCTTGTTCTCGAGCAGTATACTGATGCATTGTGACGGGGTGCTCCAGCAGGAGGCACTGTGAACGTTAACCCCTGTCGTAAACTCACAACAGAAGAAGAAGAGGAGCTTCAGGATTTTTTTGTTCCCCTCTCTGAGTGAGAAAAATCAACCTTTCACTGAGGTAATCATTCTTCTGCATTAAAATTTTCCTGACTGGGTTTTATAATAACAGATTTGGATGATTTAAAAACATAAGCCTGCTGTTGTGGCTGTATTTGAGGGTGTTCACTACATTGTACTTTAAAACATGAGCTAAGTTAAACTAACTGAATGGTCTGTATAAATTCTCTATGAAATGTATTAGTGTACAGTTGTTTCTGCAGTATGATCGCAGCCTCCTTTTCCAGAAACACCACCCTTTAGGCTTCATAAGACCTTATAATGGAATCAGCAGAGGTTCAGCTGTGCTCTACTGAAAATCCTCCATGCACTCCTGGTCCTGCTGGCTCACAGGTAACGATTAACCATATGTGTGTAATTAAACATTAAATGTTTAATACGTAGGAGATTCATCTGGCTGTGTGAATGTTCTTCTCTTAATCTGCTTGCATCACTGGTAGGTTGCATGCTGTTCTACTAATAAAGGAAAACCAAGTTTCTTATCATGTCCTCAGTATGCTCATGATCTATACGTAGTGTTGATTTTGTTTTGTACATAAGTATTATTACTCTTTGGTCATTAGCTTTGTGGGGATGTGCAGACAGAAACTTGTAAGGCTTCAGGTGGAGGTTCTGTGGAACACATCACCCTTGTGGACCTACAGAAACATGTAAAAAAGGAAGAAAGTGAAGATGAAGACTTCCTCTGTAAGTCAACGTGGCACCTTACAGTCCAATCTATTGTTTTTAGTCTAACCTAATTTGTGAAAGAACCACATCACTGACTTTTCAGATTTTTGTTTTGTACTTTACAACATTTAAATTTAATAAATGAAATTTCAGGTGGAGTGCTGTCAGGCTCTGTGGGATACATCACACCTGTGGACCAACAGAATCATGTGAAAAAGGAAGAACCTGAAGATGAAAACAATTTCTGTAAGACAGCAGGGTGTATTATGGTCCAGACTGGCCTCAGTAACGTTTTGTAATCTTAACTAGTTATTATATTACTGGACCAGTCCTTCAACACTTGTTTTGCCATAAATCTATGTTGTTCATCATTGACTTACTTGAGCTAAAAGTATTTAAATGTAAATGGTGGAATTTCAGATGATGGGACATCAAACTCTGTGGAAAATGTAGATGAACAGAAAGGAGGATTTGAAAGAAAGCATGTAAAAAAGGAAGAGTCTGAAGATGAAGATTACCTCTGTGCAACAACAGACTGGGGTTAAGTAACACTGATACTTTAACGCTCATTCACACACTTGCTGTGCTTTATAATTTATTAATATCAACATTTATTGTAAATGGAGCTCCCAGACTGATGACATCAGTTTATTGTTGCCTTTCAGTCAGTTTACCTGGAATGACACTGTAAGTATGGGGTACAAAATCTTCACCATCTGGCTGAAGAGAAGGCATGAGGGTCATGTCAGCTATACAGTCACCGCAGTCTCCTTTCAGTTCTCACACTTTTTTCACTTTGCTGAGAACACATTACTTCTGTTCGAGGTATTCTAGCTTGCTACCTAGACCATTCACTAGAAGTTTTCACTATTTTGCCGCTTGCTCTATTGGTTTAGAATTACAAAATCCTTACTTCAGTGAGTTATCGTATCATCGCTATCGTAAGCTTAAGAATCATAAGCTTAAGAATTTCTTGCCCACTGTGGCAAGACTCTGCTTCTGTTTAGCTTACCAACAAGTGCCTAACATTAATTTGTGGTATGGTCTTACCCTGGCTTCAAAGAAGATGGGCATTTGACTATGCCATGAGCACTGTACACCTTCATAGGAGGAATGCCTGGGTGCCTGGGCATAGTAGAGGACAGTTCTGATGCAGCCTGGTGTGGATGTTTTCCTGCCAGCAGGACTCTATTCTCCAAGCATCCCCAATGGGAGTCTGATGGCAATGTGGAAAATGTAAACGAGTGTGGCATCACCTGGGTCAAACAGGGGAGCACTGTCTGAAATGTGCAAGCCAGAGTAGACACTTTGTCCTTAGCAGTAGCACTTGCAGTTTACAATAACGAGCAAGTGCTCAGACTCATTTTAAAGAGTACAGCCTTCCAGACGAGGAAACAGAGGATATGCAGGCTAGCTAGCCTGTCCCTTTGGTTCCTGAGTGCATATCATGAGATGGATAGTTCCCACTGCTGTTAGGTGGTGCACCCCCAAATCTGGATGTGGAGTGTCCTTCTGCACCACTTATATAAAAAAATATTACTCACAGGTGACCCCTGCTAGGGCTTTTAGTTCAGTCACATGCTTGCAGGTGTATGGGGTTATGTGCCTGTCTGAATTGGGAGAAAAGCTGTCATCAGGTGCTTGGATTCAGTGTCTAAATCAGATTTTTCTCCTGCATGTTTACCTGCTGAAAAGTAACATGAAGTCTAAAGGCCTACCAGCTTTCATTGCCACTATTTAGAACTTCTTACTTCTATAAATGGCAGGTGTTGCAGTGGTACCAAAGGAGGAGAATACTTCTAGAGCTTAAGTAAGAGGACATTAACTTTCCCTCATTCAAGAAGTCACTTACTTCCCCAAAAAGCATGTACTGTCAGGAAATCTCAGACTCACGTAAATCTCCATGCTTTACCTATCTGAACCGGACTAAGTTACATTGGTGTTCATCATTTATTATTTTTTGCTAGCCCAGTTAACCAAGCTTATCTTAACTGGCCTCATTTAAACTATGAAATTGCTTTACAGATCTTATTACTACATCCATAAAAATCACACTCTTTCCAAGAAATGTAGCATGATGCTGTAACATCAACCATGTAGTGTATTTCACAATCTATTAGAAAGGCACCTCTGGTGTGCACAGACTGCATTGTACCATTCTTTTACTTTTTTGATTAGCTGGTCCATATCTATGTTCTAGGGATGGTTTAGGTGGGTTTTTACTGATGTACTTCTGTGCATCAGCATTTTGATCAACCAACACATTATCCCAGTTGTATAACTTCATGTGGCATAGTTAGCCTAGTGTGGCTACCAGAACCTCAACCTTACTCTATGTAAATCCCTTTTATACTTGTGGCCTTGTTGGGATCCCTTAGAATCTGCAAAAAGATTAGAGGTACGACATCCTCTTATAATGTTTACATTTTAGTTTTCCTTTGTGTGACTTGGTTAGCCACTTTCTGTACATCTTCACCAGAAGTTATATTTGTCATTGCCTCCAATCATCTATAATTCATAGAGCCTTTGTTACATTAATTCTTTTTTCTTAAGATTTTTAAACTATTTTCACAATGTATTTCTAATACTGTTAATTTTCTGCTCCAGACATGAACAGTGCCCAGGTACAAGTCTTCTCCTGCTCCTGGTGTTCACTTTCCTATACATCTCAAATTTACCTCCACAAACACATCAGTAGATACCACTATGAGGAATATCAGAGACTACAATCGGGAGAGTTAAAAGATGAGAACCATATCGCCGCAATAAGCTCCAGTATTCAGCCAACAGCCTCTGTTACACTTGACATTAACACCTCTAATAAACAGATGGAGAAAGAAGTCTATTCCTGCTCACAGTGTGGGAAGAGTTTTACTAACCGGCGTAATCTCCGACGACATCAACGCATTCACAAAGGAGAGAAGCCGTATCACTGCTCACAGTGTGGGAAGAGTTTTACAAAACACTATAATCTCCAAGTACATCAGCGCACCCACAATGGAGAAAAGCCATACCATTGCTCAGAGTGTGGGAAGAGTTTTATTAGAAAGGGTGATCTCCAGTTACACCAGCGCAGCCACACAGGAGAAAAACCGTATCGCTGCTCAGAGTGTGGCAAGAGTTTTGCAAAACACGGTAGTCTTCAGCGACATCAACGCATTCACTCAGGAGAAAAACCATATCAGTGCTCATACTGTAAGAAGATGTTTATAGATAAAGGTAATCTCAACGTGCACCAGCGCATTCACAATAGAGATAAGTCATATCGTTGCTCACAGTGTGGGAAGAGTTTTAATCAGCAGCGTCAGCTCAGAACACACTTGCATATTCACACAGGAGAAAAACAGTATCGCTGCTCCCAGTGCGAGAAGATGTTTACTGATAAGCGCCATCTCAAAGTTCATCAGCGCATTCACAATGGAGAAAAGCCGTATCACTGCTCACAGTGTGGGAAGAGTTTTAATCAACTGAATAATCTTCAAAGACACTTGCATATTCACACAGGAGAGAAGCCATATTCCTGCTCACAGTGTGGGAAGAGTTTTAATCGACAGTGTAATCTCGATCTCCACCAGCGCATTCATACAGGAGAAAAGCCATATAACTGCTCGGAGTGTGGGAAGAGTTTTAATCAACGGAGTCATCTTCAGCGACACCAACGCATTCACTCGGGAGAAAAGCTGTATCAGTGCTCATACTGTATGAAGATGTTTAGAGAGAAAGGTAGCCTCAAAATACATCAGCGCATTCACAGTGAAGAAAAGCCGTATCATTGTGCACAGTGTGGGAAGAGTTTTAATCAACAGAGTCATCTCAAAAGACACTTGCATATTCACACAGGAGAGAAGCCGTATCGGTGCTCACAGTGTGGGAAGAGTTTTAATCAAAAAAGCAGTCTTGTACAGCACCAACACATTCACGTATCATAGAAACTGATTTGAAATGTGCTTATTCAGATGCCTTTAACACCCAAGTGCTCCAGCATGGAGTCATCAGCTTGTGATGCATCTTTCTCTAAATAAGAAAACAATTACATTGAATAAACTGATCTTTAACAGTTACCATGAGTTGTGTAAGGTATTTCAATAAATGTATTTACTGTTTACTGTATAATCTTCTGCTTTTGCTTCTGGGAATATTTGGTGCCGCTCACTGTATCCGGGATTGTCCACCACCAGGCATGGAGTTAAAAGATAAAGAGTGTGCACGTGCTCATATGTCTGTTATACAGTTTGTTCTGTCGTCGTGTTAAAAAAATATGGTGTCAAAAATGGGAAACAATAACCTATGCCAGTGTGCATAGTATAGACAACTGGCAGTGTTCACACTATATAAAAATTGTATACACATATTCTTGGCTCAATGTGATTATATATGTTATAACAGCTTCAAACTTACACCAGTGGTGTGAGCATTTGTTTACAGTGAGGGTGAGGTCAGTCCAGGAGAGTGCAGAGTCACTGAGATCACATTTTTCCCCATTTTGCTGTGATGTGAACATTACCTGAAGCGTCTGACCTGTATCTGCATGATTTTATGCATTGCATTTCTGCCATATGATTGACTGAATTGCATGAATTAACAGCTGTACAGGTGTTCGTAATAACATGGTTGTATTAACACACCATGTCTTTCCAGATCTGTCAAACAGGTTTTCAGTAGGACTTAGGCTCTGACTGGTCCATTCCAAAACGTTAATCATGTTCTTCTGAAGCCATTTCTTGACATGGATTTGTGCTTTGGGTCGCTTTCATGCTGGAAAGTGGAATTGTTTTCTTCGTCTTCATCAATCTAATGGAGGCCTGCAGGTTTTGTACCAAAATAAATTGGTATTTGCAGCTATCCATGAGTCCCTCTATCTTGATTAGAGTCCTGGTGAGCTGAAGAGAAGCAGCCCCATATCATGATGCTGCCACCACCATGCTTCACTGTGGGAATGGTGTTCTTTGGGGGATAAGCTGTCTGTTTTTGTGTCAAAAAAATATTTTATAATTATGCCCAAAAACTTTGTTTCATGACACCATAACACATTTTGCTACATGGTTTGGGGGTGGTTTACATCTAGGTTCTGATCTATTATCAGATAGTTATCTTCTGCTCTCAAACCCAAATGCCTTCAGTGTATAGCAAAAACAAACATAAACAAAAACAAAAAACTGGCCTTGTCAAAGGCCATCAAATAAATGGATTGGCTCAAAAGGGAACCCATCCTCATCTGGGTGCAACAGATAGTGTGAGTATAAATAAATCCCTTCTATTATTGTGTACTATAAGGACAAATAGTGCAAATATGCAACCAATAAATTCATCACAGTTTTCGCAAGAAGTCCGGTTGGTTAAAATCTATTGACTATCCACTGATGGAGTCCTGAGTACGAAGCTGCTCGTGGCAACCGCAGCCCCAAAGCCACTACAGCAATCGCAGTCCCAAGCCATTACAGTACAGCTCCCCATATGAGATCCCCCAACCATCTCCACAGCCCCCAGGTGGCACCATCCCCAGCAATCCAAACGGTTCTTCAGGCCGTCCTTATGGGGTCACCCCCAGCAGCAGCGAGCGAACTGCAGAGAGACAAGAGCAGACCCTGAGATGTGCTCAGCTAAGCGCACCACTCCCTGCAGGGCTTTGTGGTCCTGGGTTGAGCAGTTACCGTACCGCACTGAGTCAGTAAACTTTCTATGGCCCCAGTGTAGAACGTTTTCAGGATTGCTGGGGAGACTCTGAATTTCCTCAGTGGTCTCAGATGGTACAACCGCTGTCTAGCTTTGTTCACCTAAGCTTGAATGTGATGAGTCTAGATCAGGCCCTCAGAGATGTGTACTCCAAATATCTGAAGCTGCTCACTCTCTCCACAGGTTAATGGGTTTGATAGGTTTAATGTTAAAGTATCATCACGAAACCTGAATGGTAAGTTCAGGCAGGATACCCACTACTATCTGATGGGAATTGGTCACTGGGGGGACGCTATTCGTGTTTGTGCACAAAAATATCTCTGCATCTCTCTTGGAAAATAAAGTGTATATTGAAAATTCTTTTTTAGGTTAATGTTTTTGCTCAAACTCTAAAAAAATGTTTTTCTGGACTCTTTAGTTTACGTCTCTTCACCTTTCACTTGTCAGTGTATGCATGTTGTTTTGAAGCCCATGGACTTGGAGATAAATCCACCATTCTGGAGCCTCACAGTGATGAAGTTGTGATTAACAGAAAGCTCCAGCAGGTGGCACTGTGAACATGAACTCCTCAGTAAACTCATCAATGAAGAAAAAGGTGCAGGGTCTCTGAGTGAACAGTTGAGCTTTTTCCACTGAGGTAATTATTTTCACGTCAGAATATTTCTGATTGGGTTTTATATTAACATTAAAAAAAAAATCTATATAAAAATAAAAGCTTGTTACTGTGTCTGTATGTGAGGATGTTCACTACATGATGCCTGAGGTAAGTTAAACTAGCTGAGCTGTTCTGCTAACAGTTAGTGGCTGAATCCAAAATGGCTCCCTATTTCCCTCCAAGTGCACTACATTAGAGAAGGATACAGTGGAGTATTCACCCTATGTAGTGCACTACATAGTGAAAGAGGAGACATATGATATAGCTAAATGGCTAAAGCACATAATAGTAGATTTTTGTTACTGATTGTGGTTATATTTAACATTTATGATTAACACTCAATGTGACCAAGAGGAACAGTATCATAAAAAAATTAAGTTTGAGATTTATCCATGAAAAAGAGTGCAGGTTTATATATCCAAAAGAGTCAGTTATATATATTTTTTATTGTGGTAAATCTATATTAGATTGTAGATTGTGATAAACAATAATCACAAACAATTATTTTTGTATTAAATTTGATTTAATTAGCATTAGTTTATTCTGTGACACTCTTTTACGAACAATTTAAGAAAGGTTTTATCCTGTTTAGTATAAAGTTAGTGAACCAGCCTCACTCAAATGAAAATTAAATTATTTTAATTGATTACAGGTTCAGCTGACAATTTTATATAGTCAGAATTTTCAAGAATACCCAGAAGAACCTCATCATCCCAGCACTATACAGCCTTCCAAAAGTATTGGAACAGTAAGGCCAATTCTGTTGTTTTTGCTATACACTGAAGACATTTGGATTTGAGATCAAAAGATCACCCGATTTTTAGATGAGCAAATGTATTGGAACAGATAGTTTTAAAGTAAATAACACTTAATATTTGGTTGCATCTCTCGCTTGCAATAACTTCATCAAGCCGGTGACCCACTGACATCACCAAACTGTTGCATTCTTCTTTTGTGATGCTTTTCTGGGTTTGTAGCGCAGCTTCTTTCAGTTGTTGTTAGTTTTGTGGTTTTCTCCCTTCAGTCTCCTCTTCAGGAGGTGAAATGCTGCTCAGTTGGGTTGAGGTCTGCTGATGGACTTGGCCAGTCTAAAACCTTCCACTTTTCCCCTGATGAAGTGCTTTGTTGTGCTGCAGTATGTTTTGGGTCGTTGTCTTGCTGCATGTTGAAGCTCCTCCTAATTAGATTGGATGCATTTCTCTGTAAATTGTCAGACAGAATGTTTCTGTAGACTTCTGAATTCATTCTGCTGCTACCATCATGAGTTCCAACATCAATAAAGATTAGTGAGTCTGTTCCAGAAGCAGCCATGCAAGCCCAAGCCATGACACTACTTCCACCGTGCTTGACTAATGAGCTCGTATGTTTTGGATCTTGAGCAGATCATTTCTTTCTCCACACTTTGGCCTTTCCATCACTTTGGTAGAGCTTCATCTTGGTTCCAGAACTTTTGTGGATCATCTCTGCATTTCTTTGTGAATTCCAATCTGGCCTTCTGATTCTTACTGCTGATGAATGGTTTTCTTGTGGTATGGCTTCTATATTTCTACTCTTGAAGTCTTCTTTTAAAGGTGGATTGTGGTACGTTCACCCCTGCCCTATGGAGGTTGTTGATGATGTCACTCACTGTTGTTTCTGGGTTTTTCTTCACAGCTTTCACTATGTTTCTGTCATCTTCAACTATTGTTTTCCTTGGCCAACATGTTTGACATCTGGTTGTTAGTACACCAGTGATTTCTTTCTTTTCCAGAACATTCCAAATTGTTGTATTGGCTATGCCCAATGCTTGTGCAATGGCTCTGATTTCCCCTCATTTCTCAGCTTCACTATGGCTTGATTTTCTCCCATAGACAGCTCTCTGGTCTTCATGTTGGTTTATCCTTTTTAAAAACAAATGCAGTCTTCATAGGTGAAACTCAGGGCTCAAACTAAGAGTAGACATTCAGAGCTATTTGAAGTGTTTAAACAATCGATCTAACAGGACGTGCCTGGGCAACAAGAAACACCTGTCAGTCACAAGTTCCAATATTTTTGATCACTTGAAAAATGTGTGGGTTCAAACAAATGTGCCATGTTCTAAAATGTTTAACACATCTAGATGTAAATATCAGGAAATGAAGGCTGAAATTCTGATCCATAATCTTGTATTCATCTTTTGATCTCAAATCCAAATGTCTTTAATTTATGGCAAAAACAAAAGAACTGGCCTTGCTGTTCCAGTACTTTCAGAGGGGACTGTATATTGTACAGAGGAATGAAATAGCATTCCTTCAGAACCATAATACAGCACAAGACAGTTAGATACAGTAAAATCAGAGGTCAAAGCAGATAGTAAAATGTGTGAGTGTTTGTAGATGAAATGTGCAAATTATATGTAATCTGTAGCAGCAGAATAGCGCAGATTTCCGTAGCGGCATATAATCATAATGACCAGCAATCTCAAACCCATATAATGAGCAGAAACCCATCAATAACGCTCTGAAGGCCACTGTTGTTCTGTGAACACTGTGCAGTTCCTAACACCTGGATATCATATTGTGATATGCATATGGTTGACAAGAACTTCAAGGTCTTGGCAGTCATATGTGTGCACACAATATGATATCCAGGTGTTAGGAACTGCCCATGTGCCTTCTGGTCAGATAGCAGATTCAAATGACATGGAACACTGGCCATCCACTCTTACATTAACTCATAGATATCAAATGCTCAAAGAGCCACACTTATATTTGCAACTAGTATTCTATTTTACTCCTTCTAACTCTCGGGGTGGTGTCTAACACCAGGATACCCCCTGCCACAAGGTCATGAAGAACTGACTGACCTATGGCTGACTGGGAAAGTGTTTGGTGATGAACGCAGCACCAAGACTGCTAGGAGGGGTGATGTTGGTCTCATAGAATCTGGAGAAGGTACACAATGATGTTCAGGTTGCTGCAGCACAGACATCCTGGTGTGAGACGCATCCCACCAGTTTTCATGAGTTTGATACATTACTTGTGGACTACCACATCATGGTAGGGGCTGATTGTCCAGCCTGTTCATAGGCCATGGTGGTGACCTCGGGAATAATCTCTGCTTAGATAAGCAAGCACTTTGTGTCTTTCCACCATGAAAGATGAGTAACTGATCCACTAGATGAATAGCTGCTGTGTGGTTCAAAGGTGCCTATGGAACAAAGTTGGGAATGTCTGCAGATTGACCTTTGTAGAATGCTGCAAGTTCAATCACCTGGTTGAAATATTTGTGAAATAACCTTAGGCAGGAACACTGGGTTTAGCCACATGGTCACTCCAGATTCATCCAGCCTCCAGCACGTGCAGGCCAAGCTTATTGCCAAGGCATGAAGTTCTCCCACCCTTTTGCTGAGGAGATAGCCAGAAAAAGCCTGAATTCAGAGAAGTCGTGCAGACTCACTAACATGAACCAGTCACATGGTGGAACAACATGAACATCTAACAACTTTTAAGGGCAGGGCTTTCAGGAACCAATTCAGTTCTCTCAGATCTAGAATAGAACAGAGGCCACTGACCTTTTGTGACCATCCGTTGAGTTCAGAGGCTCTGCCCATTACTCTGAACAACTGAAATTAAACATATCTGTGTAATTTGCGAGAACGTTTATGCTGCTTGATGTGTGTATCAGGGCTGGCATTTTGCAGGAGCCAACTGAAAAGTTATTTTAGTCATGCCAAAGTGAAAGGCTTCAGTAGCATAGTGCATTCTAGCCAAAATATAAAACAAATAGACGTTTCTGTGTTTTGCATTCTAATATGTGTTTGTTTCTTAAATAGAGGAAGTGATAACTGATTTCTGATTCATTTTTATTCTCCTTGTTTCCTTTTTATCCTCATAGTTTGTATGAAGTGTATTAGTTTACAGTGAATTTTACAGTTTTGCTTATGATTTGAGCCTTTTTCCATGGTTTCCTCTTCCAGAAACACAACCATTTAGACCTCATACTAAGACGTTGTAATGGAATCAGCAGAAGTCCGACCATACTCTTTTAGAAAACCTCCACACATTCCTACTGGCTCACAGGTACCAGTTAGCTACATGTGTGTAGTCTTCTGATCCGATTGATTATTAAATCTTTGAACAACTGAATATGGGAAGAGATACAAGAAATGTTTACTACTACAATTTTTAAAAAAAATCCTGCTCTTTCAGGTCAGAGCATGGGTTAGTGTAGATATTTAATAAGTAACAGATTCACCTGACTGTGTGAATGTTCTTCTCTTAATGAGCTTCCATTCCTGGTAGGTTGCATTGCTAATCAAGCAAACCAAAGTTATTGTCTTCAGTATGCACAGGATCTATATGTAGTGTTGACCTTCTTTTGTGAACAAATATTATTGCTCTTTGGTCATTAGCTTTATGGGGATGTGCAGACAGAAGTTTGTAAGGCTTCAGGTGGAGGCTCTGTGGAACATATCACCCCTGTGGACATCCAGAAAGATGTAAAAAAGGAAGAAAATGAAGATAAAGACTTCCTCTGTAAGTCAACATGGCACCTTACAGTCCAATCTATTGTTCGGTAATAATTTTTAGTCTAACATAATGTGAATGAATCACATCACTGATTTTCCCATTTTTGTTTTATACTTTGTTAAATTATAACATTTAAATTTGATTAATGACATTTCAGGTGAAGTGCTCTCTGACTCTGTGGGACACATCACACCTGTGGACCAACAGAATCATGTGAAGAAAGAAGAACCTGAAAATAAAGAATATCTCTGTAAGACAGCAGGGCGTATTAGGGTCCAGATCGGACCAGTTCTTCAACAGTTTTCCTCAATTTTCTTCATAGTTGTACTTAAGCTGAAAGTATTAAATGAAATGGTGGAATTTCAGGTGATGGGACATCAAACTCTGTGGAAAATGTAGACCAACAGAATGGAGGATTTGAAAGGAAGCACATAAAAGAGGAAGAGTCTGAAGATGAAGACTACCTCTGTACAAGGACAGACTGGGGTTAAGTAACACTAACACTGTAACTTTGATTCAGACTGTTGCTATACAATTTATTAATAGCAACATTTATGGTCATGGAAGCTTCCAATCAGGAAAGACCTTCTGTATCGTGGGAAATCAAGTGTCATCCACACCCAGGTGACCTTCAGCAACAGAGCTGTTGCAAGCCAGTCAAACTACTGGTTTGTTGTTGTTGCCATTCAGTCAATTCACTTGGTATGACACAGTAACTATGGGATACCAAGCCTTCACGGTCTGGCTGAAGACACATTTTCATGCTTGTAAGGAAGGTGATGTAGAGGGTCATGTAAGCTATAAAGCCCTCATCACTACAATCTTCTTTCAGTTTTCATGCTTTTCACCTTGCTGAGAACATATCACTTCTGTTTTGCGGTATTCTAGTTTTCTATCTAGTCCATTCAAAGTTTTTACTATTTTTGATACTATTTTTGCGCCATTGGTTTAGAATGACTACATCCTTACTTTGGTGAGGCATCATGATGTGGTTAATAATTTTTGCTAATTTTTCAGCCTGTTGTGGCAAGTCTCTAAACTAGCTTCTGTTTAGCTTGCTAACATGAGTGTAGAACCCCCGGTGTGTGAGGGTGTGTAGGAAGACACAAGAGACAGGTGGAATCTTAACTGAGCTCTGGGCTAACATTTGTTCAGACTACGCTTTTCAGTGCACTTTCAAAACTCAGCAGAAAACAACACAAAACATGTGGCTTTCGCTCCATCAGGTTCGAGTTCATGCTTCTTGGGGTGTGTGTGTGTGTGTTTGTGTGTCTCGCAGGTTTTGCCAAGCGGTCTCGAACTCTGTCTCTCTCTTGCTTATGGGTTACGGACAAACTGAAAGCACAAAGAGACACAAATAAGTAGATTACTGCTAATAAGACACAGGTGAGAATCATCATGCATTACCTGCCGGTTCGACCCGCCTCCGATTGAGCGTCCATAGCTGGCGCTCGACCATGACTCCGCCGCCACATGACCCTCCCGCAGCCTGACTCAGGCCGGGATGCTGTCCTTACAGCTGGATGCAAAAGCTGGCCCCCACACAAAACCGCTTTTACCTGGCAGAAAGCCTGCTTGCACAGCTACATCTACTGGACAGGATCTGGTGCTCCCTTCTTAATGAGGGCAGTCAGTGGGCTGGTGACTTCTGAAAAATTAGGTACAAACCACTGATAAAAGCCAGCCAGCCCCAGGAACTGCTTCACCCACTTTTTGGTCTTGGGTCTCGGGCAGGCCGCTATCTCTGGTGTCTTATTAATTTGGGGACACACCTGCCCCTTGCCCAAGCGGAAGCCCAGATACCATACTTCCACCAGCCCTCGGATGTTGTAAATGCCACTTCCAGTCATTACTATAAATTATTATGCCATCTAAGTAAGTAGCGGAATATGCATTGTGCGGGTGGAGGATTATGTCCATTAGAAATTGAAACATCGCTGGGGCTTCAAATAACCCAAACGGATGGGTGACAGATTGGTGTAACCCAAATGGAGTGTAAAAGGCTGTTTTTTGTGAGATATTGGAGTCAAGGGAATCTGCCAGTACCTCTTGGTTAAATCCGGTGTCGAATAAAAGTGAGCCATGCCTAACCGATCAAGCAGTTCATCAATGTGAGGCATCGGATATGAGTCAAATTTAGAAACCATGTTAACTTTTCTAAAGTCCACACAAAAATAGATGGACCCGTTGGCCTTGAGCGCCAAGACCACCGGGCTGCTCCAATCACTGTGGGACTCCTTGATTACTCCCTTGTTGAGCAAGACCTTGAGTTCATCCCGAGCCACCTTTTTCTTGTGTTTAGGCATCCAGTATGGGCGGCTGAGTACAGCCACACCTGGAGAAATCTCAATGTAGTTTTCTGTGAGGTCAGTGCAACCGGATAGAGGTGAAAACACATCAGAAATTTCCTCTTGCAACCTGTGCTCTCCGAGACGGTGAGAGTTGGTCTCCAGAGGAGACCGGGGTGATTTGGGCCACACTGTTTAGACTTATCTCTGATCCCAGCTCCTCCCTCTTGGGAATAGTTGATAGCTGACATGACCCTATATTTACCCTAGTGTCACCTTTCTTACTGGCATGAATAGATGTGTATCTCATATTATTTGTGTTATACCTTGTTTCTTTCCCTCAGAGTACAGCGTTTAAATACATAACCTAATGTTGCTCGGCCTGAGATCAACCTACATGTTATCCCAGTTGTATAGCATCATGTGACATAGTTAACCTAGTAGTGTTACCCTATCTTACCTCAACCTTACTCTGTGTAAATCCCATTTTTCCTGTGGCCATGTTTGGATCCCATAGAATCTGACTAGAGTATGTCTTGCCTCAAATATTTACATTAATGGCAGTATCACTCTGTGTGACTTAGTTAGCCTTTCTCTGTGCATCTTCACCAGAGATTATATTTATAATTGCCTCTGATTATCCATAATTTAGAAAGCCTTAGTTCCATTATTTGTTTTGTTTCTAAAAATAGGTTAATTATTTAGTATCTATTTCACAGTGAGTTTCTAATACTGGCCATTTTCTGCTCCAGAGATGAACGATGCCCAGGTACAAGTCGTCTTCTGCTCCTGGTGTTCACTTTCCTATACATCTCAAATTTACCTCAACAAACACATCAGAAGATGCCACTACGAGGAATACGAGAGACTGATAAAATCAGAAGAGATAAAATATGAAAATGTTACATCCACAAGAAGCTCCAGTATTCAGCAAACAATCTCTGGTATTTGCAATAGTAACACCTCTGATCAGCAAATGGAGAAAGTCTATCCCTGCTCTCAGTGTGGCAGGAGTTTTACTGACCAGAGTAATCTCAGACGACACCAGAACATTCACACAGGAGAGAAGCCGTATCACTGCTCACAGTGTGAGAAGAGTTTTGCCCAATACTATAATCTCCAACGACACCAGTGCATTCACAAAGGAGAAAAGTTGTATCACTGCTCAGAGTGTGGGAAGAGTTTTATTCGACAGAGTAATCTTCAACTACATCAGCGCATTCACACAGGATTAAAGCCGTATCGCTGCTCAGAATGTGGTAAGAGTTTCATTCGACAGGGAAATCTCCAACTACACCAGCGCATTCACACAGGAGAGAAGCCATATCACTGCTCACAGTGTGGGAAGACTTTTTCCCAACACAATAATCTACAGCGACACCAGCGCATTCATTCAGGAGAAAAGCCGTATGAGTGCTCACAGTGTGGGAAGACGTTTACAGAAAAAGGTAATCTCAAAGTACATCAGCGCATTCACAATGGAGAAAAGCCGTATCATTGCTCACAGTGTGGGAAGAGTTTTAATCAACAGAGTCATCTCAAAACACACTTGCATATTCACACAGGAGACAAGGCGTATGAGTGCTCACAGTGTGGGAAGATGTTTACAGATAAAGGGAATCTCAAAGTACATCAGCGCATTCACAGTGGAGAAAAGCCGTATCACTGCTCACAGTGTGGGAAGAGTTTTAATCAACAGAGTAATCTCAAAACACACTTGAATATTCACACAGGAGAAAAGCCGTATGAGTGCTCACAGTGTGGGAAGATGTTTACAGATAAAGGTAATCTCAAAGTTCATCAGCGCGTTCACAGTGGAGAAAAGCCGTTTCACTGCTCACAGTGTGGGAAGAGTTTTAATCAGCAGAGTAATTTCATACAACACCAACGCATTCACGTAACATAGAAACTGATTTGGGATTTACTTATTCAGATACCTTTAACACCCAGCCAACCACTAGAGGGGTCTACCACGAAGAGGGATTGCAGGGTAAGCGAGCTAATTTAGGGTTAAATGCTGGCTTATCTGTACCACAAAGATGGCTCTCTTTTAAGATGGGTAGATCACCATTGCAACCTTCTCTACATGGCTAACCTGTTCTGGGCAGGTTAAGTTGAAAGTAACCACACTGAGAGTGAATAAAGGCTGCCTCCCGTCCAATCAGAGACCTAGGAATTGCGATTATGTCGCCATTTCTCCAGTATCCTGTAGAGCTTGCCGCTTATGTCGTGAAAGGATTTCTGCAGCATGCCAGAGATTTCAGGAGGGACAACCCCAAATCCAAAAAAGTTGGGACAGTAAATGAAATGCAAAAAAAAAAAGAAAGCAGTAATTTTACTGCTTAAATTGACTTTGAATTGTATTCAAACAAAAACACTATAAAGGCAATGTAATGTATTCATGTTTTACCTAATCAACTTTAAAAGTTGCTCCAAAAAAGTTGGGACAGGGGCAATTTAGGACTAATAATGATGTGACGGTCTGAAATAACAAGCTGATGTTAAACAGGTGATAAACAGATGAGGCAAACGTGTTATAGTATATAAGGAACCTCTAAGAAAGGCCTGGTCCTTCAAAAGCCAAGGATGGGTCGAGGCTCTTCAGTTTGCCAACAGATGCATCAACGAATAATTCAATTCAATTTTATTTGTATAGCGCTTTTAACAATGGACATCGTCACAAAGCAGCTTTACAGAAATAAATGGATT
>CM074992.1:18438855-18471355 GCA_037576825.1 Pangasius krempfi
TTGTGGTGGTGTATAGAGCCAAAAATGTTAGAATTGTGTCGATGTCCCAATATTTATGGACCTGACTGTATATCTGTCCAGAGGCCATTTAGGGTTCCCTGTATAAGTGCAGCTAAATGCCCTATGTAGTGCACTTATTGTATATAGGGAATAGGGAGCTGGATCCTAAATGGCTCCCAGACAGACATATAGTGCATTACATAGGGTAAATGAGTTATTATTTCATACCCTAGGTAGTGCACTCACATAACGAATAGGGTGTTAAAAAGCTATATGCTCTCTTGCCAGACATATAATGCACTATATAGGTGTCATTATTTCATACCCTAGGTAGTGCACTTGTACAGGGAATAGGAAGCTAAACCCTAAACTCCACCCTATGGCATGATTAATACAAAGAGACAGCTACACCGACACTAACTATTAAAAGTAGAAATAAAAACCATTGTTGCTAGTGCACTGACACTCCAGTGTACTTCACATATCTGTCTGTTTTCTCCTTCTGTTTTTTTTCCCGCTCGTCCGCGCCCCATGAACGCTAACACACCCTCACACAGCGCATAAAAGCAGCCGTTAACTGTGTTTCTGTTAGCGCCACCTCGTAAAGAATAAATCAGCCGTTTTAGAGCCGACTCTCTGAGGGAGGAAGTGAGGGAATGTGGCCTGTTTATAGGAGTTAAGTGGAGAGATTTTTTTTTTCCCTAAAGCCTCACTACACTGCTGTGCAGGAAGCTGTTAGCCGTTAGCACACTATTAAAACGCCACGTGCTGCTTTCTTTAATATGCTGCGAACAAGCTACGCTAAGCGCTGCAGGAATGATTAACGGGGGTGGGGAGTGTATCATTGGGGCTCAGAGGAGACCTTCAATTCCCGGCTCTCTCTCTCTCACACACACACATACACACACACACACACACACACACACACATAAATGTGCTCCACACAATAACTTTACGATTAATGATATTGCAAATTCCATGTAAAGTATCCGCATTTCTCGAACTCTAGCATTATATGAGTTTAAAATAAATATCTATAGTGTATATTTAATAAATGTCCTTGCTAGATGGCCTGGCCAAGTCCAGGGACGTGCGATAACTTTATATTTAAAAAGGATTCAGGTTTATTTTACTTTTTCTTGACATATTTTACAGTAAACGTTTACATTGTGTCTGCAGTAAAATTCACCCAATATTGTTTATTTACAACAAAGTGAACTTGAGTTATACTATAAAAATGTACTTAATGAATTTATGGCAAGATTTGCAATAAAAAAATTACTTTATATTTTTATTCTAAACTTTGTTTGACAATGTTTACTCAATTTGTACACTACAACTTGACAGATTTATAGCAAAATATAAAACTCTACAACTCTTGATAAACTACTGGGAAGACTTTGCACAAAAATGTACTTTTTTAATTATAAATTTTACTTGACAGTTTTTATTATAAAAGTTCACATTTATGAGTTAAGATTTAAAATTTAAGATTTTCCCCCAAAAAAAAATGTGTACACAGATTTTTTTTTTTAACTATAAACTTTACTTGAGAATTTGTACTCAAAAGTTACTCTGGCAAGATTTGGACTAAAATAATATGTATATATAATATATATACATATTTTATCAATGTTACTTGAAATTTCTACACTAAAAATTTACTTGGCAAATTTGTGGTAATTTTCACTGAAAAAAAAGTGCATGTGGTATTTCTTATTATAAACTTTACAATTTTTACGCTAGAATTTTACTTGTACATGATATCATTTCCTTGACAAATTGATTATAAGATATAGAAAAAACTTAAGCCTACATATTTTTTACATTTTACATATATAAATATTTTATATTTTAAACTTAACATGACATCTATACCATAAAGTTCACCTGATACTGTTTATATAACTCATTTATAAAACTTGACAGTTTTACGATAAGAATTGTAAAAACCTTTTTCCAATCGTGTTTACCTGACATAATTTATGATAAAAATTTCACCGACAGAATTTACAATGAAATCATATATCACTATGAAGGTTAATGTATGATAAACTTTTAAAACTTTTATAACTTTTAAACTTTTTTTTACAAGTTTTAAAAACTTTGACATAGTTATAATTACATATAGTTACAAATAATTACAATGAATATAGTTATAATTACAAAATTTACTGTGAAATTTAACAAGACATTTTACAAGACATTATTTCTGATCAATTTTGTAGCAAAGTTTGTCACATATTTACTTAAAGGTCTACATTTTACATAAATGTATTAATTACATGTAAAATGTAAAATGTAACAACATTCACCAGGAGTGTTATTATCCAGCTTGCCTGACATTATAGAACAAAACATCACTAAAATATAAAATTTCACATTTCTGTGTACATTTATTCATTCATTTTTGTGCTTATTTTTTAAATTGTAATGTTCAGTGATATGTTTTGCTATAAATTTATATAACATCTTTTCACATAAATGAAATTATATAAATGAAGTTTGACCTGGGATACTGAAATTGTTTACAATTGAATTTACATAATTTACTATTTCATTTATTGAACAACTACACTTAACCTTTTTATGCTAGATTTGGTCATATTTAGATTTTTTTCCTAATGCTAAAACTTACATGATACATTTATAATAAGATTTACATGAATATTATTTATGATGAGGTTTGTTTTCATCTCTGTAACTTTATTTATTTGACACATTTATGGTTAAGGTTATTGAGACGTATTTTACGGTAAGCTTCACCTGATGTTTTGTGACTTACAGCTTACCATCGGTTTGTAATTAATTACTTCTGTGAGCGACATTTTGTTTTTTTTTCTTCAGACTACATTATGAGAAGCTGAAATAAATCAATGCATATTTAGTGAGTGTGTGCTAGCACAGAAAGGTTTTTTTTTTTTTTTTTGGTCCATTAATAAATTGAGAAAGTACAGATTCATTATGGTATGGATGTCATGCAAATGATGAAGTAACACAGATGTGTTTGGCTTTACTTAAAGAAATTGACCCGCGTCGTTGCTATGCGCCGCGCCGGCCGAGTGACCTATCCATTTAGAAATCATAAACTGTTTTCAATATCGGCATGCCAATGCTCAAATATGTGGCATACATTATGTCAGGGAATATTTATTCGATTTCCCCCCTGCTGTGGTGGAGGTAAGACCTTTGACAAATGCACATTAACTCGTACAGGATGATCCTAAATGGCCTTCTTTAATTGGCCCTCAAGGCCAAAGCACCAATTAATAATCAATGGTGTCAAGGGGAGCAGGTTCGTCCCCATGTATAAGGCAATAAATTACTGTGTTATATCCATATTTATTCTGAGCGAGCCTTTGTTGTAATTGGCATGGGGCTTTTAGGGTAATTGAATTATATTTCTTAAAAAAAAAAAAAACCTGAAATATAGATCCCGTCCTGGATAAACAAACAAGCGGGCCGTAATATGACAGAAGCGTCTGGTTAAGCGGCTCATTATTCTTGGCCGAGATCGTAAAGATTCCTCATCAATCTGCAACCCTGGCTGGGAAATTACAACGGCTGACACTAATGGCAAGGTAACCAGACGACGAAGAAATAATATACACACAGAAATCGAGAGAGAGAGAGAGAAAGAATGCACATCTCCACTTCTTTAACTTGAACTGCTCTGGATTATGCTAAGCTTCTTCACTTATCTCAAAGTGGAATTTCCAACATCAGTCATGATAACGCTGCGGCCGAGCGACGTGAAGGAGAAGACGAGGAGAAGAGACGCCTCAGGAATTACGCTTCCTGCCTTTTTTCCATCGCCTCCGAACTGAAAATGCTAGGTTTAGATGCGAATAACCAGTCGAAATTATACATCCTGATATTCATATTTATCAATAAAAACGTTCTAAATGTTGCCATACAGCAATGTATTACCCATACCTCGGGGTGTGTGCGAGTTTATTTCATAGCTACTACTGACAGAATAGAAGTTGTTACCAAAATTAATTTTTGGTCACGTCAAGAATTTAAGTCATTATATTATCACTCGTACCATCACCTTTCTTTTTTAGTGTTTGTTTTTTTTTAAAAAAAAGAACACACAAATGTCAGCCATTTGTGGACTAGCTACATTAATTTCACTTAGCTGTTTTAAAGTGCGTAAAGATATTCACGACTGTTATAGCTGGTTGGAAAATGATTCCTAAAAATGGAAATACTTAAGGACGTTACGAATAAAGGAGTAACGATTGTTTTCACATCACAGCACTCCTGAAGTTTTTTATTCCGAAGTGTTTCCCAACAATGACATTTAAAAAAAAAATTATTTATGAATTAACGCTACATTTAATATTTGCAAAATAAGTTATTTCCTGTTCTCACTTACGTTGCAGCAGCTATAAACAGTCGTTCCGTCACAATCCAGTTCTGGATTCTGATTGGTCGGAAGGGGTTGATTCATTTTCTGACAGTAGCGCAGCTGCAAATCACAGGTTTATATTAATGTGCTTGTTTCTATAGTAACCGCTCATTCACATACAGTGTACGCTATGTAAATACAGATTTTTAAAAAGTTCCCTGACATGGTGATGTTTTCTGTTTCTATGTAACATTTATGGAAGGAGTCTCCAGTGTCAGAGGTAAAGTCGTAACATTCAGGACAGATGAGTTTATGCTTCTTTGCATTTTTTTGAGTAAAAAAAGACGACAATCTGCGTTTTTTCAGGACTAAATAATCAAATGCGAATCGCATCGCACCACCCCGTCATTGATTATTTCCTAACAGCATGTCTTGTCATATTTTCTACATTACTAAGCTTGTGGCGTATCCAGATGCTGCAGATTCGCGCTTTAAAAACACGACTGGACAGAAATATGAGCTTTTAGAGTTCAGACGTGTTCCTGAGGTCACGCTTTCACTTTTCTTTCATACATCACACACTGACGCTGCTGTGTTTGTACAATCCACACCGTGCTGTGATGCTTGGCCACACTGATGATGATAGGGTGTGTGTGTTGCGTCTAGAGAGAGGATGATATTAAACACTACAGAACATTCTATCAGTTTCTCTAACAGATAAGCGAGCGGTGTGAGAGGTCAGACGCTCGGTGAGGGAGAAAAGTGCCAGAACATTGTTTACAGCTGAAAGAGAGGACAGAGAGGAAGATTAAAAAGAGAAGGAAAAGAAGAACAGAGAGAAAATAAGGGAAGAAAAAGAAGAAAAAAAAGGACAACAGATGAAAATAAAATAGATATAGAGAAAGAAGAGTAGGTGCTGGAAGTGATGAAAGTTACTAGAAAGAAGAGAAAGCGAAGAAGAGGAGGAAGGCAGTAAAGGAAGTGGAGAAAGAATAGAAAGCGAGGGAGGCACTAAAAAGGGAAAGAAAAAGAAAAATAAAGAAAGGTAAGAGAAAAAGGAGGAAAAGGAGAAAGGAAGAAGAAAGAAAAAGCAAAAGGGAAGACAGTAAAAGAGAGAGACAAGGAAGGGAATATGAAAGGAAGAAATTAAGAAAGAGGAATAATGAATGAAAAAGAGAAGAGGAAAGAAAAAAGAGGAACAAGAGAGTAATGTAAAGAAGAGTAACGAGAAGAAGAGTATATGTTTGGTGTATAGTGTGTGTGTGTGTGTGTGTGTGTGTGTGTGTGTGTGTGTGTGTGTGTGGAGCAGAACCCGAGCTGATTTACTGCTACAGCTTCGGCTCCGTCCAGAATCAACAGCACAGGTATGCAGCAGGGAGAAACCCATACGGAGGGAGCGAGGGAACGAGGGAGGGAGGGAGCGAGGGTTTATTATCACGGTGACCAAACTGTCTGTCTGTCCTCCTGCTGAAGGTCACACAGAGGTCACGTACTGATACTGAACTATTACTAACACACACACAATCTATTTGATAACCTCCCCGTTTGTGACACGCCCATTTTCTCACTGTAATAACAACTAATAATCACTAGTAAAGTAATAACAAGTGTTTATTAATTCCTCTAACACTCCTCCTCTTTCTTTCTTTTCACCCCTTTCTTCTTGTTTTCTTTTGCACTTTCTTCCTCTTTTTCTTCTTCATTTCACGCTTTCTTTCTCTTTCTATACTTCTTCCTTTCTTTATATTCTTTTTCTTTTCCCAATTTCTCTTCTGTGCTCCCTGTTCCACCTTTTCCCTGCTTTCTCTTCTTTTTCCTTTCTTCCTCTTTTCTCTCCTTTCTCTTCTTCCACTCTTTCTTCTTTCTTTATCTCTCTTCTTTCTCTTCATTTCTTTCTCTCTTTCTCGTTCTACTTACTTCTTCTTCTTTGACTCCTTTCTTTCTCATCATCATTTCCTCTCTGCTTTCTTCCCCCCTCCTTCTTCTTATTCTTTTTTCTTCCTTTCTTCATATTCACCTTCTCTCCCTTTTTCCCTTTCTGCCCATTTCTTTTCATTGCCTTCTTCCTGTCCTTTCCTGATCTCTCTTCCTTTCCATCCTTCCTCTTTTTTCTCTTCAACCTCACTCACTTTTCTCTTTTTTTCTCTCTATCCTTTCCTTCTTTCTCTTTGCTTCACTCTTTCTGCTCTTTTGTTGATTTTCTTCATGCTCACATGCGTGTGTTGATAAATGCCAATCGGCCATAAATGACCAATCCCTAAATCTGGCTTACATTTAGCCACTCCTATAAAACACCATAAAAGGCAAGCGAGAGATTAATATGATAAAAATGGCAACTAAACAGTGAAAGATTGCCTCCTAAACGCAGTGTGTGTGTTAAATCTTCAGTACTGCAGCTCAGCCACCATAGACACACACTAACACGTTCTCGGGTCGTAGGGCACCATTACTTTTGTCTTGATTGAATGGCTATTCTTATTTGTCTTCATTTATGGATTTGTTTTGGAAATTTTAAATGTAATTTTACGTAAAAACTCAAACTCAGGAACCAAATGTAGGATACGATCATTTTTCCGAACTAATTGGATTTTCACAAATTTTTTCGTTCTTGGTCCTACGAACAATTTACGAATAAATTTGTTTGTATTCAGTTTGGTCTACATACACTACTGTTCAGTATGCGTTATGAAGAATTTAGCCAGGTCTCATCATCTGCTTTGGATTTTCTCGGCTTGTCCACGCACACACACTTTTTGTAATCGAATACGGAAATCGTTTTATAGCGCAAATTCCTGAGCTATGACGTGTGACGTGTTTTTAATATGGATATTTTATCGGACGGTAGCGAAAAGCTCCAGTGTGGATCGGATTTCACAGACAGGACAGGTGTAGCGAGGTTGCTTTAATGCCGCAAACAGAGCACGCTGACAGTTATGTGCTCATTGCGTTCAGATTTCAGTGTAGTGTACACTCTGGACATGATGGACGAGCCTAGTAATAAATCCTTATGAACTTTTTATCACTATTTACGATATTATCCTAATTTTATAAATATATCACTGCTATAACTTAAGTGAGAACAGAAACTACCTTGTTTCACAGACGATCCATAACATTTAATGTAACTATATAATGATCAAAAGTTCTTTAAAAAAATAAGAAACTTTTATTTTAAATAACAGCGGAATTACTGTTAACTTCCAAAAGTTACCTATTTTCCTCTAACAGCATGTTACGAATCGTTTCAATTCAATTTTATTTGTATAGCGCTTTTAACAATGGACATCGTCACAAAGCAGCTTTACAGAAATAAATGGATTAAAAAAATAAATTGTAAATATGTGAATTTATCCCTTATGAGCAAGCCAGAGGCGAAGGTGGCAAGGAAAAAGTCCCTGGGACACTATGAGATAGAAAACCTTGAGAGCAACCAGAAAGGGAACCCATCCTCATCTGGGTGCAACGGATAGTGCGATTATAAATAAATCCCTTCTATTATTGTGTACTATAAGGACAAATAGTGTAATTGTGCAACCAGTAAATTCATCACAGTTTTCGCAAGAAGTCCGGTTGGTTAAAATCTATCCACTGTCCACTGATGGAGTCCTGAGTATGAAGGTGCTCGTGGCAACCGCAGCCCCAAAGCCGCCAACCACCACAGCAATCTCAGAATAATCAAGGACTTTGAAAACAATGTTCCCAAAAGACAAATCGGTAGGATTTTTAAGCATTTAAGAGCTTCACGCTATGATAAAAAGATTCAGAAGATTCAAGGAATCCGGTCAAATCTCTGTGCTTAAAGGGCAAGGTCTAAAACCACTTCTGAATGCATGTGATCTCTGATCCCTCAGATGTCACTGTTTTAAAATCCGTCTGTAATAGATATCGTGAATGGGCTTGGGAATACTTCAGTAAACCTTTGTCAGTCAACACCATTCGCTTTACTATGCAAAGCAGAAGCCATACATCATCACTGTCCAGAAGCACCGCCGACCTCTCTCGTCTCGGTCTCATCTGAGATAGACAGTAGTACAGTGGAAGCGTGTGTTGTGGTCTGACGAGTCAACATTTCAAATAGTTTTTTTTTTTCATCCAAACCGTTCTCAGCGTCAGGTCCAAAAGCCAGCATCTGTCATTGTATGGGGGTGTGTCAGTGCCCATGGCATGGGTAGATTGCACATCTATGTGAGCATCATTAAAGCAGAAAGATATGTACAAATTTTGGAGCAACGTATGCTGCCATCCAGATGCCGTCATTTCCAGGGACTTCCCTGCATTTTCCAGCAGGACAATGCCAAACCCCATTCTGCCCAGATTACAAGTGCATGTCTGCGTAAGCAGACGGTGCGGGTGCTAAATTGGCCTGCCTGCAGTCCTGACCTGTCTCCGATTGAGAATATGTGGTGCATTATGAAGCGCAAAATACAGCACCGGAGGACCTGTACAATTATGCAGCTGAAGACCTGTATAATAGAAGAATGGGGGGAATTTCCACTTGCTAAATTTAACCAAATGGTGTCTTCAGTGTCCAAACAATTAATAAGTGTTACTAAAAGAAATGGTGATGATGACACAGTGGTAAATAAGTTTTTGGAGCATGTTTGCAGTCATCAGATATGAAATGAGTGCATATTTAAAAAAAAAAAACTCATATTCACAAGGTAAAACATCAAATAACGTGGTGCTGTAGTGTTTTCAATATAGTACAGGGTGAATAGGATTTATAAATCACTTGTTTTTATTTTTTTAGCATTTTCCATTACTGTCCCAACGTTTTTGGAATTAGGGTTGTAGTTTATTTAAATTAAATAGCAGGTAACTGACAACAGAATATTGTTCGTTGATCTGTTATGTGTTTTATAATGTGTTTGTAGTCTATTAGGATTTGCCAGAGTAATCATACATCACCGTTGAATCATGCCTGTGGGTGCATGAATCTAAAGGGAGGTCAGTGCATAGCTTCAGTGTTCAGGTTGACTATTAATTTAAACACTTCCTGAAATATCTAGTAGTAACAAAGTGGGCTTTAACAGAACATGAATATAGAACCCCTTAAGACATTTTTTCCTCTGTTAACATGAGCTGTGATCAGTCCCTGACTACCAGCAGTGGGGCAATATGGCCTGGGTCAGTTCACGACTTATGTTCTCAAGGAGTCTACATTATATCACTGCTTAGCACTTGGTAGGAATACTGACTACCTTACTGTATTGTTTTGCTTTTAAAATATTTTCTTAAAATGTTCCTGTCCATTCTGCATTGTAGATCAGTTTAATGGGCTTTGAAACTGAGGTATGCCTGCAAGAAGTACCTGATACCTCTGTAGCCAGAGTCACTGGCTATACCTCAGGGTAGATTTAAGGGGGTCATGCAAAAATTTGGGTCGGGATAGAAATGACCTTTTGGATAACCAAGTTGTACTTTAATTGTATAAGCAGGGCTGCGAGACGGGATACTGCAGAACAATACTTTGTTACTTCATGAATTTATGTTACTGTTTGAACACCACAAATTAAACAGTGGACACAATCTTTATTTGACCAGTTAATTTCATAATTCTGTGATTTGTCTTTTCTGCAAAGGAGAAGAAACAAGGCTACATTAAGACATTACAATTATTTGATAAGTACATGAAATCACATTTCAACATTGCAAAACTATACCATTTTTCAATAATCCAGCTGTTGAAATTACAATTTACTTAATTTGCAGGAGGTTATACTCCATGACTCCATACCTGGGAGTTGTTAAAATGCTTGATAAATCAGATTTACCTCAGATAAAAAAAAGTCTGTTTCTGTTACCTGTGGATTAAGCAGAAAAAAAATTATTGAACAGCCAATTCTTTAGCCAGTGTGTAATCTGGAGGTGTAGACCCACCACTTTGTCATACGCGAAGCAATCAGACAAAGAAAAGAGTAAGGACATCAACTTTTAAACAAAACAAATAGCCTAATTTGTTTAATATTTTTATATTTTGTCTTTACCTGCTGACAAGACCGCCGTCTAACAGGATTGCAGCTGCAATGACTAATGACAGTTTACTGCTAGTTTTTTTATTTGCAATTACAGTTACTGTAAGTGTCATGTAAGTTAAAATAAAATGATAGATTATAGATTATAAATTTATTATAACTCGTATTTATATTGTCAGCTATTTTTTGCCACGTGCCTTCATGCATCTTGTAGTAGTGACAGTGTTGCTTTTTTTGGCATCATTTTATATTTGAATTCTTTAAAGGAATTTATTATCATTTGCTCTTCTGCCCGAAAAAATATACAGCCTTAACCTGATCTATCTGCAGTTTTTCATCTGCATTTGAGCGAGTGTGAGATCTGCCCTTTTTAAAATGAAACTGTGCAGGACTTGTTGAGGAAAACCTGGCTCAGCTTAACCCACATTGACGGTTAACCCACACCATGATACCAGTTAACCCAGTTGGTGAATGCTGGTTAAGTGAAATTGGCTATTTTGAGCTTGCTTCGTAGTACAGCCCTCAGGTCAGAAATTGGATCACCTGCACAACCAGGAAGTAAACACTCAGCACAACCCAAGGTCACCCAAGTACAGATTACTTACCAGTCCACAAACTACTCTATATAACCAAACACTGGTTCACAGTTTCTTTGCAAAGTCTTGCTGCAGATATATTGATGCAACATTCCTGAGCCTTTCTTTACTCAATTATATTGTTTAGTTTTTGACCTCAGCCTGCTTTTCTTGTTTTCGCATTATACTACCCAAGTTCAGCATGTTAGCTCATTGCCTGACCTCTTTACCTATTTTAGACTCTGATTATTGTCTTGGTCATTGGATTTGTATGTCTGCTTCGATTTCTCTTTTTTCCCCCCAATAAACCTTACACTGCAATTGCATCCAGTTGTTTGTGAGTGATGACACGGTCATGTGCTATTACTGGTGTTAATTAATACTGTTGTGTGAAACATTAAACATTGAGGCCATATACGAATGACAGAGTAAAATTAACTATAAACATTTAATGAATATTTTTGCATACAGTCAACAATTAAATAAACAGAATATAACGGTCAACAGGCGGATGCTATAAAACCACAACAAACAGCCTGGAACAAAGACTCAGGAAACTACTGGCTTATGACACATGTTAATAACATTTTATTTAGCCATTTTAACCAGTTAGAGGCTAGCCCAATGCATGTTCCTATACAGCCTAAAATAAAACAAAACATTTCAAACATTTCATGTCTTCATGGCAAGAAGGCTTTCTGTTGTTGATTTAAGGTTAATGTATTTGAAGTTTCTCAGAGCTTGAGATCCGCATGAGCCTTGTAACGTCATCCTCTGTAAGATCAGAGCTCAGCAATGATGTTTTATTTCAGTTCTGAAGAGAGAAGCCTCTTTCATTTGCTACGCTGGAGATGGGGAATAAGCTACGCTGTTCACTTTGGCAAGGTTGCTCCCTCGGGGTCAGGGTTGCCAGGTCTCGGCAAAATTCCCATCTAAGTACGTCTCAAAACTGCACAACAAGACCTGAAATTATCTGAAAAAAATTCAGGCATCGGAAAAGGGAGCCATTTTTCTACTTTTTCTCAGTTTTTGCACAGGAAACTGACATTGTTGATTTTCAATATCCACAATATGCCTTTTTGTCATTACTCTTGCAATATATCTTACAAAAGAAATAGCTCTGTACATCATAGACACTGTCTGCACTTACACTTTCACTTACTTCACTTACACTTGCTTGAAAACAAGATCCTTTTTTTTAAACCAGCATTAAAAACCTGCAATCTTGTTCCAAAACAAGTTCTAGTCCAATTAGATGTAAATAAAAATGCAAACTTGGCAGCCCTACTCGGGATACAGATTGGTGAAGTCCTTATTTGTGACTTGAGCAAGATGTAGAAAAGGTTAAGCCTCCGTAGCCATGGAGTGTCATTTTTTCAGATATGGACGTCGCAAATTGTAGAATAAAGGTAAGCATCCGTAGCCACGGAGCATTATCATCACAGGCATTTTTACAACAGTTTTTTTTTCTTCATTATGTTAGACATTGTCTATATATTCATTTAAGAGAATTATTATTATTAAATAGAATGAGTTGTAAAAATTAATTGTATTTACTTTCAATTTTATATGGAATTAAAATGAGGGTTCTTTGGCTACTGGACACTTTGACTGACTTGGTTTTAATTTGCCGGTCTTGCAGTTTTTACAGAATAGAGGAAAGTCTGATATATATATATATATATATATATATATATATATATATATATATATATATGTAAAATCAGCTACCCATTACCATTATTGTTTTTTAATGGTATCCAGTAGACATGTCACCAATAGAAGGCAACAAATTACCAGTAGAGACCCTCAGGGACCATTACAGCTTCTATTAAAACCAGTACAAATTCTATGAGGGTTTTTATTGTTTTTTTCAGCAGGGACATCTATCTATCTATCTATCTATCTATCCATCCATCCATCCATCCATCCATCCAACCAATGAGATGTCCCGGTCCCTCATATTGCCTGGCAGTGAAACTGACCATCCGTTCAGCATCACTCTAGTGTTCACTACGGTGTAGTTGACGATTTCTACGTCGCCTTCTCAGGTGACGGAGACTAATTTGGAAATGATTTAGCACTGACAAATACAAGGATAGATAGATAGATGGATGGATGGATGGATGGATGGATCCAGTCACCCAAGCTCAGAATCAAAGTCACAGGCTTACACCTATAAGGCGATAACTCTTCCACTGTACCTAGCTAGTTTCTGTTAAGGCATTCCCTGATGTCTAGTAGTTTTAGTACATTTGATAAAAATAAGCTGTGATCTCGAGAAAACAACTTCTGCCATCTTGAGACCACGAGAGGGAACGGCGTTGTGGGTAACAGAGTTCTCCACCAGGTGGCGCTGTGATCATTAACTCCACTTTACACTCAAAACAAATGAAGAGGAGCAGCAGCTTTGTTGTTGTTTTTTTTCCCCCTACTCACTGAACGGTTGATTTTTCTCACTGAGGTAATCACCTTTACGTGAAAACATTCCTGACTGGGTTTTATAAGAACAGATTTGATCGATTTATAAATAAAAACTTGTTATTCTGTCTTTATTTGAGGATGTTCTTTAAGTGAAACCTGAGGTAAGTTAAACTAGCTGAGCATCTCGGCTAGTTCCTCAGCTGTAGTGGCTGAATCCAAAATGGCTTCCTCCGCCCTACCAAGTGCACTACATTAGAGAAGGATAATATAGCGTATTCACCCTATGTAGTGCACTACATAGTGAGAGAGGAGAGATTTGGGATTCGGCCTTGGTTTTAAAAAAATGATGTAGCTAAATGGCTAAAACGTGTATAATATAATTTTTGTTGCTGTTTTTTGACTTTGGTGCATAAAATTTCTATAGTATAGTTACAGTTAAATATCTCATTCATAATTGAATTTTTTTTTACTGATTAAGTTGTTGAACAGGTTTATATTCTTATTCAAAATTTATCCATGTAAAAGAATACAGTGTAAAAAATTATATAAAAAATTTACATATGTATATTTACATATTCAATATAGTAAAGTTAGTTTTCTGTCCATTTAATCATATAAAGCGCAATAAAAACTGTCGTTGCTATATGTTTTGAACAGGTTTTTATGAATAATTTGGATTATTGCTTGTAACTTTTTTCCAAACAACTTAAGAAAATGTAGCTAAAATGATTTAGTATAAAGTTAGAGAATTAGTCGGCCCTCTCTCGTGTAAAAATGCGTATTTTAATTCACTACGAATTCAATAAATCAAGACGGTCACGAAGAACTTCATCATCCAAGAGTTACATATTGTACGGTGGAATGAAGTAACGTTCGAGCAGAACCATGAAGCAACATGAGACACGGTGTGTTCGCGGGTTTAACGTTCGCAGGTTTAACGTTCGCGGGTTTACAGAATGTCCAATGAAAACCACGCCCTGTCTTGGCCACGCCCCCTCTCAGCCAAGCTGAGCAAACACTCCCATTTATTAATTACTGAAATGCTTTTTTTTCTTTGTTAAATAGTTCAAAGAGTTCAAGTTTGGTGAACTCTGACCTGAGATGTGTGACCAATAGAAGATCAACACGTCATGGCATGACCTCTTCAGAAAATCCAAGATGGAGTAAGCACTGATTATAGCGGTGTCGCACCATCCCGTTCTATACAACACAGCTTTAAAAGAATATAAAATCAACATCAATAGAGAAGCATATCGGGATCCATGATGTGTAGATTGAAAAAAAGAAAACAACAACAACGCCTTGGCGCGTGATGTCATATCCGGTTGCTGCCCACATTCACAGTGGTCTCTGAAGAACATTGTTGCCCTTTAAGGGCTTGGTGGTGGTGCTGAATGACTGGGAACACTGAAGGCTATCCAGTGTCCAAAGAGCCACAGTTGCTCGCATTCATTTTTCCCCTTCTAACACCATGCCACAAGGTCATGAGGAACTGACTCACTCATAGTGACTGGGAAGGTGTTCGGAGATGATTACAGCACTCACACCACTAATGTGAACCAGTTTCATGGTGGAACATCACCATAAAAGGGCAGGAACCAATTAGGAACAAATTCAGTCCTCTTGGATCTGGAATCGAACAGAAGCTGCTGACTTTTTCTGAACATGAAAATCCACTGAATGTTCTGAACGATGGGGTCTACTATTTAGTGCCCCTGCCCATTAACTAAATGAACAAACTAAACTTAAAGGACACAGCTGGAAAGAGACCCAGCAGACTTCATAGCCATATTGCATTCTATCCAAAAATAGCCATTTCTGTGGTCTTGGATTATAATACATTTTTGCTGTGTAATTAAAGTCTTGTAGTTTGTATGACGAGTATTATGATCCGAACTCTTTTTCCAGGATCTCATAATAAGAGCTTATAATGGAATCAGCAGAGATTCAACCATGCTTTTCCAGAAAACCTCCACACACCCCTGCTCCTGCTGACTCACAGGTAACAGTTAGCCATGTGTGTGTAATCATCTGATCTGTCTGATTTTTAAAGCACTCTGAATGAAACATATATTCACATAATATTAGAACAGGTAAACTAAAGATTTAATAAGGAAAGCAGCCATTTTAGGTCAGATCATGGGTTAGTTTAAATGTTTAATAGGTAAAAGATTCATCTGAGTTTGTGAATGTTCTTCTCTTCATCAGCTTCTTATCATGATTGCTTGCATGCTGTCCTGTTGATCAAGCAGGGACTTCATTTTAAATAAGTATTATTGCACTTTGATCATTAGCTTTGTGGGGATGTGCACACGGAAACTTGTGGAGGAACATCAAGCTCTCTAGAACACATCACACCTGTGGACCATCAGAAACATGTAAAAAAGGAAGAACCTGAAGATAAAGACTACCGCTGTAAGTCGGAAAAGAACATTACAGACCAGTCAGGTGCTCAGTAAAAGTTTTACATCTTACTTGGCTTAGTTTGTGAATAAAACACATCACTGACTTGTACTTCAGATTTTTACTCTGTTATTTCAGGTGAAGCGACATCGGCCTCTGTGGGATGCATCACACCTGTGGACCAGGAGAAACGTGTAAAAAAGGAAGAACCAGAAGATGAAGGCTATCTCTGTAAGACAACAGGGAGTATTAAGATGTATTTGTTTTCCCCCTTGTTCTTCAAAGATGTACTTGAGATGAAAGTATTTAAATGTAAATGATGGAATTTCAGGTGGAGGGACATCGAACACTGTGGAAAATGTAGACCAACAAAAGAGAGAATTTCAGAGCAAGGCTATTAAAGAGGAAGAGTCTGAAGATGAAGACTACCTCTGTACGACGACAGTATGGGGTAAGTAACACTGTCACTGTAACTCTCATTCTAAAGGTTGCTATACGATTAATTAATAAGGACAAAAGATATAGGAAGAGGTGAGTTTTTGTTTGAAATCATAGATATTTTGTTCAATTTCACCGTTTATTTTCTGTTCCAGAAATGAGTGATGCCCAGTTTCATGTCTTCTCCTGCTCCTGGTGTCCTCTTTCCTATACATCTCAAACTTACCTCCACAAACACATCAGAAGATGCCACTATGAGGAATATGAGAGACAGTTAAAATCAGGAGAGTTAAAATATGAGAATCTTACGACAACAAGAAGCTCCAGTATTCAGCAAACAATCTCCGGTACTGTCAGTAGTAACTCCTCTGATCAGCGAAAGGAGAAAGAAGTCTATTCCTGCTCACAGTGTGGGAAGAGTTTTACTGACCGGAGTAATCTCCGACGTCACCAGTACATTCACACAGGGGTGAAGCCACATCACTGCTCACAGTGTGAGAAGAGTTTTATTCGAAAATATGATCTGCAAGTACACCAGCGTATTCATACAGGAGAGAAACCGTATCATTGCTCAGAATGTGGGAAGAGTTTTATTCGAAACTGTGATCTCCAAATACACCAGCGCATCCATACAGGAGAGAAACCGTATCGCTGCTCAGAGTGTGGGAAGAGTTTTAATCAACAGAGCCATCTCCAAACACACTTGCACATTCATACAGGAGCGAAACCGTATCCCTGCTCGCAGTGTGGGAAGAGTTTTATTCGACGGAATGATCTTCAAATACACCAGCACATTCACACAGGAGAGAAGCCCTATCACTGCTCACTGTGTGGGAAGAGTTTTATTCGACAGGGTGAGCTCCAAATACATCGGCGCATTCACACAGGAGAGAAGCCGTATCCCTGCATACAGTGTGGCAAGACTTTTTCCCAACACAGTAATCTTCTACGACACCAGCGTGTTCACACAGGAGAGAGGCCATATCACTGCTCACAGTGTGGGAAGAGTTTTGCGCAACATGGGAAGCTCCAGCACCATCAGCGCATCCACAATAGGGAAAAGCTACATCACTGCTCGGACTGTGGGAAGAGTTTTAATCAACAGAGAAATCTCAAACATCACCAGTGCATTCACACTGCAGAAAAACTGATTTGATATTCACAGTGTGGATGGAGATTTACTTATCCAGGTGAATTTTAATACAAAAGTGCTCCAAGATTAAGCCTTGTGATGTGTGATCTCTTGAAAGCACTGAGTAAGATGCCCTTCTATTAGTTTATGTTTTTGCTTAAAATAAGTAGATAAATGTATTTATTGCGTATGTACAATATATTAGTACATCATGAACTTATATAGTAAACAAACTGTGTTTGTGTCATGGAAGCAAACCTTGCTGTGTCAGGGTGCTCTCATTTCTTCTGTAAGGAATTACAGGGTCTACCATAAAAGTAAGTTTTGATCTGGTATAATCTGAACTGGGTTCCCTTCTCCCACGCCATAAAGCTGATAAGCTGTAACTGCAAATGGCCCAGTCAGCATAGCTACAAAGAAAGATCCTCATGTCTGACAACGCTTTTACACTTATGCCGGAAAGTATGGCAATCATAATATGGGAATAGGAGAAGAATAATCCCATCCTGATGCCCTACTTCTGCGTAGAGTTTTCATCACCTGAAAAATCACTTGCTGATGCTAAGGACGGCTGCACATGGACAGCCTAAAGATCACCATGGGATTACTGGGGATGGTACCACATGGGATTACTGTGGATCTTCTTCCTTAGGACTGTAATTGCTAAGTAACAGTTTGAATTCAGAGATGAGACTGATGCTCATACTTAAGTTCATGTTAAAACAATTAGCTCTTTTTTGAATATATATTTTAGTTACAGAAGAGAAATTATTTATAATCGCACTATCTGGTGTCACCCAGATGAGGATGCGTTCCCTTTTGAGTCTGTTTCTTCTCAAGGTTTTTCCTCATGATTTCTCAGGGAGTTTTTCTTTGCCACTGTCGCCTCTGGTCATTAGGGATGAATTTATATGTTTCAAATTTATCTGGATTTCGGTAAAGCTGCTTTGTCACAATATCCATTGTTAAAAGCGCTATATTATTAAAATTTGACTGGATTGACAGTAACAGTGCTCTGGGTTCAGCCTGACTCCATTGATTTTGTTGTGTTTTTCACTTGTACTTCTTTACCACTTTTATTGGAATAAAGACATTTGCACCATTTAAAAAAAAGTCATCCCCCCCCCCCCCCCAATACAGCTGGCAAGCCATACAATGATTTTCCAATTTTGAAAAGTGATTCTAAAATTATTGAATAAACCCCAAGCTCACTCTTCAAATCAGAATTGTAGATTATTGTTCCAAATGGTGCAGTGATGCCAGTGCCGACAAGGCATGCTAGAAAGCAGATCTAGACCCAAGTGGGGAGTCAGTTATGATCCCAGGACCATAGCCTAGGGATGGGTTAGGCCACAGCGCTCTCACTGCCGTGGCCCAGGTTCGATTCCCAGCCAGGGAACCGACCCCAGCCACTGGGGTTGTGTGGAACAGTGCTATCTCAGTGCCAATCCCAAGCCCAGATAAAATTGGGGAGGGTTGTGTCAAGAAGGGCATTTGGCGTTAAAAACTGTGCCAAATCAAATACGTGGACCAGTGATCCGCTGTGCCGAACCCTAAAGGGAGCAGCCTAAAGAGAAACAGCAATAACAATAGCTTAGAGATAGACAGATAAAAGGCTAAAAAGAGCCTGGAGTGTCTTTCAAGAAAGACTGATGACCTGATTGATTGTAAGAGATGTGGTTCAGCTAAAATCTATGATGATAAAAGTGGCAACCAGAAGCAGCAAGAGCTAACACATATCCTCAAAGTGCCTGTCAAAAGCTAGAAGCCATTTTTTCCCCACTTGTTCCTCATCTAAAGAGAATGAGGATGTGATATCTGTGGGTATGCCTGGAAGGCTGTTTTTGTCCAGACCAAGAATTGCCAACTGATCCACAGCCATCAAAGAGGAGACATAAGAATTGGCTCAGCTAAAATCAGTGATGTTCCTCATCCATTTTTTCTCTACCAAGCTATTCTATTAGTGTGGTGTCTTTTCCCAGAAGGAAGCATGCTTCTCCTGGTTAACCACCAAGTAAGCTGGCTTTCACTAAACATCACAGCTTTGGGTCTGAGCAATTACGAGCCATGCTACAGGATTTGTGCTCCAATATTTAGGCTCTCTAGAAGCCAAGAACGGACACCAGAGATGTCCACTTCATCTCTGACTGTAGCAGAGAAACAGTCTTCAGCTTGAGGATGGCACGAGTCGAAACGATAAATCATTCAAAACAATTCAAAGCATGCTATGTCTGAAGTTGGATCTGGGAGACATTTCCCAGCTGACTGTAAACTGACAGCTGAGCCACAATATTCAACTTCAGCTTCAGCAGTACCTGGAAGTGAGTCAGATGTAGATTTTACCAGCTGCAGGTACCACTGGCAGGCTTCAAAAAGAGTGTTAATGCTGCGCCACACCCAAGCTTGTGGCGCATCCTTACAAGAAGGTTGATCTGGATGCATACCTTGCATCCCTTACAGTGCTCCACTGGTGACTTCACCAGATGTAATGTTATTTTGAGGCACATGTAAGCCAAAACACTCAATATGGAGGCACTTCTGATATCATCGTGAGGATCCTTACAACACTGACTGACACATGATGCACGCAAGCAGTTAACTACTGCTGCCTGCATTGAAATAATCTAATCGGCAGCCACTGATTTACTGTGTGATGAAGCCAATCAAACACGCTCCTGACAGGTTAGATTTCACCAGTCTGATTTATGGATGATGCGAGATGTGGTTGGTACGATACATGATGGTGGACACACACAATCAACTCAGTGAAAGCTATCTTATCTCATCTTATCTTGTCTTAGGGCTTGTTAGCTCTATGGCCAAAGGAGCTCTGGGAGGAGGAGCTCAGGCAACTAAGTAAAAAGTCATTGCAGCCAAATGGATTGGCCAGTTGAAGACTGGAAAAAAGTGATTTTTTTTTCTTCTAATCTTCACCTGTCCAGTTCAGGTGAGTCTGTGCCAATGATAGCCTCTTGTTTTTGTCTGACTGGAGTGTAACTCAGTGTGGTCTTCTGCTGTTGTAGCTCATCCAGCACAAGGTTCGATGTTTTGTGAGATTTCTTTCTGCTTTTCTGCTCACCATGGTTGTAAAGAGAGATTATTTGAGTTACTATATCATTCCTGGCAGCTCAAACCAATCTGATCATTCTCCTCTGATCTCTCTTATCAGCAGTACATTTCCACCCACAGAACTGTCACTCACTCAATGTTTTTTTTTTTCTTTTTTCGCACGATTCTGTGTAAACTCTAGAGACTGTTGTGTGTTAAAATCTCAGGCGATCAGCAGTTTCTGAAAAACTCGAACCAGCCCATCTGGCACCAACATCCATGCCTCGGTTAAAGTCACAGAGATCACACTTCTTCTTCATTCTGATGTTTGATGTGAACGTTAACTGAAGCTCTTGACCTGCATCTGCATGATTTTTGCATTGTGCTGCTGCCACATGATTGGCTGATTAGATAACTGCATGTTGCATGTAAATGTTTGCATAAGCCAAAATTAATTAAAAATGTACACCACATTTACAAAGTTTTTTCTTTGTAAATGGCAATCACCTATAAATTACCTGCCACAGCTGATTTGCATTTGGTGACGCCCACAAAACTCCATAAAAGGTCAAGTTCACAGAGCGGAAATGACTGTTTATGCTGTTTACTGCTGCATGATGAAGTTCCTCCCAATTAGATCGGATGCATTTCTCTGTAAATTGGCAGACAGAAAGTTTCTATAGACTTCTGAATTCATTCTGCTGCTACCATCATGAGTTCCAGTAAAGATTAGTGAGCCTGTTCCAGAAGCAGCCATGCATGCCCAAGCCATGACACTACCTCCACCGTGCTTGACTGATGAGCTCGTATGTTTTGGATCATGTGCAGATCCTTTCTTTCCCTCACTTTGGTAAACATTCATCTTGGTTCCAGAACTTTTATGGCTCACCTCTGTATTTCTCTGTGAATTTAAATCTGGCCTTCTGATTCCTACTGCTGATGAGAGGTTTGCATCTTGTGGTATGGCCTCTATATTTCTGCTCTCAAAGTCTTTTTTTGAACGTTGAATTGTGATACCTTCACCCCTGCCCTGTGGCGGTTGTTGGTGATACCACTAATTGTTGTTTTTGGGTTTTTCTTCACAGCTCTCACAATGTTTCTGTCATCAGCTGCTGTTGTTTTCCTTGGCTGACCTGTTCCTTTTCTGGTTGTTAGTACACCAGTGGTTTCTTTCGTTTTCAGGACATTCCAAATTATACTATTTGCTATGCCCAATGCTTGTGCAATGACTGATCGATTTCCCCACTTTTCTCAGCTTCAAAATGGCTTGCTCTTCTCGTATAGATAGCTCTCTGGTCTTCATGCTGGTTTATACTTTTTTAACAACAAATGGTGAAAACCAGAGCTCAAACTAAGAGTAGACATTCAGAGAAATACATTGTTTAAACAATCAATCTAACAGGACGCACCTGGGCATCAAGAAACACCTGTCAGTCACATGACCCAATATTTCTGCTCACATTAAAAAGGGGTGGCTTCAAATAAATGGTGCCATGTTCTAAGCTGTTTAACACGTCTAGATGTAAATATCAGGAAATGAAAGCTGAAATTTTGATCTATTGTCTCATATTTGCCTTTTCTCAAACCCAAATGTCTTCACTGTATAGCAAATTCAAAGAATTGGCCTTGCTGCTCCAATACTTTCAGAGAGGACTGCACGTCAATTGGTTAGGTGAGTGCATTATTCTAATAAACAATAACAAACAAAACAAATAAACAAAGTATGATATGCAGTTCTTAAAAAAAATCATTTATTTCACAGATTCATATTAGGTTTCATTCAATACAGTCAAACATTTCAGACCACTACAACATATAAAAATATCAAATTCCTCAGGTTTTCTCTTATATTGCTCTATTAATCTCATTCTCCATTTTGATATGTTTTAAAAATTAATGAAGATTTTCTTTAGCTGCTTCTGTTAAAAAAAAACAAACAAACACAAAACAACTCAATATATTACTAGGACTTTGTACAACTGGAAAACACCAAACTTCACACACTGGCTAAACAGAGCTTTGTTTTCCTTTGATATCTTGTTCTGCTATTTTATTTTTTTTAATAGCTAAATAAAACTATATCGTTACTGTATCAGAAGAATCTCTGCACATATCCATCCATCCATCCATCCAAATGTCTTCACTTCATCCAGGTCTTTCAGTGTTTTTCTCAGCAGCTCAATTGCTTTATTTCATTAAAGCAGTCTATTTTTCAAAATAAAATGCTATGGGATTACATTATTCATATTCTCGCTGTTCATTCATTGCTGTAAAACTGTTTCAGGATAAGTATATCTTTATTCATTGACATTCAGTTTGAAATTGAATGGCAATCCATTGCACATTTCCTAATAGGAGTAGACAATCACATTGTCTACAAATAAAATGGACAGTGAGTGCATATTTAATTTTGTATTGCCTTATGTTTTGATTAATCTTTTGGACAGTGTCTTTGGGTTTAAGAAAGGTGCTTTTGAACTGAAAAAACAACGTTTTACAACGTTTACATAGCCCTCAGAAGTTTGTATATTGTTTAGCGTGCTATTCACTAAAGGGCAGCAAGATGGTGTTTAACAGTAGTTTATGCCAGAGACATAAAGATCTAAAGATCTATCTTTTATTTTATACATATATACATACACATACATATTTTAAACACAACAAACACACCACTCTATCTTGCTAAACAGCAGTTGTCATGTTTCTTGATTTGAACATTATGTGTCACAAGTTGATGGCTCCATGTGGGTGCAGTTGTGTATCCTAGACGCACGTGACTAAGTAGATCTCCGTCCACACTGAGCACTGAATCGGCATCTTTCCTGTATGAATGCGCTGGTGTCGCTGGAGATTACTGATGGTTGTAAAACTCTTCCCACACTGCGTGCAGCAATACGGCTTCTCTCCTGTGTGAATGCGCTGGTGTGTTTGAAAATCACTCTGTTGTGTAAAACCTTTCCCACACTGTGAGCAGAGATAAGGCTTCTCTATGGTATGAATGCGCTGGTGTCGCTGGAGATTACTCTGCTGAGCGAAGCTCCTCCCACACTGTGCGCACTGATACGGTCTCTCGCCCGTGTGAGTGCGCTGATGTTTCTGAAAATCGCTTTTTCGTGTAAAACTCTTCCCACACTGTGAGCAGTGATGTGGCTTCTCTGCGGAGTGAATGCGCTCGTGAGATTGGAGATGGCTCTGCTGAGTAAAACTCTTCCCGCATTCGGAGCACTCATATGGCTTCTCGCCTGTGTGAATGCACTGGTGATGCTGGAGAGAACTTGCTTTATTAAACCTCTTCCCACACTGTGAGCACTGATAGGGTTTCTCTCCTGTGTGAAGCCGCTGGTGCTGTTTGAGATCACTTTGTCGAATAAAATTCTTCCCGCACTGTGCGCACTGATATGGCTTCTCCCCTGTGTGAACATGTTTATGACCATCAAGGTGACACTTCTGTGTAAAGCTCTTCCCGCACTCTGAGCAGTGATACGGCTTCTCTCCCGTGTGAATGCGCTGGTGTGTTTGGAGATTAGCTTTGTCCTTAAACCTCTTTCCACACTGCGAGCAATGAAACGGTTTCTCTCCAGTATGAATGCGCTGGTGTCTGTGAAAAGTGCTTACTTTACTAAAACTCTTCCCACACTCTGAGCAGTGATACGGCTTCTCTCCTGTGTGAACGCGCTGGTGTTGCTGGAGATGACTCTGTTGATTGAAACGTTTTCCACACTCCGAACAATGATACGGTTTCTCTCCTGTGTGAATGCGCTGGTGTGCTTTAAGAGCCCCTCTCTCAATAAACCTCTTTCCACACTGTAAGCACGGATACGGTTTCTCTCCTGTGTGAATGCGCTGGTGTGTTTTGAGATTGCCCAGATCGTTAAAACTTTTCTCGCACTGTGAGCAGTGATACGGCTTTTCTCCCGTGTGAATGCGCTGGTGTCGCTGGAGCGTACTTTGCTGAGTAAAACTCTTCCCACACTGTGAGCAGTGATAGGCTATTTTCTGTATTTGTCCACTAGCGGAGTTACAGTTCAACGTGTCACATGAGGTTTGCTGACAGCCGGAGCTTATTGTGGCCGTTGGCTTATCATATGTAATATCTCCTGATTTCATCAGGCTTACATATTCCTTGTAGTGGTTTCTTCTCAAGTGATTGTGGAGATAAATTTGAGATGTATAAGAAAGCGAACACCAGGAGCAGGAGAAGACTTGCAACTGGGCATCGTTCATTTCTGGCACGGAAAATGAAAAGTATTAGTATCTCATTGTGAAGTTGACAAATTTTTAAACTATGTTTAGTATACATTTTAATGATGAACATAAATAAAAGGCTGTTGGTTGTAAGACAGACTTGTAGTTAAGAGGCAACCATTTCTAACAGTTTGTACAGAAATGAGGTATTTACAGTCCATCTTTAATTAGACTACACATTAGCATCAAAGCTGGGATTTAAGAGACGTGGAGTTACTGCCGGATAACTAGTGAGAAAAGTCTCTTCCCTGCTGTCGAGGTATAACAACATGACTATACGGAGACAGAGAAGGGTCTACTACATTCGAATGTGTAGGTCACCAGGTCATTGCTAGGTTTCTGTGATCAAGAGCATGTTGTTTATTCACTGTGTAATTAAATAATTTAGCAGGAGAGCTTCGTTACCTATGGTGCAGTGTAAATTTGGTGCTGTGAGTTGAGGCAGTGTTTTCAATATAATCATGAATGTTAATCTTCCTAAGAAATCAGATGAAGCTTGCATAATTAAGAAGACACCTAATTTAACCAAATAGTAGACATTGATACTATATGAAAAAGCAATATACAGTAGCTCTTAAGGGTGCTGGATAAAATCAGTGACTTATATATGAAGATGGGGTAAGACCAAATGAAAATATACACCTGACTCAAAGAGAGTGGAGGAAGGAGTAGCCAGATCTAAATAATTAAAGAAATACATAGTAGGATATTCAATCTGCTATTCATAAAGAATATCAGGAATAAGAATGTGAGGAGCCAAGTGAGGATCACATGGCTTTTTGCTTCTTGATTCATAAAGAGTATCTAAAAACAAATCTGTTAGAGGAGTATAAAGGTCATCAAGGTTATAGTCATCCACATTAAAGGAAGGAAAGTTGGTACCCAAGCTTATTAGACTTTCCTGCTGGGCTAGATCCAGGATCTGGAACATCATTCGATTACAATCTAAACATGGGTCTGTTTGGTCAGTTGGCCTGCTATCAGGTCACAACCGTTCAATTTTACTGGTGTTTGATCCAATTTATAAAGTGTGAAAAAGTACAGTGTGGTGTAAGAAGTGGGTACTGCCTATTTGTCGTGGTCAAGGTTGCTTGACGTAATGATGTATCATAGTCGTTGCTCGCCAGAGGTGTGAAGGGCAGTAATGATAAAATCACAGTGCTTGAAAAATAACCATTTGTGGAGCACTTTTTCTTCCAGAGGGAGTCGAATGTAGGGCCGAGGGCTTCGGCGTATTCCTCTTCATACCCCACCAAGAGCTCCTGTCCTGGTTCGATGGGTTGACAGCAACGGTACAGAATTCCTCCTCGATACTGGCATGCCATGAGATTCCGCTCTTCATCATTACGAGCACAATTCACATATCTGAGATAATGAGAGAGAAAGACGGCACAAGAGAGAACAGATACAAGAGAAAGAGATGGGAAGACACCAGTGAGTAGCAAGAGACAGACAAGGATTTTTTTTTTTACTAATAAGGAACAATAAAATAAATAACTAGACAGTTGACCCAAAACACAGACTTATCAAAGCGTTTCTTACCTCATCCAGTTAGAATACATCTCTCTCTTGGCATCTATGTATTGCTCACATTGTCTGCTCTTGTATATCTACAAACAAATATATCCAAAACCCAAATGTATCCGACTCAGGTCCTGAAATAATAAGTGTTTTAGCCTTCTTCAGAAATTAGATAATCAGTTGAAGGATGAGCTGAGGCATGGTAAAAGAGATAAACTCTGCAATACGATGGCTCTTTGGGATCCTTCATCCTTACATACTAACACAACCAATGATTTCTAATGTCGTGTTTACTTGAAGAATGATTATCTTATGAAACTAACTTACCACCCAGGAGTAGCCACTGTTCATTGCTTCTTCTCTGTCCACCAGGTCTCCCTGGAAGGGCCCAAAGTGTGCACCAACTGGAACAGTCTCCCCCTTATTAAACACTCCCAAACCTGCGTCAGGAATTCCAGATCGCCGAATCTCTAGACAAGTTGGGAGGGTCTGTCTGGCTCTGTCAATGACCCCCATAGGAATAGGTGCATCACTGATAAAGAGAGCTGGACCATGAACTTCACATTTGTTGATGTAAAAGGATCGGCAATCCTCACAATCTGGAAGAAGAGGACACGACTAATGCCCAAGTTTTTTTCTACTTCCTTTATTGCTAGGCTCTGTACGCTGTAATTATAAAATGATGTCATGCTTTGACATCTTTTTCTTATTCTCTGCTTGGTTTTAGTGTACAATCTGCTTGGTTCTGTTGGCGTCATTATTGTCTAGATCAGCGGTTCTCGGTTCTGGCCCAGCAATACATCTGCCCTGCATATTTTGGTATTTGGTATCTAAAAGAAAGGTGCATCATCATGAGTTGGTAAATAGCGTTTCACATGGGCTTGCCTAAAGTGTAAATGGCAGGCAGGACTTCCTCTAATATATCATAAAGGAGTACTGACTATGTTTTGATTCTAACCCTGCTTAAAATCTCTTGGTTAAGAATCACTTAGTTTTACTAATCTTCTCAAGACCATCAAACCACCTGCATCTGCACACCTTGTTTTCAATATCAGCTCTTCCATTTCTGATTTTTCCTCCACTGGCTTCCTGCGGTTCTCCACATCAGGGTTAAAGCATTGATGCTAGCCCACAGAGCCAAAACAGAGGCTCCAGTGATGCAACAGAAAAGCTTTTGCGCTAGACTGAGAGTTCGAATTCTGATGATGCCACAGCCATCTATGGTGCAGTCTATGGCGCAAGACTGGTTATGCTCTGCGGTTAGCCTTCACCCTCCCCAGTTGGTAGCTGCTGTATGATAGGGAGCGCTGCCTAATGAGCGGGGAGAAAATAGGGAAAAATCCAAAAAAGGCTAAACTGACCAGCCCCCATCTACTTGAAGACACTTATCACACACCCTGCTCTGTATCATGTTCTTCTGAGCCTTGACACATCACCCAGTAGAAAGACACGTATCAAGACTGTCCTTTATCCTGGCACCCATGAGGTGGAATGAATGTCTCCTGGCTGTCTGAACATCTGAGTAACAGGTTGTCTTCAAACCAACGGTGCATCTCAATTCACCTACTATCCGTCCTAAATAGTATCCGAGATTAGAAATAGTGTGTCCCAAATTGTAGTATGTTGAAACGGGGATCCTAAAGGTACTCGGATGGTCGACTATTTCCGGTAGATTTTTGGTAGAAGTGTGGATCCATGGACACTTTTTTCAGCTAATATTACCCACAACTCTTTGCGTGAGGGAGGAGAATGAGTTTGGTGATGGTTTGCTTCGCCGAATTCAACCTGCAAACATGGTGGACGAGTGTAACGTCTGTGATGCGTCTTCAGTATTTAAGTGCAAGAACTTAAATGTTAAGCACTAACCAAAGTTTTAAAAGCTGAAATGCAGCGAGGAGGTTGTTTACGGCAACAACGTACTCTTCCATTACATGACGTGTTAGTTAGTATGTTCCGGTACTTGCGTACTGCTCTTTTGCTACACAATCTATAGTATGTACATTTTCTTTACAAAAAGAGTACAAAGTTTTAGTGCATAGTATAAGTAGTTGAATTGAGATGCAGTACAAGAATGAAGATATATCTCTTCACTAAGTATTTAAACAAACACTAAATGTATATTAGAAAGTAGTTCAGCTGCTAATTTGAGGTCACAACTGTACTCACTTCTCTTGATTAGGGTTTTAGCTTTATGTTACTCTTACCTCTGGAGTTAATTAAAGTTAAACTGGATAAAGAAATCTGTCCAATGCTCAGATTTAAACTAGTGGTTATGGGCAGATGTTGACTGCTGTCACACAAGTTGGTGAGGAAAACACAAGGCACACAAATGAAATACCTGTTTGTGTACAACACCTTTAAACCACAGGATTTCTGGCTACATTTAAGAGAGACACTGGATATACAGCAGGTATTTGCTATCCTCTTCTCTTCCTATCTTTTTTAGTTATTAAATTGTAAAGAGACCATGAATGTGAGAAACATGACTGAGCCCCCATACTGCACTCCATAGCCTTACAGAGGTAGTCTTCTTCCTCTTTTATAGGCTTTTTCAGGAATCCTCCATTCTCTTGGTCCACAACAGTGAAGTGTCCCACAGAGCTTGATGTCCCGTCACCTGGAATTCCATAATGTAAATGTGAAGTACCAAACACAAAGTGACTGTTATGGGGCTAGTTCGATCAAAAATGAACCCCAGTTAAACTAAAAAGTGTTATGGAGCATCAGACTGGAGCGTGAAGTGCCCTGTTGACTTACAGCGGTAGCCTTCATCTTCAGGTTGTTCCTTTTTTACATGGTTCTGATGGTCTACAGAGGTGATGCATCCCAAAAAGTCTGGTATCCTTTCACTTGAAGCAGTACAGGTTTGTGTCTGCATATCCCCCACAAACCTACTAGGCAAAATAATTAAACAGGTTAATTTATTAAAGGTCAACAGGTTTCATATAATCTGTTTAGAAATGGTAAACTTTGGTGTGTTGGACTTTTACAGGACTTAATTGGACTTTAACTTTTGAGCAACTATAGTAAAAAATACTATATGAATGTGCTTGGTTCATTATCATTAGCTACAGACCAGTGTTTGGTTGGCGGTTTCCAACAATTAGACAGAATCGGAATATTGAGAGTGACGTAATCTCAGAGTGGCGTATCTGCTTATTCACATTTATGTTCACCTGCAACATGTTTTTTTTTGTGTGTATATATAAGCAATATATATAAAGGGAAACCCGAAAGGCGAAAGCCATCAATTTACTGGTCAATCTACATCCCAACCCTCAGCTATGGTCACAAGCTTTGGGTAGTGACTGAAAGAATGAGTTCGCACATACAAGCGGCAGAAATGAGCTTCCTTGGCAGGATGTCTGGGCTCAGGCTTAGAGATAGGATGAGGAACTCGGACATTCGGGGGAAGCTCAAAGTAAAAGACTCAAAGAGTCGCTGCTCCTCTGTGTGGACAGGAGCCTATTAAGGTGGCTTCTGGCTAGGGTGCCTCCTGAACGCCTCCCTGGGGAGGTGTTTTAGGCATGTCCAACAGGGAGAAGACATGGGGGAAGACCAACGACTAGATGGAGAGATTTTATCTCTCGTCTGGCCCGGGAGCACCTGGGTATCCCCATGGAGGAGATGGCTATGGAGAGGGAGGTCTGGGCATCTCTGCTTAGACTGCTGCCCCCTGTGACTCGGACCCAGACAAGTGGACGAAAACGGATGGATGGATGCATATACACAATAAAAACATGTTTTACATTTTCTGTAACAAATCTTCTGAAAATCGGTTGAACAAAAACACCGAATTTAGAGTGTAGCCCTGTATCTAGAAAAAGGCTTGCATTTGTTTACAAGCGACACGTGACCTTTCCAATATGGCGGGCGCATTAACGTTTCGCTACAGCTAACAATAACGACAGGAAGTAGGAATCCACCAAACCTGCTAAATGCTAGCTAAGTAGCTCACCTTGCAAGCTTCAGTTTGACTTACCTCAGAGCGTAGTTAATCACTCCACATACACACACTAACGTTTCTTATTTTGTCCTTCGATGTCGGATTGAACTGTCGCTGTAAAATCTTGTCAGAATATTATGTTTATGTGATTAACTCGATGAAAAATCTGAGCTGTTCAAGCAGGGAAAGGGGGAAAAAAAAAAGCAGCTTTTCTTCTTCTATGATGTTGGACGTCACAACAACAACAACAACAACTGTATGGTGCACTACTGCCACCAAGCGGCTATATAAGCAAAATAAGATTTTTAATATGATTTATGTCAAATTAATGACACAAAAAGCTACGAAGTATTAAGTTCATTGATTAAATTCAGTTAATTGTTGGTAAATCGACTGAAATTATTCCAGGTTTTATTTCAAAAGGACATTTCTTTAGGTTTTTCAGACTGAACATGGGCTACTCATTTCCTTCATAGAGGACATAGTGTTATTGTTTAAAAAAAAAACTTATACGGAGCGACAGTTAAATCAGACGCTGTAATGAAACCCTCCGGTTTAAACTAGTTCTGTAAAAAGGTACTCTTCCCATACCGGGAGTCGAACCCGGGCCGCCTGGGTGAAAACCAGGAATCCTAACCGCTAGACCATATGGGAGCTGTGACAGGCGATGACAAGCCGCCATTTTATATTGACACAACAATGATGGGCGGCCATTTTGAACCAATAAGAGCTCATTATCAGAATTATGAAGCTTATCTGTGGTAAAATTGTGAACGCTAAACATAAACATTAGCCTTAAATAAAGCTAAAAATAAAAGGAAACTCATTTAGTACGGTCTGAAGTCGGTTTCTTAAACAAATTCGCCGTTCAACATTAAATATTAAATATTTAAACTATTGCAGTTATGCTGTTCCACCACTAGAGGGGAGCTTTTCTTTTAAAAATCTGTGATCCGTGCTGAAAGGAAAAAACTTCAGAAACCGTCATAATAATGGTTTTAATGGTTTTAGTGGTTTTAATGGGAATTGTATTGGTTTAAATAGAATCCATTTAACAATTAAAACAATTAATCCGTAATGGTATCCACTAGACAATAGATACCATTAAGGATTAATTGTTTTAATGGTTAAGAGCTGATGGTTTGTAGTGGTATTTGTAGTGGAAACCATTAGAATTTCTGGGATGGTTTCTATTGTTTATTTTAGCAGGGTTGTTTTGTAAAAAAAAAAACTGATTTTAGCTGTAAAATAAATTTAAAACAATAGATATCACAGTTAATCAGTTCATTTAACCCTTAAACAGGCAACGTGCATCACGAGATACATTCTCTTTGGCATCCTGTAGGAGGTATGAGTAAAAGTTTTCACCCAAAAGGTTTCTGTTTTCAAAGTTTGCTCTGTTTTGGGGTATCTGGGTCACATGACCCGGTTCGAGTTACCTGAGATCATTTCCTGACCAGAATCCATCATGGCCGCCGAAGGTGCAGGAGATTCCGAGCACGTGGTACGTAATTATACATTAATCATGTTTATTTTCAGACAAACAATAATATAATCTCATAATATCAGTTATGAACTTCGTCTTTACATCCTGACGAAGAAACAGAGTTCACATGTTGTTCGTAATGTTAATTAGTTCGTTTTGAAACGCGGACATGATACAGTTTTTATAATTGTGCCTCTGTACACCACCACAATGGATTTGAAATGAAGCAGTGAAGATGTGACTGAAGTGTAGACTTTCAGCTTTAATTCAAGGGTTTTAACAAAAATATTGCATTAACCATTTAGGAATTACAGCCACTTATTCCCCCTCCATTTTCACAGGCTCAAAAGTAACTGGACAAACTAACAATCATAAATTTTAGGCTTATTTTTAATATCTGGATGCAAATTGTGAAGTCTGGAGCCAATGGACATCATCAAATGCAGAGTTTCCTCCCTTGAGATGCTTTCAGTTGCCTTCAGTTGTCTTTCTGCTTCAGTTTTGTCTTCAGTAAGTGAAAAGCAGCTCAGCTGGGTTGAGGTCATCAGACATTTAAGAACATTTCATTACTTTGCCTTAAGAAGCTCTTGAGTTGCTTTCAGAGTACGTTTTTGTGTCTTTATCCATCTGAGATAAGGACAAGTGATAAAGTGATGCTGTGATATTGTGAAATTATCTGACAAATATCACGGAATCAAGATTATTATTTATGCAATTATATTTATATTTAATGTACATGAAGAAAGTTAGTTCCTGTTGTCACTTACGTTATAGCGGCTATAAACAGTCGTTCCCTCACCAGCCGCTCTTTATTCTCTCTCTCTTGAAGTTAATAAGACAAACAACACACCTTGCTACGCATGTTACCGAGAAACTGCAAAGAAGCGTAAACTCCTCTGTCCTGAAGATTTCGGAAAACTTAAAGTTACAGCTTTACCTCTGACTGTTACAAA
>CM074992.1:18475072-18487497 GCA_037576825.1 Pangasius krempfi
CAGTTATTACTGTTTACTGCTCTTTATAGGGTTTATTTAATGTAGAAACATTTAGTTTCATTATTTTTGAAGGCGTCTTTGTTCTACAGCATTTCTTTACACGTGACTAAGACTTTTGCACAGAACTGTATATAAAGTTTGTGTATATTGTGATTAAAATATTCCATAAACGTTACATTAATATACAGAAAATATACAGAACTTCAACAAAACAGTGTTTATGATGCACGGAAGATGAATGAATGAGGAGGAAAAGGGAAAATCTTGGCTAAAAGGAAAAGGAGGAAAACAGTTTGCATGTAAAACGTTAACACGAACGTAAATCTCGATGAGGAACAGAGAAACTCCTGAGATTGTTCTCTCTTTTCTTCTCTCTCTCAGCTCTCAGATCAGTAAACGTCCTCAGACTTGCTCTATTCGTCTGTTTTTATACCTGAACACAGAACATATATTTATACAAATATTCAGTCTACAAATGAATAAAAAGCAACTAATCATTGATTAGCTTCAGTACAAAGTAACTCAGTGTTAGAAAACAAATTAAACTATTTAAGAGCAAGTTATATAGACTTTAAAAATCATTGATTTGTTTAAAAATAGTTTCCATTAAGTTTATTAATATTTTAACATGGTTATTATTATTATCAGTAATCATGCACTAATTTGTGCATCATTAATTAATAAACTATTGTTAAACAAATAATATATAGTCTACAAATGAATGAAAAAGACATTATTAATTAACGTCAGGACAGAGTTAATTGTTTAACAGCAATAATAAACATACTTTTCCAGTGAATGATGAGTTTTATTGAACCTGTTCTGTTGTTTTTAAAGATCTAGGTTAAAGAGGAGAGTTCAGGAGAAAATTCCTCTCATTGTTCTCAGGCTTTGGAACATTTTGTGTCTCTCAGAATATGAACATGACTTCATTTTGGCATGTGAGGTTTCCTGACATGTCTGCGTTGTATCGCAGGAAACAGATGATGTGCTCTCATTGTGATGGAGATGGCAATAAGGCCGAGTCGACGCTCACGTACTGATGTGTTTATCTGAAAAGGAAAAGAGGTGAAGAGGACACGGCTGTGCGAGTATGTAGTTATTACTTTTATTATGCTGGCTAGTAACATGCACCTCAACTGATTACCACTCGGCGATGAGTTTGGTTTGTCATTAATAAACCACGGAGAGCCTTCTGGGTTTTCCGGCAGAAGTTATAGTGAACGTAACGCACACCTCCAGGTGTACAGAGTGAGAGACTGAATGGACAATGTTCAGGTTGTGGCAGTAACCCTAGGATGCGTGGACCAGTGGTGAGGGAAGCTGTAGAGTTGAAGAAGGAGGACTTCCAGGGTCACAGAAAGCTCCACTGGTTTGGCTGAGAGCCAGAAGTGCAAGCTCAGGCCTGGGAGGAGTTTGGAAAGGCCGGGGGAAAAAAACTTTTTGGCCTAAAAAGAAGCAGACAAGCAGACATGCTCTACTGGGGATGAAAAGAGCACTCGGAGAATCTCTTTAATCCAGTGGATTTGGTCTCCATTTAGGAGGCAGCGCCAGATATCTCTAGTGTTTTGATTCTCAAGAAGGCAACATGATACATTAAGAGGCAGGATGATCGGCGTAAATTGTTATTATTTTCTCTTCTGGGAAACATGTAAATATCTTATGTAGCTTATGAAGTTCAGTACTAAATGAAAAAAATACGATCTTTAATCCAAATAATAATTTTCACCGATCATCCTGTTCAAAAGTTTACACTCCCCCTCATGTCGTTCCAAACCCGTAAGACTTTCGTTCATATTCAGAACACAAATGTAGATATTTTTAATGAAACCTGGGAGATTTCTGTTCCTCCATTGACCGTCCACGTAATCAAAACTTTCAAACTCCAAAAAGTTCATAAAGGCATCGTAAAAGTAATCATAGTAATAGGATCATGTGATTCGACATTAGTTGCGCTTCACTGTGCTAATATAACAATACGTATTAAATGCAGTGTAAATTCCATTTAACTCATCACTTCCCATCGTGTTCTACTCCCTTAATCACATAAACTTTAGTTTTAATAAGAAACTCAAAATTTATCTTCAGATAAAGAGAGATTTGCCTGAGACACATGACAGGAAATAGAGCGAACCATCAGCATTTCCTGTTTAATTCTCTTCACTTTGCCTGAAATCCTGAAGCTGTCGGGTTTATAAATATCCCATTGTGTGATGAAAGGAAGAGCCATGTGATGAATAGCCGGGTGTGGGATGCAAACAAGACGTTTCTTTCCAAACGCTGCGTATTTCGCATTATTTATGAAGTATAAATTACGGGACTGTCCGTTAAATTACAATGAAAGTTAAAGAATGAAAGGAAGTGCTAATGAAAGTCACTTTGTTTTATAGAGATTTTGTTTTAATGGCTGTTTTCCGTGGCTGGGAAACATCAGGTGAGGATGTGCGGTCATGGTGTGATGTTTTTCTTTTTTAAATTATTATTATTATTATTATTATTATTATTATTATTATTATTATTATTATTTACATTAGGTAGCAAAAAAGCCTGCCAGTCAATAAAACCAGTTCAGCAGATAAGCAGATACTAAACACAGTTTTCCAAAACATATTCTTTCACTAAGGCCCTAAAATATTATTGTATTATTACCATTATTGTAACAAACAAACAAACAAACAATGGCTAATTTTTCTTTAGCACATGTATGATAATAATCCATATAATAATGAACACTTTCTACATCCTCCTGTTCCAGTTCAGAAGGTTGTGAGTTCCAGTCCCAGACTTAAGCCTTACTGTGCAGCCAGATCCATAATTATTGGCACCCTAGTCCTTGTTAAAGATGGGTTAAATGGAAACAGGGTTTATGGAAAAATGTATTTGTGGTTAATTAACTTGATCATATATTACAGAGATATACTTTGCATATGTACTTTGTACTCTAATATATATTCTAAGAAAATTAAAACCTTTATCTCTATCTACAGTACTGTGCAAAAGTCTTGGCACTATCTATCTTGTATATCTATCTATCTATCTATCTATCTATCTATCTATCTATCATATGTATGTCAGTAAATTCAATTTTATTTGTATTGCGCTTTTAACAGTGGACATTATCACAAAGCAGCTTTACAGAAATATATACATTCAGGATATACATTGTAAATATGTGAATTTATCCCTAATGAGCGAGCCAGAGGAGACGGAAACTCTCTGAGACATCATGAGGAAGAAACCTTGAGAGGAACCAGACTCAGAAAGGAACCCGTCCTCATCTGGGTGACACCTGATAGTGCGATTATAAATCATTCCCCTCTATAACTGTGTACTACATGGACAAATAGTGCAATTGTGCAACCAGGAAACTCATTATAGTTTCACAGGAAGTCTATTTTGTTGAAGTTAATCACTGTTCACTGATGGCAGTGCTTGAAGTGGGCCAGTACCGGCACGTCTATATTTTATTCTTTGGCGTACAGTGACTTTTTCTTGTGTACCAGCACTTCGCACAAGCTGCTGGTACTCTTTAGTGCCCTCTCCATATCAGGTTCTGGGTGATTCATAATTACCCTACATAAACTACATTATGTGCCAAGGGGGCACTACGTGACGCTCATTTGTTCCTGTTTATCTCGAGATGAATAACATTAAAGCTAGTCTAGAGTTACGTAACGTAGCGTTAATGCCAATATTGTGTCCTGGCTCCGAATGAGCACTAAGAGAACACGTGAGTCAGACAATGACATAAACACACATACATAATTTAATAATAATAAAACTAATAATACATAGTATCATACAGATATTGCATTATTATATTGTGAACATCAATGATATCTCCTAGTATTTATTATTCACTGTAGAAATTCAGAATGTAAGACTGAATGATTAGCTGACACACACGCCAACATGGGAATAAGGAGAGTACTGGCGCTTTTTTCCACTTCAGACACAGACTGATGGAGACTTGAGTGCAAAACTGTTCGCGGCAAATTGCAGTCCTAAAGCCATGATAGCAAAACTGTTTATACACACAGACATTCGTGATGTTTTCCGTAATGAGCACTGAAGCTCTGCCCTCACTGCTGGGAAACGGTGTTAAGTTGTACACGTCAAATTCCAGTCATTTGGTCGAGTCTGCTTAAAAATTACAGTGTATTAGTCAACTTTCTAATGAAGTCCATCATTCCATTCCAATGGGAACTGGTTTAGTAGTTTCCATTAGGGATTTTCTGATTACTAGTAAACACCACCCGAACCTGACAAGAACCGCTTTCATGTGTAGATGATTACCATCAGAGAGAATAAGGTCACCTTGGTGGAGAAAATGAGGTTCCTCCACAGGGTTGTTGAACTTATTCTCTATCATAGGGTGAGAATCTCGATAATCTAGGAGATCCTCGGAGTAAAGCTGGACGGAAACCCCGGAGCTGACCCAGGGCCTGCTGGGGAGATTATAGCTGTCAGTCGCCGTGGGAACATCTGGAGATCTGACAAGAGGAGCTGGAACGTGTACTTGGATTAGAGAAGTCTGGACCGACTTCCCACCAGGAAAATTGGAAGGAAAATGAAAATAAAAAAAATTAAATTAGAACTACTAGATACTACTACTGCAGGAACTACTAGAAACAATACAGCGTATTAAACAACCATTACAGACCATCTGAAACACATCAGATCCCACCAGGAACCACTAGAAATCTAGATGTTTTTCAGCAGAGTGAGTAATATGAGAATCTTTAAACGGCTCATCGTTGACACTGAAGAGAAAGCCAGAAACTTACAATTTAAAGCATTTCTCCAAAAACGAGCTCGGAGCTTGGAGTAACTCCTCCAATAACCGTGTACAAAAAAGAACCAGAAAAATCTGCCATAAATAAATAAATAAATAAATAAATAAATAAATAAATAAAATTAAATATTTTGAAGAACACTTTCTGGTCAGGCTGCTAAAGACACTAGCCGAGAAGTATACTATACCACACTATAAACTGTTACTCTGGCCAAAACATACAGTATATTTTATTTTCCAGTAAGTTCACTGCAAGTCCTTTACTTAAATATGAAATTCACAATCAGTCTTCAAAAAGCGACTACATTCCATTTACATTTATTCATCCAGCAAATGATTTTAGCCAAAGAGACTTCCATCTGAGAGGAGACTTAGAGAAGCTGGAATTTCAGCTTTAGACCTTTCAATCAGTAGCCGAGCATCTAAACCACTGAGCGAGCGTCTGAACCAGCGAGCGTCTGAACCAGCGAGCGTCTGAACCAGCGAGCGTCTGAACCAGCGAGCGTCTTCAACCCCCAATGTTTCATCCTGAACACTGCAGTCTGCTAGTGAACCGGAATCTGAGTCTGGGTTCTTCTCGGTGGTGGTTCTGTGATGGTGGAACAAACAGTACATCTCTATTTACTCTACAGAAACTCCTGAAGCCTGGATCCCTAGCATTAGCAAGGAATTCTGGGGGATTTTTTTCCCCATCCTGTCGCCAGATTTAACCAGAAAATCAACTCTGATATCCTGAGCAGCTTCTATGAGTACCGTATGATTTTCACAATCGTCTTTTTCTTTCTTTCTTTCTTTCTTTCTTTCTTTCTTTCCCCTCCTAAAGTCGGTCATTTTGTCATCATCACACACGTCGTCATTGGAGATGGCAATCCCATAATACTGTTCACTCAGCAGTCACTCTGTTAGAGGAATTTCCATCTGAATTTTCGAAATGTAGTGAAGTACCATATTGTGATTTTGTAAATCACACTAAAAGACTCCAATCATCGTGAACAAGTGAAAGCACTTGAAAGGCCGAGCTATAAAATCCTCGCTCTGATTGAGCCGTATGGGAACGTGGACGTCTCGGTGATGACAGACTAACACGGCTGGGTTTTATTTCTCCATCTCTCTCTGTCTCCTTCTCTCAGGTGGGAAAGTGATTATTTTTCTTCTCCTTGTCCTCGACCGCAGCGCGTGATTAGGTTATGGGTCTAAAATGACGCCAAACCAGTTTCTTTTTAATGCAAGAGACCCATAAAAGTGTCTCATTAAGTCCAAGTCAGCGCCGATTTCCTGTCTGAGCCGAAAGTAAACGAGCTGCCAGCACACTCTGAACGCTAACTTCCTCTCAATGTGTTATAGTTACGATTACATGTCTCCGTTTTAACGTTTTAACGTTTTAACTGCCGTGTGTCCATAAAACCTTCACACGTTAGCAACATGCAAAGAAAACGTGCATATAAATGGGTAATAAACAAAGGCAACTAGCTAAAGATTAATTAGCATTATTTCAACAAGTTCAAATTTAACTAGCTTTGATTTAAATAGTGTAAATACTGTAAAATAGACTTTAAAAAAAAAAAATTAAACATGCTAACACATGAAATAGCATGTAAGAACAAACAGGACAGCAAACAAGAGAACACAAACTAGCATAAACAAACATTATAATAAACTCACTAATAATAGCATAAAGGTAAATGGGCTAATGCAACGTAGAATTAACTAGCTTTAATTAATAAGTCATAAACTAGCATAAAGAAAAAAGGCTAACACACACACACACACACACACACACACACACACACACACACACAGAGTAGCATTAACTAGCCTAAACTAATATTATAATAAACTAGCATATCTCATGAACTAGCATAAAAGTAACCAAGCTAACACCTGAGCTAGCATTACAGCAAACTAAACTTCACAAGCAGACAGTGTAAAGTTTAAAATCCTGAATAAATTAATGATTTTCCTGGCATATGCAGTAAAAAAAAAAAAAAAAAAGATTCTCTAGCCATGTGATTTACCACACACACACACACACACACACACACACACACACACACACAGTATATTGAATACAGGGATGTTTGGTGTATAATCAGAACAGATGAGGCGTGTGTGTGTCTCTGTGTGTGTGTGTGTGTGTGTGTGTGTGTGTGTGTCTCTGTGTGTGTGTGTGTGTGTGTGTGCACGGAAAATATTTCACTTGGCAACTCTTTGGCGTGGAATTTATTCCGAGTAAACGCTCGTTAGTTTGGGCCGTTTAGCTGTTGGTGGTTAATTATGAAAGGAAAAAGCGGACGAGGGCAGCGCAGTGGTTCTGTAGAGGACACTGTTTGTTCTCGTGTGAACTCGTGTTTTCTCAGCATCGCCGCGTCGGACTGACGTTCTGACGTCCTGACAGAATAAACACAGCGTGTCAGCGCAGAAACACAACACTGTTCACACACACACACACACACACACATACACACACACACACACACCTCTGTTCAGCAACTGTGAATCTGATCTCAGCATTAAAAACACTGTGGAATAACTGTGTGTGTGTGTGTGTGTGTGTGTGTGTGTGTGAATGATGTACTTACAAAAAGATGCCCTGATACGATCTACTGTTTACCTGCTAATAAGAGTTCTTCATCATTAGTATTAGTTTGTAAAAATACAAGCAACTCCAATAAAACAACCCAGTTTTTAAAATAAATAAATAAATAAATAAATAAATAAATAAATAAATAAAGGCACTTTATTCGTATGAAAAAAATACATCATTTATTTCCAGCAGTAAAAGTTCATCAAGACACACAAAAAAAACAATTTTCAGGTTATGTACGCATCCACACACACACACACACACACACACACCCACACATACAGCCCTAATGCACTTTTGCATTAACTTTAAAAAAATAATCCAGTAATGAAACTCGGCCTACGTTCTGAAATAAAAATCAGTTTCAGCTCGACGTCTTTGCCGTGCGACTCGGATCCAGTGAAGTTGTCTTGAGGACGTCGTGCTCCCGGGTCGGTTCCTCGGTGACGTTCTCGACGAGATCTCTGACATGTTCAATTCAAGTCAGTTCAGTTTTATTGGTGTGGCGCTTTTAACAGTGGACATCGTCACAAAGCAGCTTTACAGAAATAAATACATGCAGGATATAAATTGTAAATGTATGACTTTATTCCTAAAGAGCGAGCCAAGCGACGCTGGTGAGGAAGAACTCCCTGAGACATGAGGGAGAAGTGAGTGCCACTCGCTCTTCCTGAAAGCTTTTCTAATGCGATGTTCTTCGCTAGTTCTCCCACACACACTTTTCCCTCGACTCGACTCTTCACTCACTCGGCTCATTTCCTGCGAAATATAACGCACGTGCGTCCATACGCAGCGTCTCGTGTTACATTTCTACTGTAATGTAATAATATGTCAATAACAAATCTCTCCTTTTGGACAAATTATTAATGGTATAGTTTTATTATTATTATTATTATTATTATTATTATTGTACAGTACAGTAATAAAGGCCACTGATTTACAAGTAAAGTCTGTATAAAAGTTTTATTTTTGAAGTTAAATAGTTAATAGTTAATGTATTAAAGGTTGGTTTGTATTACTGTTTATGGTGTTTTGATATTTTGGAAATTAAGTTACATGGACTTTTTTTTTTTTTTGCAGTGTAGTTATCATTTTAAGGAATTTGTCCTTTTTCTGAATAATAATATAATGAAAATATATTCTATATATTTAAAAAATATATGAACAACATGAACTCCATGAACAACAACAACAACAACAGATTTTGCAACTCTAAATAATCATGCCTTTTTTTATTTTGTATTTTTTCATTTTCCAGCCTCAACACGATTTATTTACAATTTATTTTGTGCATTTTAACTTCATTATTAAAGCATCAGATCAAATCCCCAGCCACTTCTCTCCGTCTGTCAGCCTCAGTCACGCTTCAGATATTAAAGAACAATGATGTTAAAAATGTATATATTTTAAATGAGTGAAGGAAGATGCGTTTGGATTATTAATGAATAATAAAATATGAAGTAATTATTAACCAGATCATATAGTAAATATTAAATAAAAATAAAGCGTGTGTTTCTACGTGACCTCTCAAACAGGAATGGAGTTAAAATGATGATAATAAACACTTTAATTGGTGTCGCATTACAGCGTCACCCAAAGCGGATGCACAAGCAGCAATGGTGTGTTTTTTATTTGCTTTTTTTATTTGTTTTTTTATTTGTTTTTTTATTTTGTGCAACCTTCAACAGTGTTTGGAAATGATAACACAACACTACAACACAACCTGCAACACAACACAACACTACAACACAACCTGCAGAGCTTCTTTAAAGGGTAAGACAGAAAAATGTCAGTAATTTGAGATAATTATAATTAAAATATGGGCCTCAGCGCACAGTTACAGTAAAACTCTAATCCTGTAATAATCTGATTTAAAGGTTTAATGTATATAACACTTTGCCAAAAATCTGCCAAATAATAATAAATGATAAATACATGAAACTTTTTTAAACAAGATTAGCATTTAGTTTTATTGTAGCATATATTATACTAAATTATTATTATTATTATTATTGTCGTGGTTAATAGTAGTAGTAACTATTACATTAGTCTTATAGCATGCTAATGTATTATATTCATATTAAATATATTTACATGTTGTTCCTTATAATTATTATTATTATTATTATTATTATTATTATTATTATTATTACACAAGTATGATTTATGCTCACCGATCAATTTATTAGGAACCCCTGTACATCTGTTCATTCATACAAATATCTAATATGATATTAATAAGGAGGCAGCAGCTCAGGGCAGAAATGCATGAAGTTTGTGTCTCCTCCCGTCACGTGAGAAAAGACAAGTGTTTTTTTTTTTTACACGTCTGAGAGAAAGCACATATCCTAACTAAACTGGGAAAAAATAAATAAATAAATAAATAAGTATGAGCAGCACTGGCATGCAGGTCAGATCACAGCTGAGTCTCATTAAAACATTCTGCGTGACCTTCACGTTTTTCTCGTATTTAACATTTCCATGAGCAGAGCTGACGGCAGCGTTCGCTCTGACCCAAAAATCAGGCTCTCGTGAAGCCAAACCGGTTATTTTCTGCTGTTTTTGGACGGGGGACAGCGACGGAGCAGTCGGGGACGCTGCAGCGAGCCCAGCGTTTATTAAAAAAGTCTGCGGCCCTGATTTCAGCGAAGTGCTCTCACGTCTAGGTCAGATCCGCCTGAACCGGCTCTGCTGTGTGGCTCGTTAGAGAAGCCGGCGCTCCGTGCGGAGGAGAAACAGCTTGCTTTTCGATGAGGGACTGGAGGTGTTAAGCTCCGCTCGAGGACGAGGGCTTTGGGGTTCAGATCCTCCATATGAAGTGTTGAGCTCCTGAGGAGCGCTCGCAGCCTCGGCGTTTCTGCAGACTCCAGGTTTACTTTTCAGAACCTCGGGAGCAGGAAACGTGGTTTTAAAAATAACTGCTAGATGCTGTTAGAAGTAGTAGAACATTTTAGTAGTTGCTCTGACTCACATCATTTAAAATTTGTTACTGGAAATTTTGCACTGGAAATGTTCATTATTTTATAACAAGCAATTAACAAACGTATTAACGAGGGCGTGGGGCTAGATAGTGCTAATCCAGCCCGTATTTCCATATCCATCCCACTCATCAGTGAGACCAACATCCCTGAACTCCTCCCCCAGACAGGGCCAATCAGTGAGGAGATGGGCTAATTAATGAGGTGGGCGTGGCTAACCCAGTTGCCCATGTGACAGGGTTAATTAACGAGTGCATTTCTGCATTCCTCACTGATTAATGATGTGGATGTGGCTAATACAGGCAGAAATGTAATTCTTTCTTTTTGCTCCACCCACTGGACTGAACTACTTGTCTATCCTGGTCTTGTCTAACTGCCTGGGGGCGTGGCCATGATGGCTGCCACACGGACAGATTTTACTAGACAAGGACTTGAATCTCATCCAAAAAATATGTATCCAAGACATTTATGAAGTCTCTTATTGATGAGTCTAATATTTCTCCATTTCTCCTGTCAGGTGATTTCTTTCCAAAGGAAATAAGAAAATCAGAAAAAGAATGAGTCACGAACAGATGTGCTTTTCTGTTCCTCAGTTCTCCTTCTCGTTACTTCATGAAGATCATAACAGGAGACAAAAGGATTGTCTCTTAAGAATCCTGAGCCATATATTAATCTCATTCCTTTCTTAATGATCTCCTAATGAGCCTCTGATTGGTCCAAACGCCAGATTTCTGGACGTGAAGGCAGCGTTGCTGATTTTGCCAATCCGCTGATTGGGGGTTTTAGGTTAGACCACTCCCACTAGTGCTGATGGATTTTTGGCCTGAGTGAACGTCCTGGTCGAATTACGCCTTCACCTTCTGACAGCGTAAATGAGACGAGCGTGGATTTATTGTGCGCTCCGGTCGCGGCCCGAGTGCATCCGGAGTGGAGATGGAAATGATTTATAACAGCTGTCAGGCGCACAGCGAGCACACGCTGCCAACAGCCGGGTCGTTTTTCACTCTGTCTGTGCGCCGGCCCTCCTCTGTTTGCTCAAAACGCTTGTAGTTTGTGCTGTGAGAATAAAACTCTTCAAACCCAACGCTGGAGTACAACCCTGTGATCAAACACCAAACCCCTGTACGCCGGGACGCGTGGTTCTGTCCGTAGGACATGATCTGACGTTCTCTCTTTAGCCCGTTTGTTTTTCTTCCGGTCATCCTGCACTTCCTGATGGACAAATAAAAGAAAGATGGACACTGACAATATCTAGAGACACGATTCAGCCTGTAGGTATGAGTGTCAGGAACCGATGTGTTTTTACAGCAGCGCGGCTCCTTTCAGGAGGTCGTGTGTTTGTGATTGTTGGCTGCAGTTTGAGGCTACGTGGTTCTCTGTCTTGGCGTCATGCTTAGCAACCGCACAATAAGCAAAAAAATCCTGCCTTGTTTTTGTAGGTGGACTTTATTTTCCACAAAGTCTGGCTTGAAGCTTGGGATAAACCTTTCCACTTTGATCTCCAACTGAGATCAAAATCACTTTAACCCTTACTGTGGTCCTGTATGCCTGGGATAACAATGGGCGGAGCTTACGTTGCATCCAACCAGCCAATCATAAGAGATCACCACAATAATTTACTTAGCATTGTTTAGTTTTCTAGCGAACTTGGCTACCTACTTAACGTCAGATACGAACTGCTGAACAGGTAACATTAATGCTAGATAAATAGGTGCAGCTGTTATACCTGGTGGCTTCTGTCTCAGTTCCAGTGAAGGAGGCGTGGCTTCTGTCTCAGTTCAAGTGAAGGGGGCGTGGCCTCTGTCTCAGTTCCAGTGAAGGAGGCGTGGCTTCTGTCTCAGTTCCAGTGAAGGAGGTGTGGCTTCTTCCTCTTGGTCCTGGTGAAGGAGGTGTGGCCTCTGTCTCAGTTGTAGTGTAGGAGGCATGGCTTCTTTCTCTTGGTCTTGGCGAAAGAGGCGTGGCCTCTGTCTCAGTTGTAGTGTAGGAGGCGTGGCTTCTTTCTCTTGGTCTTGGCGAAAGAGGCGTGGCCTCTGTCTCAGTTGTAGTGTAGGAGGCGTGGCTTCTTTCT
>CM074992.1:18539687-18556234 GCA_037576825.1 Pangasius krempfi
ACACTATACAACATACACTACACACTATACAACATACACTACACACTATACAACATACACTACACACTACACACTATACAACATACACTACACACTATACAACATACACTACACACTATACAACATACACTACACACTATACAACATACACTACACACTACACACTATACAACATACACTACACACTATACAACATACACTACACACTAAACACTACACACTATACAACATACACTACACACTAAACACTACACACTACACACTATACACTGTTACACTATACTATATATACAGTACAGTCTAGTGTAGAGTGTATAGTATAATATATATATATACTAACTAAACTATATATACACAATACACTACAGCCTAGTGTACTCTCTCTCTCTCTCTCTCTCTCTCTCTCTCTCTATTTGTCACTTTGCTAGTCTGTAAATGAGACACAGGGGGTTTAATAAGGAATAAATGTGAATTAAAATAGAAATATCTGCTTTAATCCAGATGTTTTGGTGTCATTTCAGTAAATAAATTGATGTTGATGTACCACAGTACAGTACAGTACAGTACAGTACACTCATATATATATATATATATATATATAGAGAGAGAGAGAATACTATACTATTACTAGTACTACTACTACTATTATTACTATACTACTAGCACTAGTGTAGTATATATATATATGAGTGTACTGTACTGTACTGTACTGTACTGTGGTACATCAACATCAATTTATTTACTGAAATGAGACCAAAACATCTGGATTAAAGCAGATATTTCTATTTTAATTCACATTTATTCATACATTATATCATATGAATCATTTTTATCATATTATTCTGTAATAATAAAAAGTAATAACTATTATCATCTGTTTTTGTCAAATAATAAAGTGATTTTTTTTTTTTGGAAATAGTTAAAAAGAGTGATAAACATAATATTCTTCTATATAATTATATCAAATAGACAAAATAATAAATGTTTGTCATGTGATTGTGTCACGTAATAAGAATATAAATAACAGAAATAGCGAGTCAGAGCCATGAAAATGAAAAATTAAATTTATTTAATTAAAGTTAAATCACATATGTCATGAATTATCAGCATTAAAAACAATCCAAATCATATCACTAATATAAACCAGTATTTAAAATTAAAATAATCTAATAATGTAAATAAGGAACTGTATAAATATCAGTATTTTCTCAGTTTCTGGTAGCAGGTTATAATGTGGTTATGAAGGTTATAATGTGGTTATGAAGGTTATAATGTGGTTATGAAGGTTATAATGTGGTTATAAAGGTTATAATGTGGTTATAAAGGTTATAATGTGGTTATAATGTGGTTATAAAGGTTATAAAGGTTATAATGTGGTTATAATGTGCTGAATATTTCTCAGGAATAAAGGCCCTAAGCTGAAGTTCTCCTCCTTTTATAGCTTTAGTATAAATCTTTCTCTTTTTTAAAAATAATTTAATGTTCATTATTAAGCTTTAAAGTTTTACTCTAAAAGCTGATTAAAAGTGTTCACGTGTTTAAACACGTGGCCTTGATGGAAAAACGAGGGGAAAGTACAGTTTAGTACCTTTATTACTGAGAGAGTCGCATGAATTTAAAAAGAAATAATCTTAAATAAAAGAAATGAAAACCTGCAGTCGACCTTAAATTAAACACACAAACAAACAAAAACCAATCCAACCCGAGTCACTGACACAAAGCAGCCTAAAATAAGGAAATAAAACCTACAGATTAATATTGATTATATACACGAGTGCCTTGTGGACGTAGTGCCTTTTAAAATCACACCTTTAAGGCACATAATTAATGATCCGCTCGACTTTATAGAATTTTTAATTTCTAATTTTTAAAGTCTAAGAAAGTTTAATGACGTCGGTCTTCTTCTCAGTGTCAGGACAGCGCTCTCGTTGTTTTTCTGGGTCAGATTTACTGATTTAAAAGCTCAGGAAACACTTCTTTCTTAGACTTAAAAAATATCACACACACACACACACACACACACACACACACACACACACACACACACGCCTAGAACGACACCGACAGCATTTTTAACACTCGTGCGGACTCTAGGGTGATGCAGAAGTCAGAGTCGTGTTCATTTCCAGAGCAGTCGGTTGGAGTCGTGTGTTTTGTAAATAATTGTGTAAATCTGCGGTTGTGATGCTGGCAGATGAACCTGGAGGACGAGTTCAGTCACACGTCTCGTTATTTAACGTCTAACTCGTGTGCTGTCGCGGACGTCCTGGACGTCCTCCTCTCCGTGCCTGATCCCAGACGTTTAGCCTTCCCTCGTGTTTACATTCACTCAGAATAACAGAGATAAACAGTGCTAAATCTATACACAGTAAAACTTAGCGAACACTAATAATAAAAAAGACAAATACTAAGCACTTCAGTTTATATATAGTTTACATATTACTATAACTGCTTTGTGTTTATGAAAAAGTCTGTCATTTATCATTTGAACCACTAATCCCTCATGGTACTGTTGACTCTGGAAGGGTGGAGCGATGCGCTAAAAATATCATATCATGATACTGAGACTGAAATCTTTACCATAAACTTTACGCATCATCACGATATCGAGGGCTCCGGATTCTCTGGGTTTGTGTTTTTTAGGGTAAAAAGAGTTAAAGTTAATCATATCATCAGACTTAAAGACTACAGCAGCCTGAGTTCATACGTTTATTTAATGCGCACAAAAGCACTGAGACGGAAACTTTAACCATCTGCTTCATGACACAGATATTATATCACCATATCAGAAAGTAGAACCCTTTTCTACACAGCTAAGAACCTTTAATTATCCAGTGAACCATTTTGTTCTAGGAGAGTGTGTGTGTGTGTGTGTGTGTGTGTGTGTGCGTGTGTGTGTGTGTGTGTGTGTGTGTGTGTGTGTTAACCCGGTAAGTGTTTCACTAAAAACTCCAAATTATTGCTCATTATTTTCTTCTTAACACCAAGAACCTGTCAGGAGATTAAAGTTTAGATTCTTTCTTTCTTCCTTTCTTTCTTTCTTTCTTTCTTTCTTTCTTTGTACACTCTTAGAAAAAATGGGTTCCTCAAGGTTCTTCTTTCCAGGAACAAAAGAAGAACCTTTACAAGTTCTAACTTTAAGGGTTTTTAACTTTAACGTAAAGGGTTCTTTAAGAGTCCATTAAAAATGAATAATTATGAACTTCCTAAAGGGTTCTACTTGTAACCTCTGTTGCAAGGTTCCACAGAATCTTTAACGGTTCTCTGAGATGTACAACCTTTAAGCGTTCTCGATTTTTTAAAAATGTAAACCTCTTAGAGTTCTTCAGGGGTTCCTTAGGGTTCGTAGTATAATTAAAGCGTTTTTTGGCTTCCTAAAAGGGTTCTGATTATAACCCCTTTTTGTTGTAGGGTTCTACATACAGGGTTCCTCCAGAGGGACGAGCGAAGAACCTTTAAGAGTTCCACATCTTTAAGTTTAAGTGTACACTGTTTTAAAAAAAAGGTTCTTTAATGGTTCATTGGAGAATTAAAAGGGTTCTGAGAGGTAAACACACTGTGGTAAGGTTCTACATAGAACCTTTTAGGGTTCCCCCAGATGTGTGTATTATATTTTCAGACCTAATGTTCACCTTGCGACCTTTTAATTAAATTTTTTTTTACTAACGACTTACAGTTTTTACCCGGAGCTTCACAAACTCGATATTCAGCCATTATCAATGCTCTCGTTCCGATACGTTACGGTTTCTATAGCAACGGCTCACTCAGAGGGACGTGTACAGCGGACGCTCCACATAAACGGATTTAAAAAAACGTGCGTAATCGTTGATCTTGTGATGATTTTTTTTGAAGTAAGGAGATGTTTGTGTAACATTTGTGGAAGGAGTCTCCAGTTTCAGTGCTTTCTAACAGTCAGAGATGACAAGCTGCGTTTTTTTTTATTTATTAACCTGAATTTACAGAGAGAGAGAGAGAGAGAGAGAGAGAGAGAGAGAGAGAGATCTTTAATATCGCCGTTAACGACTGTTTATAGCTGCTGTAACGAAACTGAGAACCTGTTTCACGTTGTTTTTCAATGTAGCTATAAACGGATAACAACTGCCCCCCCATCCCCCCCCCACCCCCCCCACCCCCCGCCCCTCTGTGTTTCATTCCTCACACAATAAAGTACAGCTGAAGCAATCATAATGATACAAAAATTAAATATTGGCACCTGGATATAAAAACTTTAATATCTTCATTAACATATTTAAAATATTATTATTATACACTTATATACACACTTAGAGTAGATACTATACACATACTGCTATATACTGGATATCTTCATTTACTTCATTTACTTTTTATTACTCGTTTGTGTGTTTGTAGATTAAAAAAACGAATCATCTGATGCTATCGCGCCGTGTTTGGGCTCGAACCGGAGTGAAGTATGTCTTTAATACGCTGTACATTAAGACCTTAAACCGTATTTCGATCACCTGGGTCAGTAGATAAGCACTTAAACCTCGATATTGAGTCTTGGGTCAACTCTTAAATCCTGTGCACGGGGATAAATAGTGCGTATCGATCGTTTATAGCGGGTGGAGCGGCTAAATTATCCTCCTGTCCCATTCCGCCTGACAGCTGGTATCCATCACTCTTCTCCTGCCTCCCTCCTTCACTATATATTCGCTTTTCTTTTCAACTAAACGCTTAACCAGTCACGAATCTGTAAAAATTACAGAAAAATATACACATGACGTGAGGAAGCCGGGGGCGTTTCACCTGCGAGAGTTCGGTTAGAGTGTAAATACAGTGTGTTTATTTAGTTTAATATGAATTTATTCTTCCATGCCTGAAACGCACCTAAATTTGTGTCAGGTTTAATTTATCGCTGTTGCTGCTAGATGCCATGGTGACTCGCCGGTTTCTTTTAAAACGCTTATTTTATTTTTTGACGATGGTCATCGTGTGATATTCCACATTTCGCGACTCAGAAAGTGCTTTTCAGTGGAAATTCCCTACTCACGTCACAGTAACTGTGCTGTAGTTTCTCATCAGAAAAGGTTCCAGTTAGAACCGATGTTTCAAAGCTGAGAACCCTTAATCACCCAATGAACCTTTAGAGAACCCTTTTTTCTAAGAGTGTGTGTATTAAACCCCAAATTAACAACGAGAACCTGTCAGGAGTTTAACATCCAGCTGTCTTGGTAGAAGGGTTCTTCAAGGGCTCTTTAAGGGTTCTTTGGATAATTGAGGGTTTTTAGCTTACTAAAAGGGTTCCAGTTGGAACCATGAAATAGAAGATATCATGAAGAAAATAGTGACAATAACTTTAATCCTTAATTATCCAATGAACCCTTGAAGAATCCTTTTTTTTTCTAATAGGTTCTTAGTTTAGCTTAGAAATGGTTCTACTTGGAACCTTGACAGATTCTAAATATGAGGAAAATAATGTGGAATAGTTTGGAGTTTGTAAAACACACTTACATGCACAACACAAGGGTTCTTCAAGGGTTCTTTAAGAGTTCATTGGATAATTAAGGGGTAAATTTTTTGGACATTATTTATTAATTATCAACTGGAACCTGTCATGGTTCCAATTAGAATAATTTTTGGAAGCTAAGAACCCTTAACTATCCAATGAACCTTTAAAGAACCCCTGAAGAACCCTTTTTTTCTAAGAGTGTATATATTAATGTTCATATGGTTTAAATGAATTTAGTGTTCCACACCTGGAACCAGTTTCAGGTTCCTGAATTAAATAGTGACGTGACTTTTGGACTGAAGTAATGAACTCTGAAAACGACCTTTAGAAAAATAAATAAATAAATTTGGGTTCTACATGGAACCTGTTCTAATAGGGAAGCTTTAAGACTTCCCCTAAAAGAGGATAATGGATTGGATATTTTTCATTGCATAATTACCTTTTTTTATTCCAAAAGCGTTCTACTTGGAGCCCTTTCTTATGTCGAAACAACATGGTAGGGTTCTACGTAAAACCTTTAAGAGTTTAAAGGGTCTTAACAACCTAAAATGGTTCTACTTTAAGGGTTCCCAGCAGTGTTCAAGAAACTTTAACGAACATCATATTGCAGCTTCACAAAGATAAATGTATATTTTATATTTATGAACACTTTAATCAAAATTTGTCTCAAAGACAGGCATGGTCTATGTTTCCCATAATTCCATAATTCTATAATTATAATGTAAACAACCGAAACCTCTTTCAGGCTCCTTAAATAAATTTGCATCAGTTTTAATTTCTCGCTGTTGGGTTGAAGGTTTATTTTCAGATGTTTATTTTAATTCATGATGATCCACATGGTTTAACATTCCATGTTTTGAGTCTCGGAAAGAGTATAATCGTTGAATACGTGTGTTTACAGGTCCTTCAGTGGAAATTCCCTACCGACTTCAGAGTAACTCGAAAGCTTTGAAACACATTTTCGTTTGTCTTTCCACGATGGAAGTACTTTACTTTTCTAAATCTAATTTTTGTGTCAAATTATTTAGGTAGAAATGAGTTAATGTCTTTTCTCAAATGATGACCAAGAGCTTTTGTAATGTCCGCTTCCTTTTGGTAAAAAAAACTGAGAAAAAAAAAGCTGAATTTTAATCAGCTCTTTTCTTTCTTCTCGCAGGTCCTGGGCTCCAGATGTCCCACTGCTTGAAATTGTCCTGGGTTGAGACCCAGCGGAGTGTAACGGAGAGGAAAGGAGGAGTCGTGGGCTTCTCAGCTTCTCAGCTCCAGGGCTGCCGTTGCAATTTCACACAGGCTCTGGGCCAAACAAGTCCTGCCGTGCTTTGATATTTTAGCATGGATGGCGCCAATCATGGAACCTCTGACCTCAAAAAAGAGAGTGTGGCGCTGAGGTGGAGGACTAGCAATTATCGAAGGATTAACCCCGGACTTCCTCTCTGCGAACTCTGCATTAGTGCGATCCTATAAAGCACCTTGGTGGATTTACTTCTCCTCCTCTTAAACCACAGATTTTGTGGGTGGCTTTGAGATTTTTTCTTTCTTTCATTCTCATTTTCCCACAATGGAGTTCCATGTCGGACTGTGGAATAACGATTGGACCTCATTTGTTCGATTTTGGTTTACCGTATTGCTCAGTTTGCATGTACAGTTCGATCTCGTTGCATCGTGTCCCAAAGAGTGTCGTTGCGACAAAACTTATATTTACTGTAATGAGAGGAGTTTGACATCTGTGCCTCTGGGTATCGGGGAGGGATACAAGTTCCTCTACCTCCACAACAACCAGATCAACAGCGCTGGATTTCCGATGGAGCTCCACAATGTGGCAACGGTGGAGACTGTCTACTTGTATGGGAACCAGCTGGATGAGTTCCCCCTCAACCTTCCCAGAAATGTAAAAATACTCCATTTACAGGAAAACAACATTCAGACCATTTCCAGAGCAGCACTTGCCCAGCTACCCAAGCTGGAAGAACTGCACTTGGACGACAACTCCATCTCCACAGTTGGGGTGGAGGAAGGGGCTTTTCGGGAAGCGGTAAACCTTAAGCTCCTCTTCCTCACCAAGAATCACTTGAGCAGTGTTCCTATCGGATTACCAGCAGACCTTAAAGAACTGCGTCTGGATGAAAACCGCATTGCTGAGATAGATGAAGGAGCTTTTCAAAATGTTACCAATCTACAGCGGCTGTTACTGGATGGAAATCTTCTGGAGGATGATGCCATTGCTCCTGGTACCTTTAAGAACCTGGTCAACCTCAAAGAGCTTTCATTATCCCGGAATTCTCTCACGATGCCACCACCTTTGCTTCCTTCGGTGTCTCTTACTAAACTGAACCTGCAGGAAAACCAGATTAAAGATATCCCTGTTTTGGTTTTCTCCGAGCTCAGGAAGCTTGAGAAACTCGATCTATCGACTAACCTGCTACAGACTGTACCACAGGGTGTGTTTGATGGGCTGAGAAGCCTGACATATCTCAATGTTCGAGGCAACCATTGGCGCTGTGATTGCGCAATCAAGTGGATCGTCTTTTGGCTGAAGTCCTTGCCATCTTCCGTGAACGTCCGCGGATTTGCGTGTCACCAACCAGACAAGCTAAAGGGCATGATAATCCGAGAACTCAACCTTGACGTCCTTCAGTGTCCGACTGGTACTGAAATGGATCCGTGGCTCACTCGCTTACCTCCATCTCTATCACCGCCTCGTAGAACCACCATCCCTCCCAGAACCACCCCCATCACCACCATGTCAACCACAGTTTTCCACCCAACCACAACCAATCCCACGCCTCCAGTGCCCAATTTCCCGCCTGCTCACTATCCTCCCTACGAAGACCCTTTGAAAATATCCTTGAATGTCGTGAACAGCACATGCGTGGAGGTTAGCTGGGAATCTTATTTCACCGTGACGGCTTACAAAGTCACCTGGGTCAAGAGGAGTCAGAATTTAATGATGGATATTAGCCAAGAAAGGACGGTCCCTGGAGAGCAACGGAGACTTAACTTGTACGACTTGGAACCTAGATCCAAGTACCGGATCTGTGTTTACATTCTGGATTCCTTAAATAGTTACAGACCCGGAGAGGATACGATCTGTTCGGAGATCAGGACCAAATCAGCCTCTAAAAACTCCATCAATCCGCCCGATTTGGATCAGGTGGCACAACAGGACGTCATGTCTACGTTCCTTTTAGCTGGCGTGATCGGGGGCGTTGTGCTGCTTGTTTTGATAATATTACTTAGTCTCTTTTGCTGGTACATGCACAAGAAGAGCAGGTCTTCCTGTTCCTCATCCAAATGGAAATACAACAGAGGCAGGAGAAAAGATGACTACTGTGAAGCAGGCACCAAGAAGGATAACTCCATCCTGGAAATGACCGAGACCAGCTTTCAGATTGTGCCGCTGAACAATGAGCAGCTTCTAAAGGGCGATTTCAGGATCCAGCCCATTTACACACCCAATGTTGGCATTGGATACAGAGACTGCCACCTCAGTAACAATAGCATTGTTTACTGCAAGAGCAGCAACGTTCCTGGTGTGGAATTTTGCCACACGTGATGCTTTGACCATTTTTTAAAGATGTAATAAACATTCGCTGTACGATTGTACGATGCACACACACAGTTTTATATCTAAATCAAAACCTAAATATGAATATATTCCCCCATGGTAATTTATATTGCAGAAAATTACGTGGAATTCGGCTTTGGGTTTGTTCTTTATTTTTCTTAGCAAATGGTTTTGTAATTAGCGTGGACCTGGTATAAGTCAGTTGTGTTTGTACAATCAAGGCTGGTGTTAAGTGCATTAGTCCAGGATTTCTGCCTCTCGGGTGTGAACGTCGATACCTCGCTAAGAACCGAAATACAAACCCCTGCGGAGAAACAGTAGTTAAGATAACAAACTGGTGAGGAAAATTAAACACCGCTGATTAGCCTGCAGTGGAAAAAATAATACAGGAGCGGAGCTGTTTTTACTTTTTTTTTCGTGCAGTCTTGTTGTCGACGTGGCGGAGTGCAGCAGTCGTTCAGGAAATTGAGCTTTTTGTGAAAGTCACATCTGAACATGGTTACAACATTTCAACACCACAAAAGCTTGCGAGGGGCCAAGAGAAAGCTTGAGAGTTGATCTACAAGCTGGTGTAGTGTTTGGTTTGGCTTTCTGCCACCAGAGGGCAGGTTTTTTTTTTCCTCTGGAGGATTCTTTCAACCATTAACCAAACGCTACGGATCCAGTACCACTAATTTCATATTGCTTTTTTTGTTTTTGCCGTCGTGTTTAGATTTTCATGTCAAACAAAGTCAAATATACAGAGGGTTGCTGGGGTTTCGGGAGGTTTTTGGAGCAGGTGTCTATGAGCTCATACACTCAATCACTGGTGTTTAATGTCTGTGTGTCTCGCTTTGGAGGCTCCTTACAAATTATTTTAGAGGATTTACAAATTATACACCCTTCTTAACAAGCACTTGGGTCTGTGGTGCATTATTATCTCACACTACAATGTTATTTTTGGTCCATATTGAGTTCGACACCTCGTATAGTCGCCCTTTCTGCGTCTTTCGCTTTGCCGGAAATCTAGATCTCCCTGTTGCCTGTTTTGTGCTTATAGGGTTACTGGTATGACTCGGATTTTCCTCTGTTTTCTTTTTACTGATCAAGTGCTACTTTAATCAGGCAGCTGTTTAGGTAGGATGATGAATTGTGGAGCAGCAAAAAATTGCTTCTTGAATCCAAGCAAAGTGGTATGTGCCAGAGCTCGGTTTGCCCTCAGATCCCTGCATGAGCGCAATTAAAACTATTTTTAATGCTGCGCCGGTTTTTCCAAGCCAGGGCGCCTGCTTAGGCACGGCGTTTTTTCACTGTGGAGAACTCCTTATTATGCACTGTTACTCGCTGACTTTATTTGCTTTGACAAGATTTTATTTCGTGGGTCAAGTTCAAAGGATCTCTCCCTTCTCGCTCATAATCCCTGGTTCTGAAAAAAAGGAAAGAAAGAAAAAGAAAGAGGATGAGAAATATGTAGAGGTTATTTTCGCCCTGGAGGAATGAACCAGGAAAGAGAGAGAGAGAGAGAGAGAGAGAGAGAGAGGGAGAAGAGGCTGATTGAAAGCGTTTAACCCTTTGTAGGCTGGCAGGGTAATAATTTTGAAGAAATGAAGCCAGCTTGTGAACATCATCGAGCTCAGATTGTTCAGAGCGCAGACGTAATTCGAACTCCACATGTTCGAACTGTAAAAAAAAACCACAAGTATTTTGTTCATGTAGCAAAAACAGATGTGTCTCTGAGAAAGAGGAAAGAAAAAGAGCTACTGGACTTATGCGGCTGTCGAAGTATTTTTCTCAGACTGCGCTGACCCTCGTTCCACACTGCTGGAGTTTGTGTTGGAGAAATAAAACTTTGTTTTATTCAGAACTTTTTCCTAAAAAAAAATTCCTCATATACCAAAAGAGTTTGGCGTGTTGTGGAACTGTTGTATAAGAGCAGTGAAACAAGCGGGGGTGTGCTGTTCTAGGAAAATAATCAACTTCAGGGTGGAAGCAGGAACTCCGTCACTACGTATTTTATTGCTTATGTATAAAGATGCAGCTGATTCAGCAGTATAGAGCTTTGAGGCTAAAGTAGCTAGCGAGTAACGGAAGCCTGTAGCCTCCAGTTTAGCATCGTGCACGTATTCACCGCGTGGTGATTTTGTTATAAAGTTTGCACAACGCTAAATTGGCACCACTTTGCTAATCGAACGCGTCTGGGGTAAAGAAGTCGTTTTTTTTCTGAACAGCTCTTTTAAAAGAACGTTCTAACTGGACGACGTTTTCATCTTGAACCTCGGCAGCATCTCTTTCTCGCTCTAAACGACGTGATCTTCGTACTGGTCTAAAACGACTGAACTCATTACGACTTTAAAAAATTAAGATCCAGGCTTTTTTTTCTTTTCAGAAGCACAAACGCTGCCTGCGGAGCCACGATGATTACCGGCTCATCAGCTCCTGCTTACTTGGCGATGGACATTCGTTCACTTCGGGCTTTTTTTTTTTGAAGACGGATTTTAATGAATAGTTGTGGATTTACTGCGTCATGTCTCATAAAACTGTACAATCTCTCTCTCTCTCTCTCTCTGTCTCTCTCTCTCTCTCTCTCTCTCTGTCTCTCTCTCTCTCTCTCTCTCTGTGGTGGATTTTATTCTCCACGAGCCGACGTTCACTGATTGAGTCCAGACTGTTTTTTTTTTCTTCCAAAATTCATGACGAACGGTTTTAATCATCAGCTGCACCTCTAAAGTTTCAGAGAAAGAAAGCAGGAGTGGAAATGACCGAGACGGCATTTTGCATTTTTGCGTTTTAACGACGCAGCGAGTTCGGCGGCTCGGGACTGAGTGACTGATTCACACCGACTCAGACTGGAATAATTAGCAGAAACGGTGTGAGGCGGATTTGAGCAAAACGCTGTTGCAAATCAGTGATCTACACGTCCTTAAATCATTAGTTCCATTTGGAGAAAGTGGAACCTTCCAAATATCAATTAATTATTAAATTAAATTATTTAATTATTTAATTTGAATAAAGAACACACACTTGCTTATGTTGGAAAACCAAAAAAAAGCCATAACGTCTGTAAATCTCGAGCGTTTCGAAGATTAGCTTTACCTCCAGCTCCAAAACATCATCACATTTGATTTGATTTGATTTGATTTGATTTTATGGGTTAAACTGGATAATCCCGAGAGATCCACAGCAACCAAAGCGACTTTTTCTTCATTTTATTTTAATTTCACAGTCTCATTGTTGTCTCATGTACGTGCCTTGACAATGACTTTACAGTGTAGTCCTCGACACCTTTAATGTTTTTTGCACAAATTGTACATAAAGAAGTTTTTTCTCTGTTTTTGTTTGTTGTTTTTTTTAAATAAAGAATTTGGATTTGAATGAAGGTTGTGTTTGTGTTTAAACTTTAAACAGCAGAAGATTCTTCTTTAGAAAGATGATTTTTCACACATTTCTGCAAACACAGATGTAGAGTAAAACTAATAAACAATAATCTGCAGGGATAAATTAATGTTTATTTCCATTATTTTTGATCTCTCGCTGCTCTATCAGTCCCGGTCCGTTTCTGAGCTTGTTATCAGGTGCGGCAGATAACCAAATAATCACTAATCTTTTAAGAAAAAAAAAATCCCAGAAGACATTTTTGGAAAAGTTTGTACACCTGGACATGTGTTAGTTTGAATTTTAGGTGAAACATTTTAATCGTTATCGTGATTATCATGTTTCTAGCTTTTCCCCAAACAGTGAACCAGCGAGTGGAGGCTCAGGAGAGCATCTGCTTCATCCCTGCTCATCTCCTCACCAATCAGTTGTTCTTAAGAGCATTAAAAGCTTCATATTTGCCATTTTCGGCTTGGACCATTTTATTTGCAGGAGTGTATGAGCCTCGCCATCTTCTCACCATCTTCTCACTCAGATCTCATCATAGTCTTTTTATTTTACCTTTTTTTCACTGCATTTTCTGTTCAGGTTTAAAGGCGAGTGTTTGTGTTTAAAGGTGGTGGTCTGTACTCCCGTCCCGGACGCTTCTACCTCGGAGGTGTGAACTACACGCAGGTGATTTTAATAATCTGAAAGTGCAGCTCAGAAAATCCACGCAAGCAGCTGCGCAACCCGGCTCTGAATACCAGCAACTTTCCTCATGTAAATACTGACGTAACTTTTGGACTTAAATCCCTGATGCTAAATACAGATATATGGTACAATGTGTTACAAATTATATTATTAGTATTTATATAAAGCAGATATCAGGATGCTAAAGAACCCAGTGTGTCCAAAGTCCCATATTTCCAATATCGTATGTTCCAAAGGTTCTACGTTCCCAGCTCTTAAGTTCCCAAGACTCTGAATTCAATATAAAAATAATTTTAACTCTAAACATATATTTACAACCGCACACATATGCTAATATTTTGGTGTATGACCTGTAAGCACTCAGGTTTATGATTTACGAGAGACTCCAGCATCTTCAGGTTCCTTTAAGGATAAACAGGTCAATCTATCTCTGGCTGAAAGATCCTCCCTGATAACAGATGGTAGAGTTTCGACTCCGAGACATAAATTTTGACATAAATTTCCATATTAATCTAAGAATTATGACTCCTCTACATATGTTCCAAACATCCAGTGACAGTGTTTACGTCCTAAGTGTGTGTGTATCTCATCTCTGAAGCTCTGACGCTCCGTCCTCTCGGCTCTCAACAGGGAATAAATCAGCCGACGTGTCGAGCTTGTTTAAATAGAAGCACTTACACTTGCAGTTTTGCTAAAATCCTGCACTACTGAGCGCTACGACTTTCACACAAATCACTGCTGAGGACATGCAGAGATGGAATGTGCATTAAAGTTAAATAATATTAGCATGCTGTGTTACAGTGAGAAGGAATACATTTGGTCCTGCATCATTATTTATTTTAATATCGATAATGGAGCAGCGTCGCTCCTTTAGCTTTTTATATACAGTAATATATCACCGGTAGCGATCATCGGGGTCCAAGCACTACATTTAAAACAGGCCATATTTTGTCTACAGATTTTTCAGCTCAATTTAAAACAGCTGGAAATAAAACTATAAAAGTCAGCAAAAAAAAAAAAAAACAGCTGTTGGAAAAGTGCTTCAGCATACAATGATGTGTAGTTTTTATTTCCAGTGTTATTATTTTTCTATTATAAACTGGAGCGAGACAAAATCTCGACTATTTGCAAATGGATACAATTCTAAGCAAAAAATAATGCTTATTGAATAGTGCTGTTGATGTTGTTCTGCGCTCTGATTGGTCAGAAGGTGTTGATTAGTTCTCTAGAACAGCAGCTCTGACAGTAGCGCAGGTTTATATTAATGCGCTCGCTCTGATACGTTATCGTTTCTATAGTAACGGCTCCTTCACAGGGACGTGTACAGCGGACACTCCACATAAACGTGCTAAAAACGTGTAATATTTGATAAGGTGACGTTTTCTTCTTCTTTGTGTAACGTGTGGAAGGAGTCTCCAGTGTCAGCGCTTTGTAACAGTCAGAGGTGAAGCTGTAACTTTAAGTTTTGCGACGTCTTCAGGACAGACGAGTTTACGCTTCTTTGCGGTTTCTCGGTAACACGACCAGCTGATTCTGAGAAAGAAATTCTTTAATAAATGAATAATTGTAATTGTGGGAAATTTGCTGTGGTGTAAGAGGAATAAAACACAGCTGGGACGTGCTGTTAGAGGAAAATAATCAACTTGTCGGTGGTTATCTCCTATTTTTTGACCATATATGTGTTTGTCATTATGTCCCAATTTAATTAAATAATAAAATAATGAACTTGCCTGGTCTTTAATAAGATTAAACTCATACCGGTGGCGTGATAGTGACATGGGAACGTTCTCATCGTGTCTGTGCGATCTCGCACGCCTGCTGTTCACACAGCTGTGATGTCAGCAATAACGGCGGCGCGATGTGATTGGACGTTTCCGTTTGTGAATACACACTAATAAAGCAGCTCTCTCTCTCTCCGACTGCACAAAGCACGTAGTGACCTGAAACCACCACCGAACTGCAGACAGGAAATGAGACACGAGGTCATGAACTCTCCTGACCTTTGACCTTGTCAGTGTGTGACCGAATGGACCGAGCGTTCCACACACTGAACTCATTCTCTGCTGGAACTGAATTACTTTTATACACAAAATGCAGGAACTATGAATTATTTATTAGCTGCATGTGGGTTTGGCTCTGTATAAGATATTTAACATATTTTCCACAAAATAAGACAAATATCAGGCGTTATGACATCACCAGCAGTGACAGTGAAGCAGGGAAGTGGGCGGAGCCAGGTGATGGAGTAAAATGTAACTTTATGCAAATGTGAAGTGAAACATTGTGGGAGTAACCAATGAGAGTGAGGAATAGTGGGACTTATTGTTTATTTATTTATTTATTTATTTATTTATTTATTTATTTTCCCCACTGTGACAATACTTGTTTAGAGTTAAACAATTAGAGTTTAGAGTTAATAATAATAATAATAATAATAATAATAATAATAATAATAATAATAATAATCTAAAGTCACATATATCGATACAAATAGTGAAAATTTATAAGAAAATAAAAAAGGCACTATTTTGTAAACAAGTAGGCAAACAAACAAACAAATTAACAAATAAATAACTAAACAGACTACATGCATAGAAAGTAATTGTTATTTATTTATTTATTTGTTTGTTTATTTATATAATTAATGGTTTCACTAATAAATCAGTGAATTAACTAATTAGTGCAAAGATTTAAAGTGACTATTTTATTAGAAGAGCGATAAAAAGAGCACCAAAGCAATTACCAACATGAGACAGACATCCTGCTGCACTTAATAAACACTTAACAGAAAGTGGTATAAACAACACACACACACACACACACACACACACACACACACACACTGTGATCGATCTTCTCGGATCGAGTTATGTGAGAAATGAACATTTCATACATTTTGTCAGCTCCAGTTTGACACAGTGGAGAGTCATTAAGTGCTAAGCGAGTGGCGGAGCGTCAGTCGGTGCGGCGCAGGACCTCGTTTCCAGCTTTACGCCTTTAATTAAGACTCAAGCGTCTGAGGCCTGTGACTAACGAAAAGCTCATCAGGAGAGTCTGTGTGATCTATTAAACCTCTGAAGCTGTGACGATGAATCAGTCTGACTGGATATTGCTCTGGGGTTAACGTCATACTTTACTTTTACATTTTATACAATTATCTAATAAAATTCATATCATACCAGGACACAAAATATCACAAATAAATATCATTATATACAGGCTGCATCTTACATCTCACACCAATCCACCAATCAGACCACAGGTCCCGCCCACATTACCACTGCAACCAATCAGACCACAGGTCCCGCCCACATTACCACTGCAACCAATCAGACCACAGTTCCCGCCCACATTACCACTGCGGCCAATCAGACCACAGTTCCCGCCCACATTACCACTGCGGCCAATCAGACCACAGTTCCCGCCCACATTACCACTGCAACCAATCAGACCACAGTTCCCGCCCAC